>OZ010586.1:108429922-108489922 GCA_963932145.1 Acanthosepion lycidas
ATATATATATATATGGGTGTGTATGCATAAAAGAATAACATATACATATATAATTTTAGTAATTATACGAATTAAAACGTTATATATATATATATATATATATATATATATATATATATATATATATATATATATATTATATATTTATATATATATATATATATATATTTAAAGGTAATATATATATATATATATATATATATATATATATATATATATATATATATATATATATATATATATGTATATATATATATAATTATTTATTTAAAAATATGATTCCAACTCGCTACAGATGAGGTCTCATGTTTCAAAACACGAGCCGAAAACTTCAAAATAATATTTGAATTAACTTGAGTTAAAGTAGGCTCTGTTCCATCTTCAAGCGAATTTTTTTGGGGAATGATTTATTTCTGAAATTTATGAGTTTTAATAGTATGGTCAGAATTGAAATCAAAAATTTCCATGGCAACATCAAGGGCGGATTGTTTAGAATAGGCAGGGGTGGGTTGTTAATAATTTGTATCAGTATAGAATTACTTTCATAGATGCCGGGTCAGGGTAAGGTGGGGGTGGCTAAATTTACGACGGAGGAAGTTTTCGCATAGTCAGGCTTGAGCGTCTATGGAGATTTAATTATTTATTTTTATTTTATTCTTTTATTATATCTCTTTATGAAGGGGAATTGTGTATATAAAAAGGCCGTAACGTTTGTTTTTTGACGACTTCATAAAGGGTTATCATTTTTTTGCAGGGTATTAAAACTATGTATATGGGCTATAAATTTTAAAATTTATTTTATTCTATGCGTGTTTTTAGCTAGTTATTCAGAGCGTAAGTTCGGTTGTGTCGGCAGAAAACCGTTAATTCTTGCCTGTTGTTTAATAGGTTTTTATTGTTTAGAAGCTTAATAATGTGTAGTTTCTCATGGAGGCACAAAGGGCATGGGTCATTCCAATTTTTTCAAGTTCTAGTCCTGTTAATGATTTTCCATTTTACTCTAGGGGTCCTATTTTTTTCTTTCAGGTGCCAAAAATATTTAGATAGAGAGGTCTGATATCTTAAGTTTATGTTGTTGAAGGAGCATTTATGCTGCCCCCATCTGGTTTTAATGGCATTTTTCGTGGACCCAATGTATACCATATTACTGTTAGGATTCTCCGTGGATGATATAGTGCATTGGTATACCACAGATTTGATGCAGCACTTATTTTCTAATGGGTAGTCTACCGGGTTTCTACAATCGCATAATTTTTCCCTATTATTATCTGATTTAAGTGTAGAGTTATTAAAACTATTCAGGTGAGGGGGTTTGTTCAGGATTTTATTACTGTGTCTTCTTATTATACTTTCTAGATTTTCAGTGCAGCTGTAACTCAATTTTAGTGTGTTCTTATTGAATATATTACTAAGCCTACTTTTGGTGGGGAAGTGTTTATCGATTAGAGCTAAGAACTTCTGTTCTAGTTTAATGCTAACCATTTGGTTGAACGGAGGTGTATACCAAATGATGTTTCTTTTCCTGTTTTTTTCTCTTTTGGCTATTGCAATTGTCCCTATATTTAATGTTAGCATTTTTATAACCACTACTTTTTAGGGCAGTGTTATAGAAGTCGTTATGTTGGTGGAATATTTCTTTGTTAGCGGAGTTACTGTTAATTTCTATTGATGAGGGTATATGTTTAATTGTGGATGGAGGGTGGTTTGACTTCGGGTGTATATATAAGGGGTTAGCATTTGGTTTTCTATAAGGTTGGTACGTATATATATATATATATATATATATATATATATATATATATATATATATTTAAAGGTAATATATATATATATATATATATATATATATTTAAAGGTAATATATATATATATATATATATATATATATATATATATATATATTTAAAGGTATTATATATATATATATATATATATATATATATATATATATATATGTATTAATTAATTAATCGATGATTTTTTGTTTTGCGGACACGCTACCAATAGCGATTACCCAGGAGATATTTACTGGCATTAAAAACTTATCCAGGACTAAAAACCTAACCATAACCCAGTCCTATAAAATGGCGGGATAGATATACTGGATATCAACGTCTGATTTGAAAAATTAGGCATGTCTGATCGAATAAGTTACCAACATTATGCCTGCTTATTTTTATCATAATCCTTTCATATTTCCGAATATTTTTCAGTATATAACAATCAAATGGGGCAAGAAATGCACTATAACTTTTCAAAATCATTTTTTTCTTAATTACTTTCAATCACTTTCTAAGATCGACATCATTAGCAGTTACTGCTAAGGCAAAAACTATGTGTTACTGATTTGTTTTTATTTGCCTTCAAATGCAACGATTCAAAGTTTTGGCCTAACGTTCATTAGAATGTGAAATGTTAATCATTATGCATTTTTTATTTTCTCTTGGAATGCCATGTTCGTGTGGACATTAAAGCGTGACATTTGTTCTTTTTAGAACATTATTACATTATTGGTAGCTGATTCTATTCAGTGTCGACTTCAATTTTTTTTTAATGTAGATTGCTTCGATGATCTGTAGTTTTAATTTATTATTTTTTGTTGCATTGTAATTGTATTTTCAATCATTATTTTTCTATACTGTCCAGGAATGTTTGTGTAAATGTCTCGTGATTGATGAAGGGTCATACATGTATTCCAAAGGATACGTAACATAAGTATGGAAAACTCCCCATACACAAATTTACACGTTACAAAACTTCTGAACATATTTAGAAAATACGTAAACAAGTCTAAAGAACACGTTTCTCTATCAGACCGTGGAATCATAAAATTATCTAGACTAATCACTAACCTTCTTTTACTTCTCTTTCTATAAAATTTCTATATGGAAAAATTGAGCTTACCTATGAGATCTGATGTTAGTGTTGTCCTTGCCTATTTCTAGAATGTGTAGAGTCTAGTCACTTTAAACACATCATGCATAAAACAATCTGCATTCCTAATATATATGGACGATATTCTTTTGTTGTATCCTTGTATTATAAATCTATCAGTGATAAAAATGAAAGTTAACGATAGACCTATCTCGAAATTCTTAGGTGAATTTCTGATAAAAAAAACCCAAAAAAACTCTACATTTCTTCGAAAGTTGATTAATACATATCAATAACAAATTAGATTTTTAATTTTTAAAACTATCTAATTATTTTTTTTATTCCCATCACAAACAGGAAATAACGTCAGGATTATTAATAGAATTCTGCCTTGGAGCCCAAAATACAATTCTGAATATCTAGGTGAAGAGAAATATGTAGAAAATATTTAGGCTTCTTTCCTTTCCACACATTTACATCTCCAACGCTAAAAACTAACTTGCATAATCCACGAATCTTAAACAAAAAAAGCGAGAAACAATAGCGAAAACAACAATACAAAATTCAGCGTTCTAATCTCAAATATTATTTCTACTAAACTTTAAATAACTTAATTATCCCTAACAATAACTGTAAATGGCAGAAACACTTGATCCGACGATGCTCGTCTACTATTGCGGCTAGATAATCCCAATTGAAGATTCCTGATCAACACCCACAGACCCCACCCCTATTGTGATATATATTCCAACAATGCTGAGCAGGCCTTAGTTACAGTTTCTTTAAAAGAGTGCTTTATCTAGCGTGATAAGCAATCTGAACAGGGATAGTACACTCGAACCCTCGGTCACGATGACTTGTGTCTTCGTGCTAGCATAATCACCGATGCCTTACAAGAGTTCCGTTTACATAATTCAACACACAAAACTTGTGTCAACCTGTGATATGGTTTTCAGGCACTATCCAAAGTTGCCTCACACCGGGTTCGCTTCATCCATATAATATTTTCCAGACAAATCGACCATGATGAGATTCGAACACGGGTCTGATTTTCATAAAGCAAAAATTCTAAACAGTCAGCCAGTTATCTATAATATTCGCATTTTTACCACTACATCCAAGATAATCGGATATATAATTTGGAAGACAAATAAATCTCGTAACACTTCAGATGTTGGTATTCATCAAATAAATTGTTTACAATGTGAAAGAATTCATATCGAACATAAAAGAGTTTTATGTTTATACAACCATTAAACTCTCTCGTAATACACAAACAAAACTGGTTATAATATTGATTTGACTAACAAACCCTGTTTAAAAAATAAAATAAGTTTATGAAGAAAGTACTTCGAGTGACTATTAATAACAATATTACTGATGTGGGTGCCAAAGTTGGGCCCACAGAAATAAAACACGGAACACTGATTAGATGTACGAAAGATATATTAACAACAGGTTACAGAGATAGTGTAAGCAGAGCTTACTATAACTTGGTGTTCAACACTGGTAGTCGTACGAGATTCTCACTGTCTCTCTCTATCACTCTCTATTACTATCTGTCACTCTCCTCTAGAGTGCTATGTCGCCTACTTAATATAGGCCTGGAAGAGTCTATCGTGTAGGTAGTTTCTGCTCTCACAATACCCCACTTCCAAAGAGTTTTCTTTTTGAAAAGGAGAGAAAAAAATAAAACTTAATACTTTTTCCTCTTGGGATTTATTGTTTCTCAGCTGGAAGTAGAGATCTTGATGCGTGAGACACCGCTTTTCGGGAACCGTCTGGCAGTTTATGTAATATGCAAGCGCCTATGCCGTACGAGCTTGCATCACTTGCGATTATGATGTCGAGACTAGGATCGAAATGTGTGAGGGAGAGGTCTGAAGTAAGAGTTTTATTGATCTTCTCGAATGCGTCTCGGCATTCCGGGGTCCATGACCATGGTTTCTCCTTTTTTAAAAGTTGGTTGAGAGGCCGTCTCAAATTATGCATGTTCTTAATGAACCCTTGGTAAAAATTAGCTATGCCGAGGAAGCTTTGTAACGCTTGAACCTTATCTGGGGCCGGCATCTTTCTGATCGCGTTGGCTCTTTCTGGATCCGGCCGACGACCATCTTTATTTATATTGTGACCTAAGTATTTAATCTCTGGTAAGAAAAAGTCACACTTTGCCTTCCTTAACCTTAAATCAGTATTCTTGTATCTTTTCGAAAACGTTTATTATATTTTTCCGGTGCTCTGCCGTAGTTTTACTAGTAACTAGTATATCATCCAAATAGGCTGTTGCGTAGTCAAGATCGCCCAGCATAGCGTCCATGACCTGCTGGAAAATTTCAGGCGCAACCTTTACTCCAAAAGCCAGCCTGTTACATTTGTACAACCCTCTATGGGTGTTTATGAAGAGCAATTTGGAACTTTCTTCTTCCACCTCTATCTGAAGGTATGCGTCCGAGAGGTCAATTTTAGAAAAGAAATTTCCACCCTTGAGTTTATTGAAAATTTCTTCAGGACTTGTGAGAAGATAGTGGTGATCTTGCAAGACATCGTTTAACCCTGTGGAAAAATCTGCGCATACTCGTATTTGATTGGACTTCTTTTTTACGTAGATCGTAGGTGCTGCCCACTCGCTGAAATCTGTTTTTGACAGAATACCTGCTCGTTCGAGTCTATCTAACTCTTTGTTGATTTGTTCTAGAGCAGCGAAAGTGACATTCCGTTTCTTTTTGAATACCGGTTGTGCACCGTCCTTCACCTTGAACTTAGTTTAATTTTAGTCCATTTCCCAAGACCGCCAGAAAAAAAAACCTGGGGAAATTCTTGTTTGAGTTCGTTTTTTAGATTTACCAAATTGGAAGTTGTACTTTGTATCTTGCGACAAAATGTACTCATTGGGCAATCCGAAAGATTGATTTTTTCTATCTAATCAGTTACAAAAAAGTTGAGCTTTTTGGTAACTCTATTTAGTGTCACTGTAAGTATTACCTCGCCTAAAATGTTAATATTTTCGCCAGTTACGGATTTTGCTGTTTTATCCGTTTTTAATAAGGTTGGCTTGTTCAATTTTCGCCAAGTACACCAGTTAATGGTTGAAATATCAGAACCCGAGTCAAACTGGAATTTAATGGACTTATTGAAAATATCCACAGTTACATATTTTCTTAAATTCCTATGAACAATATTGTCAGATTGAGCTTGCCTGGTTTTATTTTGTGGTTTTCTCGTTCTGTTGGCGTACCAGCACGAAGTTAACGTATGCCCACTTTTATTGCAATTTTTGCAATATTTTTTTGTTCTTAACTGGACAGAATTTCATCCAATGCCATTTACCACAATGGTAACATAGTCTGGGCGGTTTATTTAACTTATTTGGGTTTTGGTTACTGCGTAATTTAGAACATGATATTTTCCTTTTGTCTTTTTGAGGGGAATAGGAGGTAGACTAACTTCTGATTTTATTAATATGAGTCAAACCTGATTCCTCGATAGTGTTTGAGTCACGCTTTACAGATATTTCTCTTTGACAGTCCTCTGCCAGTTTTTGGAGAGTCAATCCTTGTTCGTTCTCAAGCTTAGTCAGTACCCGTCGTCTGACTTCGGCGTCTTCTGCAGATACTAGACCTTGTGCGACAATTAAGAACTTAAAATCATCGGCAGTCAGTTCGGCTAGTTTAAAATCATTACAGAGCTTGTTTACCGATGCTGAAAAACGTTACAAAATCTTGCTGGTAGTCTTTGACTGTGTTCAGACATTTCCAACGTTTGTGGAACAAGGTTGTGTTAAGCCCGAATAATTCCGATAGGAGCTTAATCGTCTCTGAAAAATCCAAGTCAGTCCTTTTTCTTGTGTAGTATGAAGTCTACGAACCTACTATGTTCTGTAGTTCCCAGTCTTCTCAATAGAAGGCGTACCTTTTTTTTTACTGGGCCATTGTTAACAGTCTACGTTGAAAATATCTTCGTAGCACCCCTAAAAAGCCTGGAAAGTTTTGTCTTCCTCTGGTACGTATTCAAAGGTTTCCATTGAATTGTAGATTATAGTCTGGGAGAATATTGTATCTTTTTCAGAGTTTGAGCCTTTTGATGCATTTACGAGTAATTCTTTAAGTTGTTTCTGTTGTAGTACAGCATTCTGAAGCGTAATTTGTTGGAATTCTATTTGTTGTTTATGTAATTCCAAAAATAGTTGTTAGTGTCTTTCTTCTGATTTTTGTTGCTGATCCAAATTTAGTTTTAACATTTGGGCAACTACTTTTTGGAAATCTTCCATATTTAAAAATGACAGCGCTTTTTTTGTTGTTTTGAAACACGTGTACTAAGAGGAGGTACACAAAAAAATCTTGATAGATTTTTGTTCCTTTTTTTTTCTTTTACAGAAAAAAATATGGACAGACAATAGTTAAACTAAACTAATTATGTGTGTTTAGCTTTTATTCCGTGGTTCCGTTAATTTTAACGTAATTGAATAATTTTTCACCACACTTATGTATATATTTTTTCTATAGAGGTACAAAAAGAAGAAAACTCACCTCAGTGAATTTGAGGGGAGAATAATTTTATGCCCGAGTTCAACTCAGTTACAGAAAAAAAATTTCGATAGTTTTTTCCGAAAACTTGAGTATAATGGTCATACTTGATCTTGTGTTGTCAGTTTTTTTTTTACGAACAACTGTTTTTTCCTGTGTGTGTGTAGAAATCGTTCTCATATCGGACAGACTTTAATATTCCGTAGATGTCGAATCGCTAGCTTGTCAATGGCGTTTGGTATTGGAATATATGTAGACGCTGGGTGTTTAGCTTTTAAATCGCTAATGTATTAATACCAGCTTAATTTCACGTTCAACACTGCTGTGGGAACGCGTGGAGTTTGTGTATTTTTCGAGTACTGTCGCTATTGATATGGTGAGAACGAAATTCTCGAATCTTCTCTGTCGCCACTGTTGTGCGACTGGCAAGGTATTGCGGTTTTTCGACGTGAATGCATTTATAGAATTCTTCCTCGACCCAGATGTGGTATTGGTAAGGTATTTAGGTTTCGCCGTGAGTGCGTTTCTAGAATCCTCGTCGCCACTGATGTGGGTGCCAAAGTTGGGCCCACAGAAGTAAAACCCGGAACACGGATTAGATTTAAGAAAGATATATTAACAACAGGTTACAGAGATAGTGTAAGCAGAACTTACTATAAGTTAGTGTTCAACACTGGTAGTCGTACGAGGCTCTCACTGTCTCTCTCTATCACTCTATGTCACTCTCCTCTAGAGTGCTATGTCGCCTACTTAATATAGGCCTGGAAGAGTCTATTGTGTAGGTAGTTTCAGGTCTCACAATAATTACCTATTATAAACACACGTCCAAAACATTATATTATTTCACCAAACTTTATGGTATACATTCTTAAAGAATCTAACATAGGTTAATCAAAAACAAACGTTATGTACGTCAAAACGTTCCCAAATAAACATAGTTTGATTTGGTTTGTATTACGGCATACCAATCTCAATGAGTTTTATAATGCCGATTTTTTTTTTATTACAAACTAATTCTGGTATATAAAAAATCTTGTGTTTACACAAGTTTGGGTGTCAAATATTTGTCCATAGCTGGGACTCTAACAGGTGCTACCACCCCGGGTCAGGGTGCGCCCGGAAACGTCATCAATTAAGAGGCGGTTCCTGATCAGAAGACTTGCTGTTGGATCAAGCTTATCGTCTTATCATACCAAGGACGGCAAATAAACATACCAAAAAAAGTAAGCATAATACCTGACCACAGACACGCACACATGCACACACACACGCGCGCTGACACACGCATAGATAAATATATACATTATCATCTGAAACACGCAAAAATAAACTAAAATTATGATACACATATATACATAAGTTAATGTTTACTTTTTTCTGGTAGGTATGGAATCTGTTAATTTCTTGGAATTCGAACGGAATTCGGAACTCCACATATACTAGCTTTCGTTTAAAAAGTCAAATTCACGCTAAAAATGATTAATCATTGAAAACGAAACAACACAACATAAAAATACCAGGATATATTTCTTCTATTTTTCCATATCTCGCCATTGATGAAGCTATAATAAGAGTGAAACATGTTAGATTGATGAATTATATTTTTTCTTATATTTGTCTACCTATTATATATTGATCAATAGATAATTAGGGATGTAAAGAAAGCGATAGATATGAGTACATCAGCAGAGAATTCTGAGTCCTTTACGAATCTTTCAGAATCACTCTAAAGAAGCCGGTGACCTATTAGCCCCGGTAGAATTGCTGCTTCTACGGCAAGATTGCCTAACGGGGCGCAATCCGCTCAAGGTCGATTCGAATTCAAAGTTGTCTTTCTTCTGGACCGGTTGCCACCCAAGGTTACAGAACCTAGTCTGTCCTGTTATTTACCCATACCTGGGAGGAGTAGAAGAGTTTTCATACCTTTCCTAAGGGTATTAGGACGTAAGTCACTGTAATGAATACGACTGGAATTCGAACACGTCTCGCAGATTGCTCAATACGAGTCGCTATCCACTATTCCTCTTTGCTATGAATTACTCCACCGTAATGCATCTTATTCTGCATAATAAGATGCATTAAACTGTAAGAAATAAAAGTCAATACTTTTACATTCTGTCGGTGTAGACGGAAGATTTGCAGAATATAAACGAAGAGAAAAATAATATTTGTGGAATTAATAACCGTATATTTTTGTTATTATATTTCTACTGAGTAACGCAAGAGGATACATGTGTTTGGGCGCGTAAACGTTGGAAATATCAGAATATAGATTATAACAATAATGACAAATTGTGAAATATTTAGCTTCGCAGATTTTTATATATTTTACAAGATAAATCTAACATCCGCTATTTTTACAAGATAAATTCTGCTTGCGGAGAGAAGTCCAACATCTGTTATATGCTTCCTGTAGAATATTGATGTTAGCAAGAGACACTCTCATTGTTTCCTGGAACATGCTTGCAGAATAGGTAAAAGAAAAATATCACCTGATGTTATAATGTATGTTTTTATACAGAACAAAATACTGATGTATATATATATATATTTATATATATTTTAGGTTGGTGCAAAAATAATGACGTAATAATATCATTTTTGACGTTAAAAAATACGTCAAATAACGACATTATTACGTCATTATTTTTGCACCAACCTAATATATATATATATATATATATATATATATATATATATATATATATAGGGATTTAGAAGTTTATCAATTAAACAAGATTGGAAACAGTCATTATATATATATATATATATATATATATATATATATATATATATATATGTAGTTAAATTCCCATATCATTAAAAAAAAAATCCAAATTTAAAAAGATAGACGCTTCTGTCTAAGCCTTTTTTTCTGGTTAATGTAAATTACCTTTAAAGTAAGAGATTTTTTTTTTTTTTTCCATGTCAACATTAATTTTCCACAGAATTGATCTGGGAATTTAACTATATTGTTGACATGTAAAAAAAAAAAAAAAATCTCTTACTATAAAGGTAATTTACATTAACCAGAAAAAAAGGCTTAGACAGAAGCGTCTATCTTTTTAAATTTGGATTTTTTTAATGTACCTATAACAACAAGAACATTTCGATTTCATTTTTGCCTTGAAAAAGTCGGAAGACGAAACGCGTCGGCAAAATCTAAGATCTTTTTTCCAATTGTCATTTTATTTATACCATATATATATATATATATATATATATATATATATATATATATATATATATATATACAGGCAACATGACCCGGCGTTGCCTGTGCTTCATTCAAAGATCGTACGACTCATTCATACAGCAATCGCTATCACTTGACTTATATTATTTTTTTCCTTCCTTGCCTTTAAAGGAGTGACTTTTGGCGTGCTGATGTTGCTACATGCCTTACTTCTTGCCTATCTCACACTGCGAATTTTTTCTAAGCTCTATACTAAACATTAAATCTGATACGAAAAAAAGAACTAAACAAAATGAACACAAAACGATCAGGTTTAAAAAAACTCATAACAGGAAAAAACGAATGATAAAAGAATGTTAAAAACAAATAATTTTTCACACCCAACCCAGTTCTGCGGAATCAGAATCAACGTTGAGTTTAAGCAAGTGAATGAGCCAACTGGAGGAAAGTGCGATGCAGATCTAAATTTTTCACACTTGTGACGAATGCAGCTATCTATTTTTTTTTTTTTGCATGCTAGCATGCTAGTTAACATTCGTGTCAGTCAGCTGTTCGCTCTCACGTTGGCCAATAGAATCTTCCTGTCTATTCGTGGCAGCCAGCTATAGACTCTCACTCTGGCCAGTAGAAAATGGCCGCCAAACTACATGAAAACTGCCGTAGAAGCATGAAAAATCGATTATTTCTACTATGTATGGGTCTTCGCCTTACCACTAACTTCGAACATGTGCACGTAAATTTTGATGCAAATCCGTCGAGAATTGCGGCCGTGCATTCGTTACACACACACGTACATCCTGCCTTTTCTTATATATATATATATATATATATATATATATATATATATATATATATATATATATATATATATATATATATCGTTTTCAGAAACTTTTTTTTTTTGCTTTTTCTACTTTTCTATTACGGATGTAAGCCTTTATCAATGTGACAAATTTGTATTATTTTCTACGCTGGTTCCGGTATTATCGAATAAAAGTGAGTTCTGCAATCAGACCGATTTTAAAATTAATAATTTGTTAAAATATTGAAGCCTGTTTCATCTAGAACATTACAGTTTTCATAACTCCCATTTCAAAATAAATATTCATATAAAGATAGGTATGTCCACTGATTTCGCGGAAAAACAGCATAGCGTAAATGAAAAATGCCACAAACTTAAAGAAAATAAACTATTATCGTCAAAATGCTTATGTTATTATTAAGATGAAAGAAAAAAGTATTTTTTAATTATTTTTTGAAATTTTTTAATATTTTCTAACAAGTTCGAAATTTTGGTTAAAGTCTTCTTTTTTTTACGTCATCGCGGTGACGTTAAAATAACAGCTTTTTTTGCGCTTTTTTCCCGTTGAAAACACATTGATTTTGAAATTATTTTAAAAATCAAATAATTGTCCGATCTTAATGAAATTTTCAGAACTTATTCACAAATGAATGAAAATATTTTTGCCTTATTTTGTTTTTAAAAAATTTTGGTAAAAAATATTTTTTTTTAAATATGTTACCCCTCACTTATTTAATTTCATGAAATTTCCCCCCCAAACATTTTGGCTCCTGAATTTTTTTTTGTTAAAAGAAGGAGTCTTTGGAGATGGTAAATAACCTACTTTTTTTTTCAAATTTGAGTTATTTGTCTGAATTGAAAAATAATGAATCCAATAAAACTATGATATTACTTAATTAGAAAAGCTTTTAATTGCTTTTGTAAATAAGTTATATTAAGGACATTATTGTCAGAAGAAATAAATTTTTTCTGATGAATAATTAATTTTTACAAGACTTTTTTCGTCTTTTAAGAAATTTTAATTATAATAATTTATAATAGTTTAACATCGTGTAAAGCTCTGTATTAGGAGGGCTCCTCGATATTATGTAGTAATTAAGTCGAAAAAAATTGACGAATCCAAAATTGCTAAGTTTAATAAATTTAGTTGAGCTACTTTTTTTAAAAATAATTTTTTATGTTGTATTTTTTTACTTAATACATTCTTTATTTCCATGTATGATATACTGAAATTGTCAGTATTATTACTAGGTCACGTGATTTAAGGGTTTTGTCCCTTTACGTGGCCTTTTCATATTTTCCGTTCAACTTTAAAAGTGTAAACTTTAAATTTTAAAGTAATTTTTCTTTTTTTCATTTACTATTTCACTAAATAATTTTATTTTATGTATTGTATTTCCATTAGTGTGGGTCATACTCAAATAGAATATTTTTATTAAAACTCAGACTTTTAAAAATTATGTCATTTATGGTAATCCGTAGTAGCTGTCATCGCTTCGTCAGTCAACAATCCATCAATAGTTGGGTCAGATTAACAGGATAGATCGTTAATAATTGGTTGTATATTATTTTTTTATGCTATAAGTACGAAAAATTTATTTCAAATCAGATTACTTTAACTTTAAATCTTTTAATTTTACTAAAATAACGTGTCAGAAATTTTTTTAAATATTTTCAAAATCGATAAATTTGTGTTTGTTTACAAATATCTTAAAATTAAGAAAATGGCCGTTTTTAAGAAAATTAAAAAAATTGAAATTAAATTTGACAATCAAATGTATATAGTTTCTATCTGAAATACACCAGAATTGTTTAATTAATAGAAATCATAAATTTAATTATTAAACTTTCAATTAAAGCTAAAATGAAATCTTCAAGAATGTTTTTTCGTTGTAAAAAAATCATTTTAAACTTGAATATAGAAAATTTATGCCGAAATAGTGGAGGTACCTATATAAAGACATGCTTCTTTGTAAATGTAACATATCTTATATAATATTTCTTAATGAAGTTCATATAAAATTGTGAAAAAATAAAAAAATATATTTTTCTTTTTTGACAATAAAATTTAATTTGTTTATTCCGGAAAAAAAACGAATATTTTTAATCTAATCTCTACGAAAATCACCGAGGTTTTCATGTCGTGCGTCAGAATCATTCCAATTTTAGCTTGGGGTTGTAATTTGCTTTTTGGTACAACGGTGCTTGACCCACAAGGTGGTATTTTTTTTTATTATGGCCATTCACATATTCATTATAATATTATTTCATTTATTTAAAATCGTTTCAATAAAGCGACTAAGACTCATGAGTTTACTGAGTGTGAGAGTATATGAGAAATAGTAATCATTATAAAGAGAAATCAATGAAATAACAGATATGAAGAATACATAAAATAACAATTTTCATAGCATTTAATTTTCTTAAGATCAAATTTAACTGAAAAGGAAGAAGGCGAAATAGGGTTAAAAAAGTGAGGAGTGCACGAGAAGAAACTGTTAGCATAGAACTTACGGTTACATCTAGGAATTTCAAGGACAAAATGAGACATTTCTACCAATCTAGTACTGCTCATCAGAACAATTACCATGAGAATACGGATACAAAAAGGACAGAGAATTTTCGTTTCGGAGGTGGGATAGGGACAGGAAATGTCATGCCAGGCCCATTAACATTCGTTCTGACATTTTCTCAGGAATGTATAAATGCACAAGATCCCATATATGACAGAAATATTCAATGCATGGGGAATTGTAGACTTATTTACCAGAGAATTTGTCTAGCAGAACAGATTGAAACAGATTTCCTGACAACTTGCCTAGCAGGTAATTCAGGATGAACTATCAACATCATGAGAAAGAAAAAGTTAGCTCCTGAATGTGCTGGATGCTTTAATCGAAGGACCATCTCTAGGAAGAGTGAAAAATCAAGAGGGAATTGCTAAACTATTAAAACCGCTTCTAACGTTACCCCAGGAGTTGTAACCGAAGGAATATACACATAATATTAGACCACTTGATTTCAAGTACAAGAATCAAAACAAAGATAACGAGAATTTAAAGTTTAAATACACACACACACTTACACACACACATACACACACATACACACACACACACACACATATATATATATATATATATAATACTGGCCATCCGAGTAAGAATTCATTCGTCAAATGGACAACTCCTTTATCCTATGATCATATTTTTTTATTAAATGATAAATAAGAGAAATCAATAAATCCATATATATATATATATATATATATATATATATATATATATATATATATATGAAATATATTTTTAAGGTAAGCTATATTTATGGGATAGTGTACTCAATATTAGAGATAAAGCGTATATAAATGTAAAAAAATGTACATCGAAAGGTGAAAGACTGTTTCAAACTAAACGTACTCATCACGCCTGATGATTGCGTTCAGCATGAAACAGTCTGTCTCCTCTGAGTGTTGATCGCGATATTCACATTTACACACACACACACACACATATATATATATATATATATATATATATATATATATATATATATATATATATATATATATATATATATATATTAGTAGTAGTATTCTTATAAGTATAAGAATAGTATAAGAAAAGATACTCGTTCGCAAAAGATTCGGTGTCCTGATTTGCAAATAATCAAACCAATACCAAAGGGAAAAAAGGTATAAAATAAAGAATCAACCACGAACATGTATGTTATCCGAAAATAATCGTCTAGCATGTAAGTACAAATCCCACTGAAAAAAAAAAACGATACGAGTACGCAAAGTAAGTAAATAAAGTGCTCAATACCCGTAGGTAGAGCAGATCTTGTTAAACATAGAGAACCAGACAACCTACTACGGTTTCACCTTAGCGGATCGTCAGGGAAGCTAGATTTTTCGGCTTGATTGCTTTTGCTACAAACTGAAAAATAGATCCATTTTCATTAAACACGTTACGTTTAAATATAAATTAAATACAATTAATTCATGTCATTATATAAATAATATATAAATACAATGTATTATCTGTTCATAATAATTTGTTTAAGATATTCCTGATGAAGTAAACTCGCTAAATAACACTTCTTTTACAAGGAAGACAATCGATATATACCAACACTTAACTTGAAAAAATAAATATCCCTTTCTTGGAGGAATGAGAAAAATCTAATTCATTCTTTTAGACATTCAGCATTCTTCAGCCTTATCTGAGTTTGATATAGTTGCCTACTACGCACAGAATAGAAAAATACGCATAAGGAATAAATCCCATACATACATGCAAGAAAGATGGACATCACAACGTGTAATGAATAAATAACTTAATGACTATAACGATAACATCAGTAGTAATCTCAAACAAATAATCGAATTGATCTTCCTAGATATACTAATAATTGGATAGAGTATCACATCAAGATAATTATGTGGATATTTACGGGATTTTATAAGAAATTCTACAATGAATACACTATAAAGTATTTTAGAGTTCGGTGCTTACAGCACTAAGAGAAATCTTTATTAGCAATCAAGGTATGCAGCCAGAGAAGAAAAAAATAATAAACTGCACTTTCCAAAAAATTAAATATAACCCACCAGAAGGCGTTTAGCAAGAAGATATAATAACAATGTAACTCCCATTATACAATCTGCATCGTAGAATCTCAAAAGCCTTATGAGTAAAACAAAAACACTACTTTAAATATAGAAAATGTGTTAATGCTTTTATTTCTTTCAATCAAAACAAAAACTCCATAACCCATATTTAAATTATTGCAACTTATTTTAGTTTTCTTTTAAGTATTCATATTTTTAATAAAAATATCAGTTATTATAGCATAAAAATATTCATGTAATAGAATAACCAGGCACCCCCACGAATGATTGCACTATTGGTAGTAATTACCTATCAAGTCAATTGAGAGAGAGAGAGAGAGAGAGAGAGTGAAGGAGGGAGAGAGAGAGGGAGGGAGCGAGATTGAGAGAGAGAGAGTGAGAGAGTAGTGTTCTCTCCTGTTTTTCATTGTCGAACTCTTTGCCTTGAGCAGAGATGTACCCGGTCAATGCATTACCGAAAGGCAAAGTTTCGCCCGGAGAGATAGACAGACCCTGAACCCGGGTTCTAAGGGAATATTTTTGGCCAAGACTGCGGGCTCGGAGAACCCACGTTAAACTCGGCGTTGTTCCACATACATCCCTCGATTCTGTTAAATATTAAGAATGAGAGAGAGAAGACGCAAGCACGTGTGATCTTCCAATTAGTGGCACTCACAACGAGATTGACCTGTCTGTATAACTGTACCGTATTTTTTATTGTACTGGTTGTGTATGATAAAGCTTTCTTCTATTATCCACCTGGTGTTAAGTATTTATTCCCTTAGCACGGAATATAACAAATATGAAGGCCGTCCTGAATTATCTTAACATTTGGTAACGAAAGGTAACGATAAAAGGGTTTTATGTCAGAGTTGTACAGGAGATAGCCGAAAAGATTTATTATTATTAGAGCCCAATTTTATACTTTAGATTTAAGTATGTGGGAATTCTTGTAACTGTGGAAGGAAAGTGCTACACTGAGATCCGAAGGCGTATTGAGATGGCCAATGACGCAATCCAAAATCTAAGCAGAATATTAAGAGACAGAAAACTTTCGCTAGAGAAAAAGAAATGAGTATTGAATATTTACGTTATATCAATTCCACCTGTATGTCAGCGAATGCGGGACTATCTCCTCAAAGAAGAAGAGATTTGAAGCAAATCTAGAGAATAATTCTCAGGATACGATGGACCAAACATTTGAGCAGCGACGATGTTTTGGAACCAAAAATGAAACTTTAATATCAGGTCGAGACAGGTGATATTTCTGGGGAACGTAACGAGGAAGGAGCTCAGGGAAATCTGATACTCAGAGGAGTGACTGAGGGAAAGCGAACAGAGGAATGCAGCGCGTATCATATTTGATAAGCTTTAGTAAATGAACGAGAAAACAAAACATATTAATAGTTATGAAACACAGGAAAATGTTGAGTGCTATGATCGCCAAATTCCTGTGGAGACACGGTAAATAAATGAGAAACATTTCTTACGCGACTTTAGGGTGTTAATAATTTGAAATTTGAAATATAGCCTTCTTTCATTCATTGAGAGACACTATAGGATCTGATTATAAATTCAGTAAGTTTATCAAACATCTGGCCCTGATGAACATTTCCATGCAAAATTCATGAGTACTCGAAACAGATAAATGACATGGATATTTCTAAATATATTTAATATTTTTTAAAGATAGCAATGCACGATTTACGATCTGTTCTCTGACAACATCATACCTTATATCTGGCCAAATAACTACTCAAAATGCAACACCTTTGAATATTATGTGTGGCGGGCATTTGAGCAAGAGCCCAGCAAAACTCCTTGTAAGACCAAAGATGAAATGAAGGCAATTATTATCTCTGCATTCACCAACTAAATCAAGGAGTCAATGCGGAATTGCTGCAGAAGATTCTGAAGTCGTCTGAAGGACGTGGTTGAAGCAAATGCCGATTTTATTGCATAAATATACTTTCCTATTTCAAGATATTATTTATTTCAGTAAATATATCTATTAAAATGGGATGTCTATATTCTTTTCATTTTGGCTTAATTTAGACGAATATTTATCCATCGCAGGATGGATATATATATATATATATATATATATATATATATATATATATATATATATATATATATATATATATATATATATACAAATATAGAAACTATACTCGTTTCGAAAAAACCTCGAATTTTTTATTTGCCAATAATCAAATCAATCTCGAGGGAAAAAAAAAGGTTTTAAACAAAGAAAGAGCAAGAAACATGAAAGTCTGTTGAAAAAAATCGCACAGATACAGAATCAAGACCAAAGAAAAAAAACCCGACACGAGTAAACAACTAACTAACAAAAGAGCTCAATACAACCGTAGAGCAGACCTAGATAAACATAGTGAGCCAGGCAAACCTACCGAGGTTTCACCTAAACGGATCGTCATATATATATATATATATATATATATATATATATATATATATATATATATATAGATAGATAGATATATAGATATATATATATAAGCTTTCGGCTTACATAAACAATTATCAAAGATGACAATTACAATACAATATATTAAGAAATACACGGACAAGTACGTGATGATATTCTGTTTCTGTTTACATGTATGAATTCCAAGCAACGATAAACACCTGCATATAAGACGCTGGTAACGAAAATCGCACCGAGGCGCATTACGGCACACGTAACTACGCAAGAGGGAATTCGAGATGTATTAAGTATGGGAAGCTGTTGGTATAAACCAATGATTTCTGTTACCAATTATAGGCATTTAAGGATATTTGTGGTCATTTCATAGTTTATTTTGTTCAGATTAGGTTTCAACTGTTTCATATATATAGCTTCAAGAATTTTTACTTTTTCTTTATTGCTTTCATGTTTAAGTATAGTTGTGTTTTCAACAAGGATTTTACGAAATTGTGTATGCGCCAAGGCATGTTGTTTTGAATATATAAACATACAAATATATACATTCATGCATATATATATATATATATATATATATATATATATATATATATATATATATATATATATATATATAAGTATAAGTGCGGAGGTATGCAGAAAATAGAAAATACCACGTTGGGTACATAATCCGGAGTTCCTTAGTATTTTATTTTTAAGAAGACAGTGCTCCATAGAGAAGTAGAGCTTCATCATAACATTTTTTGTTTAAAAATATGATAAAAATATGAATCATATTTTTTTTATTATTCTATTTAGATTCCTCGACTAGTTTCGGCCGAAATGGCCATCATCGAGAGGAGAAATATTTCTGCTTGCTGCTAACAGTTAACTACAGAAATGAATGTCATATATATATATATATATATATATATATATATATATATATTGAACAATAAAAAAATATTAAAAAGTTAAAATCTTCAGACACACTGGGTTGTAGATTTATATTCTTTCGTTTTTTTTTATTATTATTCCATTTAGATTCCTCGACTAGTTTCGGCCAAAATGGCCATCATCGGGAGGAGAAATATTTCTGCTTGCTGCTAGCAGTGAACTACAGAAATGAATGTCTTGATGGAGAAAATGAACTTTTGTCTGTAGTTTTCATTTGTTTTTTTTGTTTTTTTATCTTTTTAACATGAATCTTTTAACATTCCTTGTGTTGGTCAAACAGTCTCTTTTAAGTTGTTATTTGAGATAAGAGCTGGATAGATACATGCTGCTATGAATTCTCTGGTCAGTTTGACAGTTTTATTGGGCCTGGTGAGAGGATGTGCCTCCGTTTAGTGTTTGTGTGAGTGACGTTTGGTTCTTAGGGAGTGAGTGAGTATGATGTGTGTAAGTGTGTATATTCGTGTGGGTGAATGTATAAGTGTGATGACTCCACACCTCCGTAAGCATGTCTGTCTTGTGTGGGTGAAAAATGTGGGTAGGTTTGGATTTGTTGAGTTATATATTGTTAGATTTATTGTTTAGCCCGGATGGATATTTTGTTTTTAGACGTTGTATCCACTTATTTTCATGGAACTCTAAAATCTTTCTCGTGTTATCTGCTCTGAACATTTCTATTCTCTCAATTATAGTGAATTTGGCATGGGTTTTGAAATCATGTTTTTACAGGCGGAAATCTTGTTCTACAGGTAATAATTTTTCATGGGGAGTCGACTTAATTCGTTTACGATAATTGTTAATTCTGTAGAGAAAGGGCCATTCAGATTTTCCTACATATTTCTTCTGGCATAGTGTGAATTCTAGGAGTTAAATTATATTATGACTTCTACAGTTAGAATCGTGGTAGATTTTGAAAGTAGATTTAGTGATTGAGCAAGTGAATGAATTCGTATTTTTAATATGGTTGCAACATAAACTTCTTTTGTTGTTGCATGGTTGGGAAAATCCTGTTGTTTTTGTTCTTAGTTTATTACGGATTACCTTGTCCCCTCAAATGTGGTTACTAAGTGTGTGTTTGTGTGAGAAAGAGACAGAGAGTGAAATATGGATTTATGGGTAAAATTGGTGCAAATCAGCAAATAGAGCGTTTGTTATTGAATAAAAAAAATCTACTTATTTATGAAGCAAAATTATAAGAATAATATTTTGATAAAATATTCCTGAGTACCCTAAACTGATAAACCACTTTGATTTTCTGAAATGATTGAATGTTTTTATGATAATAATACAGTTACCGATATTCTGGCTTGTTGAATATGGTTGAACATCATATCATTCTGTTTTTAATTTTATACGTGTTTTTTTGCTGAATTAATGCAATAGACAATTTACGTAGATGTTAGTATTCTCTATGATCCCTTTTAAAACTAACATAATCTCATATTTGGGTGCCCGTCAGGGTGTGGTCGATATTGGATCGGAATGAGAAATCGGAGAATCGAGTTTCATATCCAGTTGGGTTCGTTACATTTAATTACGCCAAAATACACGCAGGAAAAATTAATAATACATTTATTTTCCTCGAACTGGCAGCTTGACAGACTGGGTATTATAGCCTTGGTTGGCAAACAGTCTGCCTCAAAAAGAAATGAAAACCTGCTGCGTGAAAAGATTCTACTCAGCCAGTCATGAATAAAAAGATACGATTATTCAGCCGTGTATCACGTATAACACGTAAATTACACACTGACTTGATCTCATATTATATCTTTTGCAGTATTGTATTGATGGATTTCTTCTTGACTTGAATATTTGAAATAAAGAAAACATATAACACATTCAAAGTAAATCTGAAAATATTACAAAACATCTAGAAAAAAAAGACGTTGCAACAAGGTCTCTGCAATGTAAATTTGCATAAGAATTAATATCCCACGATTTCGACTCTTCACGAGTTATCCCCCTTTTGTTGTACTAAGCCTGTAAAAGCAGAATTGTCTATTTGTTAGATTAAGCTTTGAACCGTTGTATCTTAGAAATGGATAAAGATATCTTGTCAGTATCCACCAATGTTTTTTTTTATAGCACAATTCTTTGAGCAATACGAATGTATGATTACTCCCCAAACGTAACATCCGAATCGTGATGAAATTGATCATAAAGGAAAAATGACATGTTCATCATTAATTAATCAGAATTCCTAAAGAGCAGAAGCTCACAAAGGATTGAAATTATGTTCAAACACACACACACACATATACATATATATATATATATATATATATATATATATATATATATATATATATATATATATATATGTATGGGTCATTTTCCAACTTATTCAAGATGATCTTCTTTCTGTCTAATCATACAACTTTCTCTCCTGGAGTAACATTTTGCCTCATATGTTTCACGTGCATTTTCATTTATAAAGTCTTTCTCTACTCTTTGGAGTGTCATAGCTGTAACTTCTCTCTCAGGATCTAAAAGTCTTATAGCTTGTCTTGGATTTTTTCTAATTGATCTCTTTAGCTTTAATCTGAAATGATGATTCCGCTTCTTGTTGTGACCCTCTGGTCCAGTTTTCCACTCTATTCTACCATCGTTTTAAAAATTATTCTCTGTTTTCCTGGTGGCTTTTCAGTGGACATTGAAGATGGAAGCCAGGGTATGAATATTGGTAGGATTACTTAAAGTCTTTATGATATTTCCCTTTGATCATTGCTTATGTGGGAAGAGAGTGTTTCTGACATAAGACGATTGTAACATGTTCTCTTCTAGCTGAATAACTCAAAGTGATTTTCAGCGATTCTTACGATAAATCGGGTCAAGATGACATAACTTATTATATGAAAAGCTGGAGAAAGGAAACTCAGTAGTTTAGTGTTATTTAGATATTAAACATTTTGTGGGATGTGCAATAATGATGCTGTTACACGATGTGAACAAATTTGCTGTTATATATATATATATATATATATATATATATATATATATATATATATATATAATTTCTTTGATGCAATTGAATAATTATAATATATATCCTTCTGGAGATACGATGGGGTAGCCCGATGCGCTACGAGTCTGGGCGGGATATATGGAGAACTAGAGCTGCCCAGACTTCTAGTTTCCCTTCTCGGCCTTGCTAGTAGAATCCAAAGGAGAGGATAAAACCATACCATTTGTTACCAGCGTAGCTTACGGAGTTGTCGTAATATAGCACAAAGTGCGGTCCATCCGCCTTAGGGACTCCACTCCGGATATATATATATATATATATATATATATATATATATATATATATATATATATATATATATATATATATTATAATTATTCAATTGCAACACAGAAATCATATATATATATATATATATATATATATATATATATATATATATTATAATTATTCAGTTGGAACACAGAAATCATATATATATATATATATATATATATATATATATATATATATATATTATAATTGTTCAGTTGGAACACAGAAATCATATATATATATATATATATATATATATATTATATTTATTCAGTTGGAACAGAGAAATCATATATATATATATATATATATATATATATATATATATATATATATATATATATATATATATTATAACTATTCAATTACAACACTGAAATCACTCACACACACACATATATGTATATATATATATATATATATATATGTGTGTGTGTGTGCGTATGTATTATAATTATTCAATGGCAACACAGATATTATTACGTTTCGAAACTGACACAAGTGCTAAAGTTTCATTTCAATATTAAACTAAAAAATTGGAGCACGGTTTCATTCTCATGCGATGTTTAAAATAACTAACAGAAGAAATCATTTATATATATATATATATATATATATATATATATATATATATATATATATATATAGATAGATAGATAGATAGATATAGATATATTGTATTATTGGTATTCCTACTGGTCTTATCCTCATCATGGGATGCTTGTTTATTAAACCTTCGTCAAGATATTTCATGAGTTTTCTTCTTTATTATATTAATTAAATATTACATTTTATTTATTTTTGCTAAACTTCCGAGAACGCCCATGTAACATTAACTTGTATCGCTGCAAATCCGTTGTCATTTAACGTTGCATTAACAGCAAAAGATTAATAAATCATAGGAATAATACGCATTTTTCAGCTAAATTATTTATACCCCATACAAAAATATACCAACATCAATAGAAGTTGTTAACTAAAGACTATTTTTCTGATGTTATTTGAATAGTACATGGATTTTCTGGTATATAACTATTACACGTTGTCATAAAGCTGTAACTATATTGGTATTAACGTTCTTTCTGCTGTGAGGAAAGTACTTTTATTACAATGTTACTGTAACTTCGAATTAATGTCACATAGCAGCCAAACACACTACAAACCGCTCAGTAACACTGCAAGAAATTCCCGTTTTGGACCGCAGGAAAATACATATATTAATTTAGTAACTTTAGGCACAATGTTTGGAAAACATAACCAAACCAGTGTACATCTAACAACTCATGCGACAACGACCCCTTTAACCGATATCAGATTTCGAGTAAATGTCAAGCATAAACTGCATCGGATTTAGAATTATGTAATAATATTTATGTACCTGACTCAGAGAAATAATCCTATAAATCTGGAACCTTGAAAATTTCAGTAATATTTTTAAAAATGGAAAAAAAAACATCTTATTTTAAAACCAAAAGATAAAACATTGTCTCTTTCCTATTTTCTAATGCCTCCGTAGCAATTTAGCTTCGAAAATTAAGGTATCGTAATTTCCTTGAGAACAATTATACAAAAGCGTTTTAATTTTAATTTCGAAGATTTATTTTGCTCGTAGATTCAATGATATTAGTTCTGGGAAGGAAAATGTAACGTCGGAACCAATTGGACAAATGCGCACCTCCTTCATTCTCGGCGACAGAACAATCGATTCAGGCCAGTCAGCATAGAAGATTTGGTTAACATAGAAATATGCACAGCCGAAAAGAGAAAATAAATTAAAGGAGGAAATGAAACGTATAAAAAGATTCAATATAATTTTCTAATTGTTAAATATTTCCTTCCGTTTTATTGTTGGCTTTTCATTTGCTCCTAAAGTTGTCCTTCTGTTTTGTTTTATTGTTTTACTTTCATTTCACGAATATTCTGAAGTGGAAATTAAAAAAAAAAGATTTAAATGTGCTCTGAAGAGGAAATTGAACATTTAATAAAAAAGAAAACAAATTGGAAAAGAACGGAATTTAAAAAAAAAAATAAAAAAGGAAGGAAGGAAAAAAAGACAAGAAAGAAAATTTCAAAATGTGGAATGAAACAACAGATTTGAAATACTTGTATAAAAACAAAAACAAAGCAATGTTAAAGGAAGAATGTACATTCATGATTTCATGACCACATGACCTGGCAAACTGGTTAGAGCATCAGTATTTCGACAACAAGACTGAGGTTCAAATTTAACCATGATCAACTATGCAAAGAGGTGATGTCTTTATTATATTAGATTTGGGTAGCGCCTGAAAATATTATATGTTGCATAAAGCCTTGTTGAATAAAACTGAGTAAACAAAACTATTCGGGGATTACTGTGGTTTACGCTACCAATAAATGACATGTCCCAATATAATTTACGGATAGAACGTTTTTAATATTCATTAGGAATCTGTCTAGAAATGTTTTCATGGTTTAAAAAAAAAGAAAACACGGCTTAGACATTCGTGCCAAACCCAGAATTAACGAAATATTAATATGTAAAAATATATTGATATCAGATTTTCTTCATTCGTTTTTAACATATATATATATATATATATATATATATATATATATATATATATATATATATATGAAATAGATTACATTCGACAATTATATTAATATATTTTCTGTTTATACGTTATTTTTATAGATACAAATATTTAAGAAAATGCACAGTTTATAATAAATATTATTAACATTTCCCAGCCTGAATGCTCGATAAATTTCATAGAAAATATGAGTCCTCAGACAGGAATCGTATCTGTATCCTACACGAAACCATCATATAGCCTGACGTGGTATACTAGTTAGCTGCAGAGGAATCTTCTGGTTAGCAATGTCAAAAGAGAAATCATGGCAAATTTGTAGTTTAAAAACAGTAAGTAGCCCTTGCTCTGTAGCAACATGGTATAAAACGTAAAGTTATATGATGTTTCCCTGTAGGATACAGGTTTGATTCCTGTCGAATGACACATATTTTCTATGAAATTTCTCGGACATTCAGGCCGGTAAATGTTGTTAATGCTGTTTATCATAAACAGAGCAGTTACTTAAATATTTGTAGCTATAAAAATAACGTATAAACAGTATATATATATATATATATATATATATATATATATATATATATATATATATATATATATATATATGTGTGTGTGTGTGTGTGTGTGTAAATTGACTCTCGCGTCGGTTTCGGCGTATGAGGATCTGAGAACTTACTCAATTTATTCAGTTATGGATTTTGTGTGATAATCTTAAGTGGCATTTAAGACCCGCTTGGGATTTGCAAAGGAGTCCGCATATGAAGCAAGAGTGAGGATTATGGGATGAGTTCTTTAGATTAGCTGACCTTTTATATCTTGCTCTTGCTTCTTGAAAACGATTCAGACTAGCAGATAGAAAACTGCCGAGTCAACTAAAACACGTTAATCTCTACTCTACCCGCTCCAAGGCTAAGCGCTCGAGGGTGTTATGAGGTATATTGACAGCTGACAAGTTGATTCTATGTCTGATTATTTCTTTGTATGTAAATTATGTGCTGCCTAATGTTTTATGTTTATAATAAACTACCGATGCGCAGTACATGAACATTCCTATAAAAAAAACTACTACTAAGACTTTACACTATATTATTGAACTATATGCTTAGTTCATGACATATAAACTGAATACACTTGTAAAAAATAGAATGCGTGGATTTCACTCATCACAAGAAATATTTAAATAAAATTCTCACTTAAAATTTTGAAAAACCTAGCGTTGCGTCTTTGCACGTTCCGAGATCGTACACAACCGTCAAAAATAGCAGATATTCAAAAAAACATCTTTCGGTGGACAAACAATTATTTCGTCTTCAAGTTTTTGATTTTATAAAGAAAAAAACACATGCCTGATGATGTATAGAGGACTATTCGTAAGTACTAGCATTTTAAGATCACATAAACAAGAAAGTACAGACATCAATTTTATAGACGAGGATCACTTCACTCTATGGATTAACAGTATTTTAATGCATTTATTATACTTCTAGCGACGGATGTCGCCAATAGTCGCATTAATATTTCTGATTGATTCTATGTGTGATTATTTCTTTGTATGTATTATATGCTGCCTAATGTTATATATATATATATATATATATATATATATATATATATATATATATATATATATATATATATATATATATATATATAGTTTCAATATTCCGTATATTTTTTAGGTAAAATGCTCAATATCTGGGATAGAGTGTATATAAATATAAATGGATTGTGCGGTGGACACGGAGTTCAAAATCATCTTGCGACAGTCTGTTTCTTGCTCGAATGCATAGTCTAAAGGTTGCGTATGGAACAGATTTTCGTCATTTCATAATAAAGTCTGTAACTAGGCTGTTTCTATGCACACACAGAGAGATATACACAGAAATATATATCAAATTGCCATCGAATCATATGAGAAGGAATATAATTGAAGAAATAGGTTTAAAAAATATCCAAGTTATTGGATACGAATGCTGAAATATTTCAGAGCAAATAAAATATGTGTATATTAAATGATGGATTTTCGGACAAAATAGCCCTCTCTATGAAGAATATTGTTGCCACACAGCATTCCAAAATATGATCTCCTTATTTAACTTTGAAGGATACTACCATTATCTTGGTTGATTCGGCGTCGACCATACGAAAGGGAAAGGTTTATAAAGATGTAAAACGTTTCAAGATTTAGGAGGAGAGTAGTATAGGCAAAAATATAATCAATGTTAATGAAAGCTGATGAAAAAATATTCAAAAGTTATGACCTAAAAGAAGAACATATTAAAAACAATTACTGGTGTCTACTTTGTTTGGTTAGTTTTCTCAAATTGGATGACAAATTAAAGACGTCTGATGGTGGGATAAAAGTTATTAAACTTGATTAAAACTGTTGAACCGTACGACACTCATCTGAAAGCAAGGCTGTAAATCACCAAATACAGTAATTAACGACCAGAGATGTCGATGAAAGTGGCATGGAGTGAATGCGGGGAAAAGAACGAGACATGAATTATCGAAACGAGTAAAAAAAAGTGTGTAAAAATAAACTTAACAACGAAAGCGAGAGGAGACGTATATAATATGAGGGAGGATGAATATAATGTCTGGGTACAGAGAGAGAGAGAGAGAGAGAGAGAGAGAGAGAGAGGATATATGATAGAGAGAGAGAGACGAGAGTTAAAATGAATGCAAAGAGAGAGAAATATAAAATGTAAATTAAAAAAAGGATCATGTAAATACAAAGTGAGTATAAACAGAGAAATATGGGAATAATGAAAGAGAATGTTCAGAAGGTAAATTGGAATTTCAGGGAAGAATATCAATATCTCTAGTGAAGATTAAAAATGCAAGAGAATAAAGACATGTACAGAATACTTAACTAAAAAGCAAACAGACAAAAAATACTCGTTATCAGAGCGAGACAAATTATATTATTTGAACATATAATGAGGAAGGTTGGTCTGGAGAAGTAGACACTCATACTGAAGCCAAAATAGTCAGTGGAATGCACCGGGTCATCTTTCTGATGAACATATGTGGAAGGATAATAGAACGAGGTGGGATGATCGGCAAAGGAACAAAAGTTGCAATGTGCTTCAAAGTAAAGAGATTATACAGAGACATGAGCATTCAGTTTCTGAAAGTAGAAGAAAGTTTAACAAGGATTATAAAAAAAAGGTAATGAATACACGGTGCTACTTTGGCATGTTATCTACATGGGAAAATATCTTAACGTAGAAATTTTATTTTGGAATGATATTTACATAGTAAAAGACGTGAAACTTTGACTTGTTATCTTTTCGTTAGAGATAACAAGCTGAAGCAGCACAATTTATTACTATATAGATAACATTTCAAATTAAAATACATTAGCTGTGTCATTTTCGCCGATATAAAAGCATTTTATTTCTAGAATATAAATGAAACAATTATATATGTGTGTGTGTGTGTGTGTGTGTGTGTGAGAATGTGTGTAAGTGCTCTAATATGCATTAATATTATTATGTATATATACATGTATATAATATATATGAGTCACTAATATACGGAAAAATATTCGTGAATATGAAAGGATAATGATAAAAATAAGCAGTCATAATCTTTGTTATTTATTCATTCAGATATGCCTATAAATAAATAAATATATATATATATATGTGTGTGTGTGCGTGCGTGTGTATTGTTGTAGTGTCTTTCCTCTAATGAGTCTACGTTGGACTCTTTCCCTTACTATAAGATTAGTAGGAGAGAAGGCCTTGGAAGAATAGTCGAATAGATTGAACGCTGAATCAAACGACATACATTCACTAGTCGTATAACACTCAGCTGTTGTACTTAATGTTTAATATATGATATATCTCCAACACTTTTTTTGTTATTTATTTAACCATTTACTTGGTCACAATATCTTTCGACTTTCCTCCAAGGCCTTCTTTCCTACTAATCTTATAGTGGGCGGAAGAGTCCAACACAAGAACTTTCGTGGGATGACACCACAACATATATATATATATATATATATATATATATATATATATATATATATATATATATATATTATGTGTGAATGGCCAACCTTGAGTCCTGACTTAACAATCTGTAACTTTTTTAATTTGGGGTTGGTTATGGTGGCAATACTACTATTCCAAATCAAGATTTTGAAAGAACTTCAATGACGAATACAAGAATTTACGTCTTCTATACCGCAAGAGTTCCTGCTGAAATCATTTGATGAGATTCTTGCGCTGGTCCAGAAGCTGGTAGCGAAATATGGCGCACATATTTTTAAATACATCTATACTAGATGCTTTCATTTCTTGTAATGATTATAGTAAAGAAATAAATATGACTGTTCAAGGAGGACCTCAAACGTTCCGAGTACCGACATCTCATTGAAATTTTTTTTAAAAAATTGTCATCACGATCAAGTTATAACATTACGGCATGACGCTCCGACCATATTGCAACAGCGGGCAGCTGAATTTAGGAAGAAAATGGATGGCCCAAAGTTTGGTCATCCTGTCCTGCCGCTGCCACATAAATGGAAAACATTGATCCTTTTCAACACCTGGTGATGGTTGACAGGTGCTTAACTATAAGCCAAATAGACAATCCTAATAGCATATCCCTTGAGGGAGTTGAGAATATTCCGTACAATTATCTTTCCGTGAGGAATGTCGTGTCTTCTGACACTTGATAATACACAGCGGACTAATCATAGGAAATCTATCATTTTTTTGAAGCAGATCTAGCTGGTTTTGTTGAATGTTTCTTAACCGGTGATGACTGGTAGATTCATCACAGTGAGATAGAGACAGTCCACGTATTAGAAACATCTCAGCTGCTCCAATAGAAGATCGAGGTCATTTTATCTCCATGAAATGTAAAGGTCTCAGTCTTTTGTCAACCGACTATCATCAGGAGGGTCACACCATCAATTGGGCACTGTTGAGACACTTAGGAAAGGCTATCAAGACGAAATGACAAAGAAAATGAGGAAAGAGGATAGTTGCTTGGTTTCAGTGACTGTTGTGTGTGAACGTCTCTTACAAATTGTTGATTACATTCCATATTCTCCTAATGTTATTATTATCAGCTCACAAAAATGATAAAAAAAACTTGGGAGACAGTATTACCGTGATGACGTTATATCTCGCGTTGATGGCTTTTTGACCAATATCATGAAAAGTCAGATATCAGTTTACCTGCAATAAATAAATGCTGTCATTAATAAGAAGAGTTGAAATTAACGCATAAAAGATTTCACAGTCCTAACATTTCATAGTCCTTTATTATCAACCTATGAGCTTTTCAGCCCACCCTCGTATTAGGAAGGTTTAGAAAAATGTTCTTGTTTTGTCCCAATGTCTAGAATCTGACAAAGTAATCGCATTTTCTCGCATAGAACATCTTGGTTGGGCCGAGAATAGTTAAGCTGCTATTATGTTCATTTAAATGAAGGAACATCTTGAATATTTTTTCTGTTGCCGTGTTTTTTCACCCAAGAAAAAGGAAGGACACATTATACGGGTTTTCAGTGGTTAAGCATGCATTTTCGCATTAAGTGAGAACCATTTAAAAAGTAGTGGATCTTTCTAAATTCCTTTCATTCTTTTTCAATTGCCTGTCTTTTTCATTTTTTTCTTTATCGTGGATTACCGTAATTCCTCGTGTAAGATACGCCTTCATCCATAATACGCAACTTAAAATTGTGTTGAAAATGTGGGAAAAAGCTTCTACTCGTGCATTATACGCACCAGTTGTTTGGTAATCAAAACCCTATCATTTATACCTCTCCAATTTCCTACGCTTATTTAAAAAAATTGTTTTGAACATAGAATAATATTATTCTAATCTAATGTTATAATAATTCTTATTTTATTTTACGGCAATTTTTTTAAAGATCTTTTGTAGTTGTGCATAATACGCACCCTTGTTAGTTTTTAAAAAATGCATATTATACATGGGTAAATACAGTATTTATTTATGCGGCGTAAAAGTTACTTCAAGTAAGAAATGAAAGCATATAGTTATAATAAAATTGATGCAAAAATAAAAGTTAATATCTCATTTAAAAACGGCAGCGGATCCCAACCAGAAGCAAGTAGAGAATTAATCCAAGAAATATTTAAAATATGTCTACATATGCAAGCATAGGAGGTAAATGTGAAAGTAAAATAAATTTTGCAATTACGTGATAAAAACAAAGTGTGCATGAAATACGATGGAGTTACTCAGGCGCATCATTCCATCGTTCAGGGAGCAACGATGCACATGACGCTCCAGTCTGCGATTGCACCATCGAAGAACAAAAAAAAAAAATTAGTACGATTTGTGTTGCTAGAGAGATTCAAACCTTCGAATGTCCGGTGGTGTATATAGGATACGGCATAAATCAATGAAAGATGTGTGATTGGTCAGAACGTTTTAGCGCCGGAAGAACGAGTTATACGGAAAATACCCCATCTGGTCACCTATCAACTTCGTGCACGAAAAAAAAAACATCCTGATGTTAGAGGCCCTGGGCAAGACAGACGAATCTCGTATACACAAATAGAGGCAATGGTGGTCATTAGATATAGAGCTGTACAATGCAGATTTTGTGTTTTCTTATAGTGCAGTAAAGTTTGTTCGAGTTGGGTGTCCAGAAATCAAGTAGTGTAGAAGTGATAAAATAAGCTTGTCTCACTGTCCAAATAATGTATCACCGCGCACGGTGACTGCCGAAAAGTGACATATGCATTTACTTCATCCATAGAAATAAGGTATTGTATGGAATTTTCTTTTAGTTTACCTACGTGCATATACGGGGCCTGTGAAAATAACGGCGGTGTGCGAAAACAAAAAGAGAGAAGTATCAGACAGAATTCGTTTAAATGTGGGAACACATTACTTGGGTTTATAAACATCACCTTGACGTCAAATTAAAGGTCTGACCACGGATTTGAAATCTCCAGAGTCGAGAGTTTTCACACTATCATTGTACTCTTTCTTGAGTAGAATGATAGTGTGAAAACTCTCGCCTCCGCTTCAAATCCTACGAATAAATACGTCTACGGCATTGGCATATGTATATATATATATATATATATATATATGGACTATAGCAATATATATATTTTAAGCATCTGGCTATATTTCTGAGAGGAGGTATTATGTACACTATTTACATTATTCGGACTATTGTCCTCATCTTTGTCGCCATATTTATTATAAGGTTTCGGCCGTTTTACGCCCTGGCCTTCTTCATCTGGTTGAAATGTCGAACTGAACCATTTATTTCGCTCACTGGAGTAGACTGATCTAGTTCCACGTGCCATGTTTAATGGATGTCAGTTATCAATTAACTCCTGTTAATTCCACTCAGCACGTTCTCCAATGCTTTGACCAAGCAGTGGAGAACTTGAAGAGAGGAATTAACAGGACATAACTGTTAACTGACATTGATTAAACATGGCACGTGAAACTAGAACAGTCTACCCCAGCGAATGAAATAAAGGGTTCAGTTCGACTTTCCAACCACCTGAAGAAGGCCGGAGCGTACAACGGCTGAAACGTTGTAATAAATATGGCGACAAAAATGAGGACAATAATCCGAATAATTTTATTATTTTTAAGCATTTTTATTAAATATAACAGATGTGTAATATCGGTTAAGCTTTTTGGGGTATATCCCGTGGTATCGAATACTTCGCATGACTTCACATTAATCGAAAAGAAATTAGGTATAACAAGTTTACAGCTTTTGTTGTTAAGAGACCGTTGAATTGAATGAGGAGGTTCAAATGTCATGACGCCATATTATGTCATGTGACGCTACAATATACTCCACAGTTCTGGCATGTAAATTCATGATCATGTCAAATTTTGGATACTCATCAAGATAAACGCTCCACGCAATTTTTGATTTCCTATACGACGATCCAAAGTACTCGGGGCATAGAAAACAATTTCCGAAATTTATTTTATAAGATTCAACCTGCCATTAAATGACTTAATATTGAAAAGAATTTTAACCACAAAATTTAACAGACATCTAATTTAGGTTCTCTTTTCCCGCGGCTTCTCCCCTGATGTTTAAATATACAGATTTACAGCGCTCTCACTATATATTATTCAGCAACTAAAGATCCTCTTACAATAGCATTTAAACTCGATTTGAGATTATACAAACCAACTTCGTTACAATGGGTAATAGGTGACCCAAAGTAAACAATTAGACAAGGTATACGACTTACCCCTCCCACCATAAAAAAAATTATACCTTCCAAAATCAGTAAAAATATAACTTTTGTTGTTCACTTTGCGGAAACATTACGTGGAGAAAGTCTAACTCTTTCTCTTTCACTCTCAGAGAGAGAGAAAGAAAGAGAGAGAGAGAGATGGGGGGGAGAGATTAATCCACCGACTTTAAGACAATTGGTTTATGCAGCAGACATGAATAATGCAGAGTCGATTCATGAAGGTGTCATGCGGGCACGCCAAACCATTCGACACCGTGTGGGAGTATTTGAAAGGATCCGCCAGTCAATTATCCTACGGGTGGAGAAGAAAGCAGAGGATATTTTTGACATTAGTTACTAGTTGCTCTATTGAGGTACAACGATGATCTTTAATACATATGTTTATATAATATTTCCTTTTTTATTGTCAGGAACCCCTCCCCGGAGTTTGTAAAAGCATTTTGATACATCGTCTATATATATATATATATATATATATATATATATATATATATATATATATATCTTATATATATATATATATATATATATATATATATATATATATATATATATATAAATAATTGTCACTACTTTGGAGAAGATCATCTCTTCAGTTGTTAGATTTTATCTTTGTCTTTTCATTCAGAATGTTATCATTTCCGCAGGTTTTTAGCCGAGCTAACGCACTGCTATGAGCTCGTGTTTCTCAATCCAGGTACACTTTTAGAATCTCTCTTATACACGTGTTACACGTAAAGTTTCTGCTATCGTTGTTGGAAACGCGTCTGACCCTGCATACAATTATACCGACATTTGAATTTAGCAATAATCTTAGTTCTCTTAGTGCTACTTTTACAGGAGTCTGCATATGTCCTTTCTGTTATTATCTCATTGACTGTATAAAACAGCTTCCGAAAGGCTGATATTTCCTCAAATGATGCAAGTGTGTTGGTGTCCTAATGTCTCTTGGATACAGATTCTATTCCTCGCTTCGTAATGACGCCCTATTTGTTGGTATGCTCATTTTTTTTCATAAATCAAACTTCTCCAGTCTGATCTATTTCCAGCAATAGTTTCGCTGTCTTCAGCATTAACGCTAATAGTCTTTAGGTTACATTTAACTACATACTTGAAACATTTGTTGGGGTCATGAGGGGGTGGATTACCTTGTACCAGCTCACTATAAAAAAAAAAAAAACAACTTTTGCGTTATCTTCAATCCTCCATACGTGTCTGATGACCTTTCCAGTGAATTTTTTCTATGCTTTCTCTGCGCATTGAAGGAATTTTTTGTATGGTCTACAAAACTGCCAATTGATATTGAAGATTCTTCTTCGGCGCCACTGGTGTAAATGCTCTAAGTCCTTAACATGACTTCGTAAAGAGATCCAAGCTTCAAAGTAATATAAAAGAATTGTAAGGACAACAGTTTCAGAGAATATATCTTTGTGCTTAAGAAATTAATATCGGATCATACGCTCTTTTCAAATTTTCTGAATATATGTCTTGCACGTTCAGTGCGGAACTTCACATCTGCAACTAGTGAGTCAACCCTAGAGTGAATTCTACCTAAGTATCCAAACATGCAAATAATCGCCGGCGTAGATACGTTAAAGAAAATGTTGGAATCTATCTAAGGTAGCCTAAGTGGAGGACTGTACATGAATTTGGCCTTTTCAAACAGATAGTTAGCCCAAAATATGTACAAGCTCCCCAAAAAATGCATCATTTTCACCTGTATGGCATCTTCATTGTAATCAATAAGATTAGTATCACCAGCATAAAAGAGTTCATGAATGATCAGTTGGAGGAACTGCGATGACAGGCTATGAATAATTCTGCTGTATTTTCTAGTCAAACGTAACATTTCTCTTTTGACGAGTGAGGGCGAAAATTTCGAAATTATTGGCTAGCCACATAGTTGAAAGACACACACACACACACACACACACACACATATATATATATATATATATATATATATATATATATATATATATTTACTTATATGTAACTAATAACTGATGCAACAAATGTTAATAAAAATGAACACGCTACCACCTCTTGTCTGAATGAGTGTATCTCTCTGTATTCTTGGAAACAGTGAATTATGAATTTTTCTGTGCCTTTAAAAGTCAGTAAATTTTAAAAATAAGTTACTACAAAATTCCCTTGAGGATGAAATGGAACTAACCTTTTTTAATTTAACTACAAAATTAAATTAGAAACTTTCAGCTTCAGACTTTTGAAACATGGTTATTACTTTATAGCGAAAAACATATTTTAAATCAATCAATTCATGATATATATATATATATATATATATATATATATATATATATATATATATATATATATATATATATAATTTGATTCCTTAATACATATGTGTACGTTGGCTTGGGGGAGTAGTAATTCTGTAAGGAAAAGTGATACTGTGTAAAAACTAGTGGTAGATTAATATTTGGATATTATTCCATGGCGGAAAACCCGAGGTTTTTCTTTTTGAATGAGTTATTTTCTTTTGTTATGAGTGTAGCTTTTTTCAAATCAAAATTGTGGTTTAATTTATTTTATTATGTCTAGTACATTATTTAAGTTGTTTTGGGGAAGTCTGTTCATGGATTTTTTTTTAAATTTCGATTCGTTTTTCCAATATATTTTGAGGAACCGTTTTGGCAATATATTTTATAAATGCCTGACTCAGAAATGTTATTGCTATTAATGTTTGTGTATCTGAGTTTATCCATAAAAATTTTGAAAGTGTTTGGGATTATTTTAAGATTATTTATATGGGAACTGTTGTCCTGGATAGTGGACGTGACGAGTTGGTCGGTAGTATTATGTATCTGTTTTCTATTTTGATAATCAGAATCTGTGTGCCCAACATTTACATAAAGAAGAGACATGCATAGAAAAACCATTCAACTACCCATATCATTTCATCAACAACATAAGAAAAAAGGCATACAAAATATAGAACCGAAAAAACAATAATAATATAATCCGTAATAATAAATTACATAAAAATACAACATTAAAAACAATATTTCTACACGTGATGGTACTTGATGTCATTTTCAATTGACAGTATGAATGCAATAGCGTTTATTCAAAATTTTCTAGTTGCTAAGGACATTTTGTTTGCTGTAAATAGTTACTTTGTTTTTAATAAATTCATTTCGTTTTTGCCTTGAAAAACACCACATTGAACGAAACCCGTAGTAATTTCTATAATAAAGCTCTAAAGGTCAGTGGCTAGAAAAGTCCAAAACTAAATTATATAAAATAAATGAAAGTGGGAACCATAGAAAAAAAAAGAATTAGAAAAATCATTACACACCCATACAACCAAATGGTAGAAAACTAATTAGGACAACACTACCATGCATTAATCGTTAATCATTTTCCTAAAGACAGTAAACTCTGTACAATATTTAATAAAAATACCCTAAAATTAAGTTGCAGTTGTACTGAAAAGTTAGAAATTATTATTAAGAAATATAATACTAATATCGTGACTGAACACTTAGACCAAAATCAAAGAAAATTAGACAGTATAATAAAAAGGGATGAAGATAAACAACCATTATATAACTGCAGAAATCCTCAAAGCTGTCCTCTTAATAATAAATACCACAGTGAATCATTAGTGTACCAATGCAATATCTCATCTATTGAGGATGCAGAAAATGTAAACGTCTACATTGGACGCACAAGACATGAATTCAACAAGCGTTTCAACCAACATCAAAGTTCTTTTAGAATAAATAAATACCGAAAGCAGGCATCCCTACATAAATATTTCTGGCACATAAAAGTAACTAATAAAACACCTACTGTGAAATGGAAATTAATTATAAAAGCTAGAATATATAGGTCATTAAATGACCCAAGTTCTTTTGTGTATACATGAGAAATTATGCGTTATTAGAAATAAAATAGCTATTCTTTGCCGACATTGTCTAAGATTCTCTACAAAATAATGTTTAAAAAGAAGCTGAAAAATGAAACATACATATATATGTTTGATATTTTAATAATAATTTAAATAATAAAGTAATTCTTATACATTCATTTGTTTTAAAAGAAGCATAGTATATTAGTATTTAGAATTAGTGATAATATTTTAAAAATGTATTTTCATCGGCGTACTCATATTCAAACAACTCATTTGGAAATAAAATCTTTGAGTATACAATTACAAATATACGAAAAAATTTTGCTATTGATAAAACCAGACGACATGCGAAAAATCGATGTCATCATTTGCAGAACAGGAACAACTATCCGTCCTTTAACTTAAGCTCATTTCGAAAGTAACTCATATTTTGATACAATAGTTTTCAGTCAAAATGTATACCCTACCACCACTTGTCAAAATGATTGAATTTCACTGGATCCTTAGAAAATAATATTATGAATGCATGTGCTTATAAAACTCAGTAAATTTCAAAATAATTTATTCCGAATTCCGTTGAAAATAAATGAGTACTGGGGATTGTGTATTGCAAAAATACTATATGGATTTTTAAAAATGTTCCTTGTCTGTCATGTCTAAGGAAAGGTGTTTAAAAGCAAGATTGCCCCCTAAATGCAAACTAATATATATATATAAATATATATATATATATATATATATATATATATATATATATATATATATATATATATATATATATATATATATATATATATATATGAAATATATAATCAAATGAACAAATATACATAAATATACGTGTAAGTGTTCTTATACAAATACGTTAATATATCATTTGGTGTAAAAAAAACACTTCTCAATCCCAAATAACAATGCTTCGAAGTATATATTAGGTTGGTGCAAAAATAATTACGTAATAATGTCGTTTTTTGACGTATTTTTAACGCCGCAAGAGTTTCATTCATTTGATTGAAACTGTGAGTCGTACTGGCGGCGTATTGCACTATATATATTTTTACTCATATATATTAATAAATGTACATATCTAGACACAAACACACACACATATAGTCAAACACACACACACACACACATATATATATATATATGTGTGTATATATATATATATATATATATATATATATATATATATATATATATATATATATATATATATATTTATATATTGTTGTAACCGAGAGAGGGTTAATGAATAGAATAATCATACAAATGTTGGTAATGAACGATCATACTTAGAACACTAGTAACACATAAGATACGTCAGTGGCGTCTAGAAGAAAGAGTCAACAGCTAGAAGTCAGTCAAGTTAATTCTACAATGAATCTCCAACTACAGACCAACCTATAATATTTACTACCGTATTCATGTGAATGTAGACATACACACAGTCGTCTTTTGGTATGCTACAACGCATACATGCATGATAATAATAATAATAATAATAATAATAATAATAATATATATATATATATAAATATATATATATATATATATATTTATATATATATATATATATATATATATATATATATATATATATATATATATATATATATTACATTAATCATTCATACAAAAAGAGATTCAGAATTTGTTTTTGTATGAAAGATTCATGTAATGCAAATTGAACTGCACAACATACTTGATATATATATATATATATATATATATATATATATATATATATATATATATATATATATATCCAAGTATAGGACTGGTGTATACGTAATAAATTCCGATCACTAAAAAATACTATTCATAAAAGAGTGCTCTATAGAGAGTAGAGCAAATATAATTTTTACATAATTTGTTGCACAGTGGAGAGGTCTGCTTCAAATTATTTTGACAGCTTATGTAATCTTCTCCACCATTACAGATCTTTTAAATCTGCAGGATGTTCTTTTGATCTTTGCATATATATATATATATATATTTCTTTTTGAAATTTAGTCTCTACCTGAAGACTTTCGGATATTCAGTGAGTTATATAGTTTTGTTTTTCATTTAACCAATTCACCCATTAGAAACAAATAAGGAATCTGGACGTCCTTTTTACATACCAAATTACCACTCTATTGCAACTGGTGCTGAAGTTCTATTAACTGTAGACTGGGAGATTGAATGTTTTCGATGATATCAGATTTAGGCACATTCATTTTACAACGGATGCCCAATATACTGCAGACATATCTGATGGTATATATATACTGTCAGGGTCTTACGCGCGAAGGAATCATTGTACATATTTCCTTATTCGTTGATTTCATTAGTGTAGTTTATCTAACCAATACAAATAGTTGCGGTATAAAAATATCGTAGGGCCGTCCATAATATTTCGAAAATATATTATTTGTAGTCAGATTTTCACATACACTGTCCAGCAATCGCAATTTTGTTGTGGTCAGTTGAATATTTCCGTTCTATAAACCAAAGTTGCATCATTTTATATTGTAACATGTTTTAAACCATCCTCAGAACGTCTAATGATTTGTATAATTAATAATATGTTGATATCACAACGTCTTTATTATATAAATAAATGCCTTTTTTACATATTAATCTTTATTTTTAGTGGCAACGTGCAATAACATAGTATACAATTTTATACCATCGAATAATAGTTTATATTAATTAAATATTAACTGACTTATTGTTATATGCCTTTTTAGCAACGATCACCGAAATTGTATCATAATTTTAGAATCAAGAATTCAGAGACAAAATACAATGATAGCTTAGATTAAAACGCTTTAAATATTTCTAATGGTTACATATAACTAGACAAATGATATCAAAATGTTTACATATAATTCAAATTTTGATAATCGTTTGACTTATAAATTGCTTTTGGTTTAATATTATGTACCTTCAGTCAAGGATATTAATTCTCATATTTATTATTCAAAAACAAAACAAAAATATTTTTAATTAATATATTACAGGAAAATAATGTTATAAAAAATAGCATCTACAACTCTATTTTCAACATGAATATTTATAAAAAAAATTCGTATGCCTGTCTATTTCTGAGATGAGGTGTTATGTACATTATTTACATTATTCGGACTATTGTCCTAATCTTTGTCGCCATATTTCTTACAACGTTTCGGCCATTGTACGCACCGGCCTTCTTCAGGTGTTTGGAATGTCGAACTGATCCCTTTATTTCGCGCACTGGGGTAGACTCATCTAGTTCCACGTGCCATGTTTAATGTATATCAGTTATCCGTTATCTCCTGTTAATTTCCCTCTGAATGTTCTCCACAGCTTTAGACGGGTATTGAAATCACCCTATTTGGGCCCTGTCACTCGATCTAACTAACAACTTTATCCAATGTGCGAATTGGCCTTGAGGACATCTACCCCACTGAGCGAAACAAAGGGTTCATTTCAACATTCCAACCACCTGAAGAAGGCCGGTGCGTACAACGGCCGAAACGTTGTAGTAAATATGGCAACAAAGATGAGGGCAATATTCCGAATAATGTAAATAAAGTATCCTATGACTGTTTTTATTTCATTTCACTACACTACGACTGATACACCTCATGCTTCTTTCCGACACTGATCAATCTTTGATAACAAGGTCGAATGTCATTTAGTGACTACCAATCGACGAATAATTTATATCTTCAATCATTGCTCATTCTGTGTTGCCTTGATCCAGATTAAGCATAATATAATCGTACATTGATCTTTTGTTTATATCGGCTGTTATATTCTGTCACTTACCTCACTGAAATTGAAATATGACATACAAGATTCATCATTGTATTGTGTTGGTGTATAATTATCAGGCGTTTATTAAACAATATTTATTTTGAGAAAAGAAACATAACAATTCAACAATAACATTTTTAAATGATTATTTTGGAGCGTATGATTATGGACACGCAATTTTTATAACATAAAAATTAAATATGTTTTATTAAAAATGTAATAAAATAGCTATTTTTATTAAGAATTAACTCGCCTACAAAAACGCCTGATAATTATGCACCAAAATTGTTCTAGCGCCCGCAATAAAACGGTTCCAATCACCTATGGTAGACGAGTTTACTAACGTAATGTTCAGTTTGACTTGTTTTCCTAGTTTCTCTATATTAAAAGAAATATTATAGACATTAAATCGAAGTACGAATTATTCGTCAGGTATGAAATTTCTATAAAGAAATATTTTCAAGAATTATACTGGTCATTTTTTTTTCACTTTATGTTTCCAAGAATTATACTGGTCATTTTTTTTTTCACTTTATGTTTGCAATGCGAACAAATTTTTAAGCATTAAATGTGTTCTTATTAATTTTCCTGTAGAACGAAAATAAAGACGAGATTAAGAAAGAAATGATAGAAGGGAAGAAAAGACGGAATGTTGCAAAATTTAAGAAGGGAAAAAAGTTCATATTAAATTCGATTTTTTTTTTCGTATTTTCTCAGGAAAACACAATGTCAGGCAATTATTTTAAGTCGCTGAATTGAAAAAGAAATTAAAATACGAATCTAAAATATAAAGATTAAAAATACAAAGCCATTTCATTAGACTAAAAACGACAGACAGATTGCTGCTACAGAGAGGACAATTGCTGATGTGACAGAGAACGAATGAGTCCACACAAGATTTAAACAGACACGCGAAGAACAAAACACACAAAGAGAAATAGAGACTGAATGAACACTTGAAAATAAGCAAAATACGACAAAAAGCGTCAGTACACAAAAAGTAAAAAAAAAATGAAGAGAAATAGTAAGAAAACTTGTAGAAAAATAACAGGAAAAAAATATTTTTATGCGTTTAATTAAGTCACGAGAAAAATATTTTTCCGATAAAAAATAAAAATAAAAGACACGAAACCGTAATTGAAGATTACACATTACACAGCTGCTCGTTTGATTCGACAGTGATTAGTTTTCTATGTATGTGTGTATATATGTATGTATGTAAGTATGTATGTATGCAGGTAGGTAGGTAGGTACGCGGTTAAGTTTTAAAACACTTTCACATGCAAATAAATTTCGTGCGCATGGCTATAATGCAAAAGTTACTATGCATTAGTAAATGTAAAATAATTTCTTTTCACTGAGTTTTGTTTTGACTATTGTAATAATGTGATACTATTTTATACAATGCGCTGGCTTTCGGCGTTTCAGCTGTGAAATGTCCGCATGGAATTAAAAAGTGAATGTTCAGATTTGAATGAAAATCCATCTTCACATTAAGAAATTTCATGTCTGTGTTCATATCACTCAGAAATCAAACAGGATACTGTAATTCCCCAAGAATAACACGCATTTTTTCTAAAAAAATATAAACCAAAATTAAGGGGCTGCGTATTACGCATAGCTACAAAAATCTTTAAATGTTGCCGATTCATAGGTCGAATTCAATTGACCAAAAGCAATTTATACAATACTCACTTAAGCAAAAATGTTCATGCAATACTTAATAAGAAATTGTTCATAAACATACTCACTTAACCAAAATTTGTTTATTCACTATTCACCTAACCAGAAACTGTTTATGTAATACTCACTTATCCAAAAATTATTTATGCAATAATCACTTAACCAAAAGCTGTTTACGCAATACTCGCTTGACCAAAATTGTTCATAACAATACCCACTCAATGAAAAGCTGTTTATGCAATACTCCAGTAACCAAAAACTCTTTATGCAATACTCACTCAACGAAAACTGTTTAGGCAATACTCACTTATCAAAAAACTCTTATGCTATAGTCGCTTAACCAAAAACTATTCATTCAATACTCGCTTGACCAAAATTGTTCATAACAATACTCACTTAATTGAAAACTGTTTATGCAATACTCATGTAACCAAAAACTGTTTATACAATACTCACTGAACAAAACAATGTTTATTCAATACTCACTTAACCAAAACTGTTTATGCAATACTCACTTCACAAAAAATTGTTCATAACGATACTCACTTAACTAAAAGCAGTTTATGCAATATTCACTTAAGCAAAATATGTTTATGCAATACTTACTAAAAATGTTCATAAATTTACTCACTTAAAAAAAAGCTGTTACTCCAATATTCACTTAACCAAAAACTGTTTATGCAATACTCACTCATTCAAAAACTGTTTATGCAATAGTCACTTAACTAAAAACTGTTTATGCAATGCCCACTGAACAAAAACGGTTTATTTCATACTCAGTTGATTAAAAAAGATTATGAAATACTCACTTAACCAAAAAAAGTTTATAGAATACTCACTTAATAATATTATTCTTAAAATGTAAAATGTTATTGTCTTTAAAGAATCCCCAATGGATTAATAAACCATACAAATAATAAATAAATAAATCTTCGTCAATCCCCATCTGCATTTTGATTTGGAGATACGGTATGTTGTAGAGCTATTTTTCTTATTTTCGTTGACAAATATTGGAAGAAAATGACACATTTACATATTTCAACTGTAGTGCTATTTTCTTTCGTGAAAATCATGAAAATATAAAGTTTGATTTAAGTGTTTCAACGAATTGCAAATTGCTATATAAGACAAAATATTTGTTATATGTGTAAAAAACATATTAAAGTAAACTCTTATAAAATGTTTTAATAATGAAATACATGTCGGAAACAACATTGTATACATATAAACGGTTCTTTCATATCACGAAATGTAATGTTCTGTTTCGTACAAGTAGCTGCCACCTTAAGAAAGAGTAATTGACTCTCGAAAAACGTGTTATCTCGTCTGCGGAAGTAAAATTTCGAATTGCTTAGGCGGTTTGTTGCATCCATGGCAATATACTTAATAGTAAATAAGACACGTTATCACGTCTTATGAACGAAATAAATTATACATTTTGACGTCCGACGAACTATACTTTATACTTAGACTATCTGATTGTGGGTATTGGCCCTCTTTTTATTCTTCTTTCTCCTCTACAGTTATATGCTGTGTACCTTCAGGACGTAAGCGACCATAGCACGTTCTATGATTTGTAGTTATTATCAAAAATTATGTTTTTACAATCCCTACCATTTGAGAACTACTGAAACCACTGCCTGAATGGCAACAAATTAAACAACCTCGATAAGTATGTTACTTGCTTGTGATTGTAAAATTTTACAATTTAAGTCTCTGAAAATATTCAACTGCCTCTTTTTGATCATAATTAAAAGTTCTATTTTTGTTTCTCACATAATCGTTGTTCATATGTTCCTTCCATGGTATTCGCATCATTTTCTTTTGTATAGTGTCATTTCAGTGACATCAAGTTTCCTCTTAATCTGTGAAGAAATTTTCCCGCATTCAATCATTTTAGGTGGAGTCATATTACAAAGAATTTAAGCTAGTTTTCTTGGTTTATAATGAAAATGCTTTGCTTCTTTAAGTTTCATTTAGAATTTGGAATTTATATGTAGCAATTCAAATGCACGTTACTATTTCTAATTATTCTAATTAAGTCTGTGCTGTTCGTTGTTAATATAAAATGACTCCAACTTGACATTGGCGTATGTTTTAGTGCCAAGTACTGGCGTTTTGTAAATTGAAACATTGTTTGGTTCATTTGCGAGTCAGACATTTTGTCCAAAAATGTATGCATTAAAATGGAAGATGAAAATTTCTAGTTTCCAATATTATTAAACTTTTCCTTTTTCCCCGCGTTCAGTCATCCATTTAGCGGAAAGTTCACTTGTTGTTTCTCACTGTCCAGCTTTCTTCAAAATATACTGTGAGTGATAACTAGTTTCCATTATCTTTAAAAAGTTCATCGTTGCTCATATATTCTCCTCATAATATTTTCAGCCATCTATTTTTAGAACGACATTGCTTAAGTTTCCAGTTTCCATCAGATCATCGTATAGGTTCGTGACTGATTTTCATTGTTAATCTTACTTATTATAAAACGCAGATTGTGTATGTGTGTGTGTGTCTATACGTTTATATATCGGATCGGATTTCCTACATTTTTAAACTGATTTCAACAAAACTCCACGGAACTGCATAAAATTACCTTGCGGTGGTTCTGACAGCGCCAAAAATTGGAAAAAACGCAATTGTTTTTGTACAAAGTCAATTTGAAAACACGATAAAACAGGAATCTGTCGCCAGAATGAAACGGGGCAACTCATATCGAGTTATACTTATTTATTTTATACCAGGTTGTTTGTGTGTATGTGTGTTCGTTTATATATGGGATCAGATTTCCTACATTTTTCAACCGATTCAAACAAAATTTCTTTTTTTTTTGGCAGGTAGTGTTTCTTATTGTCTTGCACACTTTTTTTCTTTATTTTTACATTCAGAATGCTTTAAAAATTCCATTTACAAGACAATTGTTTATAATAAAATTCTATTCAATCGATAGACTCATAACGATCAAAAACAATGTTTTTGTTTGAGTCTGGGTTTGACCAATTCGTAAAAAAAACAAAAAAAAAACAAACAAATTAAGACATGCGTGTCCGTCAACCTTAAACAATTTCAGAAAAGATTACGCGTCGTAACTTCGACAAAATATTCAGAAGTTATATTTGAATCGGGCACCATCTGTTCGGACGCTCAAAAAGTAGTTTGAGAGATTACTTCAGGGTGATTTTAATCTGAACAACCTGGGCCACCGAACGATGTCGATGAAGATGCTATTCTTTCCATCGTGGAGAAGAAACCGAAGATTTTCACGGAACAGAACAAGCTTGATCGTATTTCTGCGGCGACTCTTTTAATGTTACAGCATGAAAAGGAACAGTTATTGGGCGGGATGATAACAGGCCATCAATAATGGATAGATTACGATAATGCTGGTTACAAACGGAATTTTGAAGAAGCATGACAATTTCCAAAACATGTGGCTAAATCAGGCTCGGATCCGATGAATATTTTGTTGTACGTTTGATGGGACTTACAAAGAATAATTCGGCTAAAAATAGGTGCAATGAATGATTGTGTTTACTTGCTCAATCTCAATGCATCTATTCAAGAAAAAAAAAACGGATAGATGTCGATTTACGCCCAAGGCATCCTTGGATCTTATATTTCACAACATACGTTGTAGAAGCCTAAAGAGTTGAAATAGTGTCCTACCCTCCAGCAGCCATCGTATTCTACTGTCTTCGCTTCCACGGACTTTCATGTGTGGCGGTTTCTATAGAACAAATCAAATGACCAAAAATTTGACTGATTTGCAGTCAGTCGAAAATTACTTAGAATCATAATTCAAAAAAAGTCAAGATCCTTCTAAAATAGCATCAACAAGCTTGTTGAACGATGGCAAGCAGTTGCTAAAGAAAATATAGAATATGGACCTAATTAATATAATTTAATATTTTGTATGTAACATTTTAGACAGAATGGATAACATATAAGTTTTATAAATACTGTTTTGATGAATTGGGTATGTCATATGATCTCTAGCGTAAAATTTTAATTTAAATGTTTGTTGATTCTATATTGTAAGTGTTTTATTTAAAATAGTGTTGTTTGTAGTATATTAGTCTCTTTCTGTGTATAGGATGATTTTATAAATATACCCGGTGTCTGGAGATGGTCTTTCGGTACCAAACGCGCCTCAGCAGATTTTCCCGTCTTTCATGTATTTAGACTTTAATATATATATGTACATATGTCTACTTGTGTGCATGAATTATAATACACACACACACACACACACACACACACACACACACACACACACACACATATATATATATATATATATGTGTGTGTGTGTGTGTGTAAAAAAAGATATAGTTTTTTATGTATCAAGAAATATTTTGGAAGACAAGTATTAGGACAACTTGTAAAAAATATTTGTTATGCATTTTATTCGTTATGCCTTCATCAGAGTGGACAAATGATCAAAACAACACAAACAAATCGAGTCCTACGGATGAAACGCGTCGAAACAATTTTTACTATTTGTCACAATTTATTTATTTCAAATCTCTCTCTCTCTCTCTCTCTCTCTCTCTCTCTCTATATATATATATATATATATATATATATATATATATATATATATATATATATATATATATATATATATATATATATATATATTATTTGGAAACATTTGTTTTAAAATGATTATCGATGAACAAGGCCCGTCAATATTGTATATTATTTCACAAAAAGAAAATCCTTTTTTTCGCAAAAATCATGATTCATCATAAGGAGTTTCTGATATTTAAAAAAATCAGATTCTAATGATATCAACCTAGTCTTTATTTATTAATTATTTTATTATAAATGCTTACGGGTACCAGACAGTTTCAACATCAGTATATTAAGCAAGTTCGATGAAATGAAAAAAAACACGGATGTATATTAATACGTAGGGAATTTTCAGATCATAGATAGCGCAGTGAATCTATTTTGATTTCGTCTAGCATGAAACGCACACACACACATACACACACACACACACATATATATATATATATATATATATATATGAAGAAAGAAAGTTTTGAAGTGTGCTATATATGTCGGATAAAGTGCACAATATGTGAGATGGAGCGTATGTAAATATAAAAGCTGACATTGAAGTCAACACTCAGAGGCGACAGACTGTTTCATGTTAAACGCAATCATCAGACTACATGTGTTGGATTTTTATTATTTTATATATTTTTATTTATTCTTTTAGGTTTTCGAGTTTTTATTAACGTAGCAAAAAAAATTTTGAGTTGATTTCTGATCGTTCATTTTGTATTTTTTTTTTCTTCTGGGAAGGAAATTATAGCTATTTTTCGTTCAATTTATGGATTGTTTGTTGTAGTTTATTCTAACGGTTATTTTGGCTGGAGCGGTTTGTTAATTTGTTTATCATTACTTTATCTCTATATGTGGATTGATTATTTATACTTATTCATTTTTTTATTTTTATTCTTTGTTGTATATTCTAAAGTTTGCTATGGCGGGAGTGGTTTGAATAGAATATTTATTATTTGATTAGGTGAATTTATTTTACTTGTTTTTTCTTTTTTTATTTATTTTCATTTATTCTTTTCTGTTTTCGATTTTTAAGTAACGTAGTAAAAATTTATTTCATGCCTGCATTTTGAGATGAGTTCTAATCGTTTATTTAGTAGTTTTTGTCTGCGTAGGTAATTCTAGCTATTTATACCTCCAAGCAAATTTGGCAGGTTTTCGGATTGATTCTTGTAGGTTCAAGTTCTTCTCCTTATTTTCCATGATATTTTCTGTGCGATTTTGGTGAGAACATGGGAGAAATTATTAAAAAGTACAAAAGAAAAACTATCAACACGCAGCCCAAACAAATTAAACCCAGAATAAAGAATGTCTGTCCCTTAAACGTAATACCTTTTAAAACAACGTAATATAATAAGCCATGCAAAATCACCAGATAATGAAGAAAAAAATATAACTGAAGAACTTTGAAAAAAAGAAACTATGTGCATAAAACGTCTTTCACAAATAATAAATACGCAAACAACACAATGCTTTCTAAGTATGCCTGGGAAATTAAAAACAAAACGCAAAAAAATCATTGAAAATTAGGATGGTGCATCACCACATTTTGCTCTTAAAGTGGTTGGGTGGTTAGACGAATATTTTCCAAGATATTGAATGGACGACGTTGATCTCATGAGGTCAAATCTCACTACATGGGATTTTTACCTTTGGGGTTACACAAAAGAGAAGGTGAACTAGACAAAACATAGCGCTCTTCAGGACATTGGGACACGGATTCAAGAGGTTCTCAATGATGCCCCAGACGACGTCCTTCAGGTGATTGTTTATTCTATCCCTGGCCGTTGGAGGAAGATGTTTCACCCCATATTTGCTTCCACTGAAATATGAAGATTTACTTTCTTTTCCCCATGTTATAAGGAAAACGTATCAGTAGCTTCAATAAATTAGTAATAGGAATAAGCCTTTTATTAAGAACTTCTAATGACTACTTAATTAACACACACACACTACACACAGACACACAGACACACAGACACACACACACACACACACATATATATATATATATATATATATATATATATATATATATATATATATATATATATAAGTATAATACAAAATTGTAATTCGGAGGGATTATTCCAAAGAGGACTTTTAGTACACATGAGAGTTCAATGTATAATACAGAGCAAATTATAATAAGAATACTTAAAAAAAGATGTATTATTAACTGTAGTATAATGTGAGCACGATAATATTTTATGATGATGTGCCAATAGAAACATTACGTTAACAGCTTCACTTTGTAAACTTTAACACATTGCTTTTGGTTCACCTTACTCTTACTTAGCCGTTGTGTTAGCTTGCTCTTTCTTCGTAACCCCACTAAGAATTTTTTTTATTAGACAGTCTCTTTCATGCTAAATGGAATCGTCAATGCCATTTTCGTAGAAACTTCGTATGTTTGGTTGGAAAAACGTTTTGATCTTTTTGGCTGACTGTGAAGAGTGATTCTTTCTTCATTTAAAGTGTTACGTATATACTGAAATCAATTAATATCCGATGGAGACAATTCAGAAGAATATGGTGCATGTTGGAGAGCTTTCCTTTGGAAAAATACAATCGTAAATTTCCTCAGATATAGAATGTAACTGTGGAAAACCACATTATTCCTAAATCTAACCACAAGTACTGACAATATATCCAACGAGAAATCTTTCAAGGAGACTTCATTTCGTCTTTGGATTTTGATTGCTATGTCCACTTTATGTACATACGTTCTATCCCTGATCTTGCCAACATTTATCTATCAATATAGCATACCTTAAAATATATCTGAGATAGATAGATAGATAGATAGATAGGAACTGAGATAGATAGATAGATAGATAGATAGATAGGAACTGAGATATATATATATATATATATATATATATATATATATATATATATATAGATAGATAGATAGATAGATAGATAGATAGATATGAACAGGCGGGGATAGATAGATAGATAGATAGATAGATAGATAGATAGATAGATAGATAGATAGATAGATATGTTTTTTATGATATCAAGATATATACTGATATGTCCACTTAATATGATTCAGCGTCAAATAAATATTAAATTTGCTTTGTCACATTCATGCACGAGTAAAAATTAAAAGCAATGTAATTTACTTTTATGACGAAACAGCCCACAAGATGGTGGACAGGTTGATAAACGACTCTCTCAAATCACATAAACCCTAAAATATTGCCGAAATATTGTAAGCAGATAAATTCTCATAAACCTTTCAATTCAAGTAACATGCTTGGCAGTTGCCTCTTGTTTTAATGTTGGTAACGGTTTTTTGTAACATTTTTTGTCACATGTTTATTACTCTAATTCTTCCGCGCCGATGGTAAATCAGGGACCAAATTTCTTCCATGTCCTTGCCTGTTCTGCTTGCTAAACTGAAGCAATCTCTATCTCAATAGTCCTGATTTAGTCGAAATTCTACAAGATAACATAAAAAGAAAGAATATAGGTATAAAATGAATATATTACATCACTTTTATTAATTTTCATGTAACTGTTTTTTACTACGATAAGAATTTAATGTTTGTGTTTCGGGTTTATCTTCAATAAAATGTGGGTAACTCACATATAAAGACATTTATAAATTATCTTTGCGTCACTGAGGTTACATTCTGACCAGAAAAAAAACAGATTCCAATTTCACCATAGTTGATTTGTCAAGGAGTTGAATATAGTGTCCAGAGTATATGATTCTATCGTGCGACACTAATGGGAAGAGGCTGAAATCCTTGATGTTAAGCTATACTTTGCATGTGAAGCTGGGTCAAGGACACGGCTTCGAAGTCATGACCGAAGATTTGAGTGTAATGGGTTTATTCAAATCTCTCTCTCTCTCTCTCTCTCTCTCTCTCTCTCTCTCTATCTATCTATCTATCTATCTATATATATATATATATATATATATATATATATATATATATATATATATATATATATATCAGTTTGCCTCGGTTTATGTTGAAGAAACATAATGTCTGTAACCCTGATCATAGTAGAGGAGTGCAGTCGCTAACCAGTAGATACATCACTGTCTAAAATCAGACAATTGATGGAACGTTGTGATATTTTTAGAATATGTATATTTAAATATAATATCATTATGTTAATATATCCATAATGTTAAATGCTGTTACAGTGTTAATCCGGCATCCTTAGTTTGCAGTGATAAAAACGGAATAAACAAACCTTGCACCAGGGTTGAATAACTCAAATTGTTAAGATTTACGTGACACCATTACAGAAAAGTTTAAAATCTAAGAAGACGACTGGATATACTTATGTCTTGCTCAAAGCCATTATTTACACGTGGTTTAACAAACTATACGAAAGATTAATTATTATTATTAGTATTAAATTTTTATAGATCATTACCTGATATTTCAAAGGTATGAATTGAATGAGAGTAAATCTCATTAAATCTCAGGCTTTGCTTTCAATATCCTTGCAGAATGAAACTCTAAATTTAGAGAGATTTCATAGCAGATATCAATAGTTTGCGCAAATTATTTGCGACACAAACCAAAGCTTACGTTTGCATCAGAGACATATACTTTTATTAAATTATTTCCCTCTGTTATTATACCGGGTGTTTCAGCAAAATGGTCTAATTGTTAGATTAAACATTCAATAGTTGTATCTAAGAAATGATTAAATGTATCTTACTGGAATATATATATATATATATATATATATATATATATATATATATATATATATATATATATATATATATATTAAAGACATTTTTATGTTTAACGTTCTTTTTATAGATACAAGTATTTAAGTAAATGCTCTGTTTATAATAAACAGTATTAAATAACATTTACCGGCCTGAATGTCCGAGAAATTTTCATAGAAAATATTCGTCCTTGGACAGGATTCGAACCTGCATCCTATACGGAACCGTCATTTACGCTGACGTGCCTAACCGATTCGAACCTGCATCCTTGTTTACCGAACGATCCTTGGTGGCCGAATCGGTTAGTCACGTCAGTGTAAATGACGGTTCCGTATAGGATGCAGGTTCGAATCCTGTCCAAGGACGAACCTTTTCTATGAAAATTTCTCAGACATTCAGGCCGGTAAATGTTATTTAATACTGTTTATTATAAACAGAGCATTTACTTAAATACTTGTATCTATAAAAAGAACGTTAAACATAAAAATGTCTTTAATAAATAAATTGTCTGACTTTGTCCATTTCGTAATATATATATATATATATATATATATATATATATATATATATATATATATATATATATATATATATATATATATATATATATATATATATGTGTGTGTGTGTGTATGTATGTATTTTCAGGATCATTTACCAAAATATTCAATATATTCTTCGTCCTCTCTAACCTTCTAACATTCTGTCCTAGTGTAACAAAGTGCCTCACACGTTTCACATAAGATTTCGTTTTCAAGTCTTTTTTCACTGCTCTTTGAATTGTCATAGCTGAAAATCATCTCTCATGTACCAAACTACTTATGGATTGAGTTAGACCTTTTCTAATTGATCTATTTAGATCTAAGTTGAAATGAAGATCCCTCTTCCTGATGTGAAATCCTGATCCAGTTTTACTCTGCATTTGGAAATGGAGGCCAGAGTATGGATGTTGGTGATATTACTGATGGCCTGATCTTTTTCCTCTCACCATTGCTCATTTGGGAAAACAGTGGGATTGCGATAAATCGATATTAACCTGTTCTCTACCTAACTGAATAATCCAAACGGTTTTTCAGTGATTCTTACGATGAATGGTGTCAAGATGGCTAAACGTGTTATCTGAAAACCTGGAAAAAAGACTTTCAATTAGTTTAGTGATTTTTTTTTAACATTAAACATTTTGTAGGATGGATACTTATACTGGTGTATGATTTGGACAATTTTGCTTTGACACCCGGTATACTGGATTTTTTCAGGAATATCCTCCTTCTTTTCGTTGTTATTCGAACATATCCTATTGGAAAAAATGTATGTTAAGCTAAGCGCATTAACATGAGTCTAATTTCTGAGTGGAGTACTTCCCAAACGCAATCTCTGTGTGGCGCCCGAAGTCTTTTGTCGTCTGAGTCCATCCTTCAAGTCTACACGCCTACCATTCGCCTTTGCATTGAATACTACTGCCATATATAGTTTGCTACTCCAGGTGTTCATCTCGGAGTTCTCGAAAGAATCCAGAGAGACATGTAATGTCCTGACCCGGCATCTCATCAAAAGACACATTCTCACAGACGGGAGGTGGAATCCCTCTGTCTTTTCAACAAATATTTTCATGGCATCTGTTCTGACGTGCTATCAGTTGTGTCCCAACAGCACGGGTTTAAGAGTGCTACTAGCTTTTCAACTCGGTCCTACCCTTTTACTGTCTAAGCAGTTAAATACAAACGTCTTTTCTACTCCAACAGCTTCTTCTCTCGCACTTCCCGACAGTGGAACTCCCTTCCCCTTACTTGCTTCCCTGATAGCTATAGTCTTTAAATATTCAAATGTAATGTCAATCGACATCTTTTGATGCCTTGATCCTGATCTCCGTTCTTCTATATATCCTTTCTTCAAACACCCCTCTTTACTCTTGCCCTCACTCCCTGTAATCCCTTGCATGCTAGTAGCACTCTTACCTTGCTTGGTGTGAAATGCTTAAAAAGTAGTTTTCAGTAGAAAAGATAAGAGTAAGTACAAATTATCGAGATAGTATTCACTAATATTAGGCCTACTCTAAGATCTACAAAGAAAATTGCAAACAAACTCGCGTGTTGCTATAGTGAGATTGTTTGGAAATTGTTGGATGGCTACCAACTACGACAGACATTTGAAAATGGCTGAATCGTTATAATTACAAGAGATTATTCTTTTTCTTTTCTGGTTGTGGTCTTCTTCTGAAGATTCCAGTGTTTTACGTGTAAAGTTCTTAGGGAGAGACTCTGTTGTAGGATGAGAGACATTGTTTACATTGTCAGCTCAATGTATTTTACATCCATTTCCAATTTATAATGATTGATTTGGTTCTTTCAGTACATCTATTCTTCTCTTGTAATGCGTACTTCATTTTATATACCTGGTCATATCAGTAGAAACACAGCTTCCAGTACGAATAGCGAAGTTAAACAACGCTGAGCCTAGAAAGGTAATTGCTTGAGAATACCACGTGTCCTAAGTTTGGTTGTGTTGTTGGTGTAATAGATAACAGCTCGGAATTGTTCATCAAGATATCCGGGTTTCAATTCCCGCTGGGCTTGTTATATTCGCATACGCCCAAATTACCCAGGGGAAAAGGTATGAATGGCCTTCTATTCCATCCAGCCATGATTTAATTAATAAGATTTGTATCAATGAAATCAGTATTATCTCCAACAAATAAAACTAAAATAATAAAATTGGTTACAAAATGATTTGATTTCGGCATGGAATGACCCATTCAGTATGACGTATCATTAGATGAAGAGACGACTAAAAATTATGTCTGACGGTGTGCCGATTGTTTGCCACAACTGGAGGAGTTTTATTTTTTAAGTACCAAATGTTTTTTTTTAATTTTTTCTCCAGATATTCTTATTTACTTAATTATTATTTTTATTTGATTTGATTTATGTTGTATACATATTTCTTTTCGATTCCCATTCAGACATTCTATTCAGAAATGTTTTAATAACGTTTTCCACGAATCATTTTTGTAAGATAACAAATAAGATCATACATATTTTACCGAGATAAGGCGCTTCGTAATGTTTGAGCTGTATTTGTGAGTACACTCTTTGTATTTCTTTAAAGGCCGGGGCTACCAGGAATAGCTTCAAGTCTGTGGGATCCTTTTAAAATCAACCCGAGTCCCAAACAACACCGGAATTTTCGATGTCCTAATGTACCATATTTTTGAGAATTCCACTATCTCTGTATCTGGGTATATAGGGGGTTCGTATTAGTTTCTTCCCGTAAAATTGGCATATTTTCCAGGGCAAATATTAGCTTACTCTAGCCTAGGTTTTATATAGAGTTGTTGCTGACACTGTGCAACCTGATACAAGATGGTCAATTGTTTCTGGATATTTCTCACAGAATCGGCGGACGACTAAATTATTTCAGTAGTTGTACTTGGTAATTTCTAGCTGAAAAGCATTCATAAAAACATTTAACCGAGCAGTACTTAACCACTGATGGGTACGGGATTTGCCTACATCAGTTTATTTGTTACGGGCATGGATTGTGTAACTCGCTTAATTGCAAGTCACGTTTTTGTTGATATTTTGAATATGAAATTTGTACAAAAATGAAATTTGATACACAGAATGTCTCTAAGTAGTTAAGCATGCGGTGAAAATTTTAATCGTACAGATAATCTACCTACAATGTTATGTTATATAGTTGAAACTGCTTTCAATTGTGTCACGCTTTATTTCAGGTGGACAGAAATGTCACTTTAATTTAATGGAACAAGTTATTATCTTTATATTACCAATTACTTTTAATAATGAACCAGGTGGCTAAAAATTGAAAACAAAATATAAGAAAAACACAGATTGCTGGTAATGTACATTATTTGTCTACGTAACTTCCATGTTTAGAAATTACATGAAACAGACTTTTATCCAAAGAAGCTGTTCGCCGACTAATTTGAGAAGCTGTTATGGTACCAGAAACAGTTTGATCTTCTTCCCACAGGGCTTCGTTCGATGAAAACTGCACACCTTCTTCACAAAATCTTCTCTTCAATATTGGCCTTAGTTGCTGAATAGTGTTCAGTTCAGGAGAAGGAGGCCAAGTTATATATGTCTGTCATTCGAATCCCAAAGTTGCGGAGTAACCAATTATAGCCTTGATGATTATGATGGAGCATTGTTATGCATAAAAAATAACCTCCTGTGAGGGTGGCAAACTTCCTATCATGATTTAAACTTCTCCAGAAATGCGATAAAGGAATTCCTGGTGAGTTTGACACATAGCACTCGAAAAGTTTCGACATGTTCCTTTCCTATGTTTCCAGCCAAAAACAACACTCCTTCCTTTTTCACGTCGAATTGTGTTGTTCTACGAAACAAGATCAGTAGTCAACTTCTTTTTGTCCGTCTTTTCATTTATTATACAATGTATATCCCTTCTATGCAAATAGGTACAATCCTATTTACTAATCCACTACAATCTTGTAAATGGATCTATTTTCCATTTTTTCGATCTGTACTTGTACGATTACAAATATAGTTTTCACTCTGTTGTTTTATTTTCAGATGAAAATGTGTTTAGTATTTACAACCAAATACATTATTCTACGGTGCATTAATCTATCTTAATGGAATTATCGACAAAATCTTTAATGATACACCTTTCGCAAGCATTCTTATTTATTTACAGCACATAAATTTAAAGCATTTATTTGTGAAGGTTCTTCAACTTTTTTTTGGTTCTTTCGATTAAATCCCTTAGACATTCTCTTTTCGTTTTGAGAACTGAAGTCGAAAATTTCACTAACATAACAATATTTGTGTCTTACACTGATATTTCTTCACGAAATTCTTCCTTCTTCTAAATAAATTATTCCTGCAATTCTATAAGCCAGGATAATTTTTGCAATTAAAAATTTGAATTTTATTTATTTGGAAAGAAAACATCATCTGTAATAGGACTGATCCATACAAATGCGGAATAATGTACAGGTCTGTTTCATAGACGAGAAAAAAATCATCTGATATTGCACGACATAGATATGTACTTGAAGTTTTAGGAGAACCTGATTTATTTGTTTAAAGACTGAATAATGCAAAATATATGCCTGGAGCAAACCATCTGCCTGCGGATAGAAAATGAATTGACTAAGGATACAAAAGTGAGAAAAAGATAAGTTTTCTCTCCATATTTATTTAACATATACACCGAGGCAATTTTAATATATCCTACCTGGATGCGCTCTCGATATACACAATCTTACCAGATGACTTCGTCTTTTTGTCACACACAGGAAGAAAACTGCAGGAAATGGTAGGAGAGGGTAGTAATGGAAAGCGGGTAGAATTTAATAGATTAATGTTAGTTTCATTGCTATACTATTAATTCCAAAGAGACTAATTTTTCCGTTACCATGGACATCCAAAAACGTCCTATTTTTTGCAGTACTAACAATAAATTGTAAGATTGCGAACGGTGTGATAGTGAAGATGCGAACTGGATGTGTAAAAATCATGCGAAAATAATAAATTTAACTAGATTTGACAACTGAGAGATTGACACATAAATTCGAATATGCAGTGGAGTATTGCATAATGTATTCCGAAAGCTAAGCAAAGAACAAAGAAACAGGAGAATTTCGTTAGAAATAAATGACAGAATACTGACCTGCTATTAGGTTTGTGCAAATATAATGTCGTTTTCTCACATATGTTACTATGTGAGAAAACGACATTACTTTTGCACCAACCTAATATGTAATATTAATTCCTCTATATGAATTCGAATGCCAATCATTGTATGACAGATGTCAAGATATGAGGTAATATCTAAGGGTTTTTAACTAAAGAATACCGTGAATATCATGGAAAGATAGAAGCTTAAAAGGAAAGTAGGTTAACAGAATTTCAAACTCACTATGAATATTGAATCTAAGAGTGACAGATGGAAACAGAATAATCTACTAAACAAATTTGTGTAAATTAGTGATATTAGAAGGAATATTAAGGGCCGATATTTTTGACGACTGGAAAATGTTGGAAATGCTGGGTAGTAATGGTTGCCGAAGTAAATAAGATATACAGTACATAGTCTCCTTGGAACTAATAGTGTTGCAACAAAACAAACATTAATCTATGAAATATTATTAAGCTAACAGTCTCAGATATTATCTAACACTCAACCTCATATTCGGCTTTCAACTGAGGGTTAGTCTTTAAGCTGGATGAAGGTTTCAGCAGAAGCAACGAAACGAAAATACAGTGCATCGGACTTTAGGAAGCCAGGCCATGTAACCTAGGGCGATTCCATGACTATGTGAAGGAAATATTTGATTTAATCCTAAGCTACATGCTGATATAATATACCATAGAATTCTCTCCAGATTCGAACGTGAATAAATTGAAAAGTTTTAGAACTAACCATGATTTATGAAGTTGTATTTCACCGGGTAGGTTTGTAACTCCCATAAAATTATATATTAATATTTTATCTGTAGGTATAAGATGAACATTGTATTACACAACTAATTATTCTTTAGACCGTTGCATACAGAGGCTAAAGCGCCATGTGAACTTGATATTTTGCCCATAGATTGTGAGGGGCAGGAGAAATGGATTCATGTCAATTCTAGTGAAATATATGCAAAATGTATATAGTAACACCTGGTGTTCACAGTCAGAAAGACACACACAGGCACGTGCGCGATATATATTTCCGAGAGTAGGGATCATATTTAACTTTACTTCCGCCATTTCAGAAATTCAGCAGATATCAATTCGTGTGGCAAATGTTGCAAAAAAAAAAAAAAAAAAAATCCTGGCCTATCACCGTTGGTCAAACTAGTTTGTATATTCTCCATTTTGGCCAAAAGCATAGCGCGCATATTGACTCATGAGACATTGAGCTAAACTACACTGACGGTGTTTTCTGGAGGTTAAAGATAGCAGTTTAAGTATAATGTGTTTTACTCATTTATTTGCATGAAAATTGACAGGAATGAGATGTCCATCTTTTGAAACCGATATGCGCCTGCAGACTTCACAATCTGTGCTGATCAAAATAAAACCACTGACATGCCTCTTTTAGAAAAGGCTTGAGTCAAAGTATTTACACTTTCCTCTTAAAACAAATAACAAATTATTTGCATTGCATACAACAACATTTTCACGGTTATTAAATTGACAGTTACTAAGCAATGATTATTCCTGTTTCCCATTTTTCTCTCTACTTGTCGCCCTCTCTCTATATACACACACACACACACACACACATATATATATATATATATATATATATTTCTGGGATAAGGTATTATGTACACTTTGTCGCCATATTTATTACAACGTTTCGGCCGTTGTACACCCCGGCCTTCCTCAGGTGGGTGGAATGTCAAACTGAACCCTTTATTTCGCTCACCGGGGTAAACTGTTCTAGTTCCACGATCCATGTTTGATGGATGTTAGTTATCATTTATCTCCTGCTAATTTTCCCTCTGAAAGTTCTCCACTGCCTTAACCGGGTATTGAACTCACACTCTTTGGGTCTCTCACTGGATCTAACCAACGCTTTTATCCACTGTGCCATGTGGACATCTTGGTATGAATTTCTGGGTATTATAAACCTCATGTTTTCAGCAACCATTTTTACCAGTGCTCATATTGCAATTTTGCTGTTATCACTGCATGTATTGCAACTTTGTTATCATTGCTTTTCTCTGGCACTCCTTATTTCTGGTTCCCATATTGTATTTATGTCTATGCTTGGTCGGCTCAGGAGATATTTGTGGCCAAGAATATGTGCTGGTTCCTTAAGCTTACGAAGTTTCCAATGGTGTTCCTTTTCTATGCTCTCAACATGATTCCACAGTGGGCGGTGATCTCCATTCTCTCTCC
>OZ010586.1:108494922-108694922 GCA_963932145.1 Acanthosepion lycidas
ATGTCAACCATGCCATCATATATATATATATATATATATATATATATATATATATATATATATATATATATATGTGTGTGTGTGTGTGTGTGTGTGTGTGTGTGTGAATGTGAATTTACAATTTGAACCGATTTAAATATATCGCTAGTTAATTTTATATATATATATATATATATATATATATATATATATATTTATAACACACACACACACATATATATATATATATATATATATATATATATATATATATGTTATAAATTAACGGAAGCAATGAAACCATATTTTTAAATTAGTTAATTTATAATATTTATGCTATGTAAATTTACATTGAGCACTGTTCTGTAAAAATAAAAATATCAATAAGAACACCGGATTTCATATATTGCCGTTCCTTTTTTTAATTTAATATATATATATATATATATATATATATATATATATATATATATATATATATATATGAGTAAGAGAAGGATATATATATATAAGTAAGAGAAGCATCTCTATCTATAAAAGGCAGGTTGTGTGTGTGTGTGTGCAACGAATGCACGGACGCAATTTTCGACGGATTTTCACTAAAATTTACATGCCCATTCTCCAAGTTATACGAAAGGTGAAGACCGACTTCGCATTTCTCAACTCCCATTGATAGTGGAAATAATCCATTTTTTCATGCTTCTACGGTAGTTTTCATGTAGTTTGCGGCCATTTTGTACTGTCCAGAGTGAGAGCCGATAGCTGGCTGCCAGGAACAGGCAGGGAGATTCTATTGGCCAGCGTGAGAGCAAACAGCTGACTGACTCGAATGTTAACTAGCATGCAAATAAAAATCGATAGCTGTATTCGTCACAAGTGGGAAAAATTTAAATCTGCATGGCACTTTACTCCAATTGGCTCATTCGCTTGCTTAAACTCAACTATGATTCTGATTCCGCAGAACTCAGCTGGGTGTGAAAAAATATTTGCTGTTAACATTCTTTTTTCATTCGGTTTTTCTAGTTACGACTCCTTTTTTGTAAAGCTGATCGTTTTGTGTTCATTCGGTTTAGTTCTTTTTTCGTAAGAAAAAAATTCACAGTGTGAGATAGGCAAGAAGTAAGGCATGTAGCAACATCAGCACGGAAAAGGGTACTCCTTTAAAGGCAAGGAAGGGCAAAAATATTTTAAGTCAAGTGATACCGATTGCTGTATGAGCCGTACGATTTTTGAATGAAGCACGAGCAACGCCGGGCCATCCTGCTAGTTCATCAATATTAAACAGGTGACAAAAATGAAGAACAGAGATTGAGGTTCCAAGCTCGGTATTTTCGAGCACGCCTGTGTGTTCATCAGCGGGGCCGAGAAATAAACAGCGACGGTGGAAACTGGCCAACATTAGCTTTTTGGGCAGAATCCGCTTGTAGGTGGAATTATTAGAAAAAAAAACAATTGTACCCTATTTGATTTCTAGCGTGCGAAATTTAATGTGATATCAACCTAAGATTTAAAAATTGCTTGCTCCCTTACCATCCACCACCAATCATAATTTGATATTATGTATGAGTCTGGTTTAATTTCAATCGTAAAGAATGTCGAGATAAATGAACAGTCAATATATTCTTATTGATGAATTATTTTTTATCTTAATGTGACCGGAATTAATTAAGTCTAAATTGTGGTCAAATGATTAGGATTAATTAATAAAGCATACACCGCATTTATATACGACCCATCTCTTAACGATGCTGGAAGATGTTTCACTCTTGCACTCTTTCATGAAGTTAGAAACTCATTCTGACATGCTCTTTGAAGAAGCATTTAATCAGATTTCTGGGCTGGAACTGTTCAACTCATATTTTCCAGCCTTGAAAGTTCAATCGCATTTACGCTGTCTTGTGAGTGATTAATCTCCACCCCGAACATATCTACACCTTTCTGGTAGACGAAACCTTGGTATCTTAACTTTATGCTATCTCTAAATTCATAGAAAGGAGTTGAACGTGCTACAATAATCAGTTACACAAGTCCTGACATTCACAGTTAGGAGTTGCCTTGCCTCATACATGAATCAACGCATCGTTTTCTTCTCCGTATTCTATTAATAAACAGGTGGCGCTACGTTGTGAACCAGATTCCCAATAGGATGTTTCTTCCATCACTACAACTTAACTTCTTCCTGTCGTTGTTCAAGTGTTATTTATTCTCATTATATGTACATATTACTCCTTCCTTTCCCCTTGACACCACCCTCATTAAATAAAACCCCACTTTGAATGGTTCTTGATCTTTGAATTATATATATATATTACTAGCAATAATCAATCTATTTATATTTCCTGTATTGTTTCGCATTTCTCTCTTTAAGTATCACTTTGGTCTTCTTCTCTTTATTATTACCCTTGTAATACATCCAGCCTAAAAGATCTGTCTCTCCTCATGGAATTGGAGACAAGAGAGAACGAGCCATGTCAGGTTAAGATATGATCTTCAACTGGAATTTAAATGTAACCACAAAAGAATAAATTGATTCCAATCTTCCATTCAATGTAATCAACCTTACCTCAGTCTTGGCTGTCTCCTTCTTTTGAGATTTTTCTCTGCTTAGAATTGCTTCTTCAGGTATACCCTGCCAGATTAAAGGGTTATTTATGTTTATTAACACATCATACTTTGTTGAATCTCTTTTCTCGAAAGAATAGAAAGTTTATCATAGTATATTCCCAGCGACAATTTTAAGTTAGAAAATATTTAAAATAAAAATAGCAAATATCCATTACAATAGTCAACCAGGACTCCATGTTGCTTTTGAAATAAAACATCAATGGCGTTACGTCAATATTTTTGCATATATAAATATATAAATATACAGTATAAGCACATATTCAGGAATTATAACTATTTTAATACTATGTTTCTACAAGATGTCGGCAATCAGTCTCTTTATTTAATTAAAGATAAGAACGGAAGGGAAACTATGACGAGCTTACTGACATAGATTCTTTTTCTTTCTAATTATATTTGAATTGCATAAGAATTCTTGGGAAATACAGTCGATTTACATTGCGATCTCTGTTGTTTTGAGTGCAGACTTGTCGTGCTAGATTAGCTTTTACTCATGGTTAGACACCACTTATATTTTGCTCATTGACTATTAGCTTTATTGCTTATAGGTTTATGAGATATTACTTAATAATTTGTATTTGATTATTATTATTACATTTAGTTGTATTTAAATCTTCATTCGTATTATTCTAATTTATTTATTTAGATTTGTTTCTTTATTGTTTTATATTTCTGTGGGTTGCTTATCTTTTATTTCTTTAGCTTATAATATTGATATTGTATTAGGTCGGTGCAAAAATAATGACGTAATAATGTCGCTTTTTGACTTATTTTTTAACTACAAAAAACGACATCATTACGTCATTATTTTTGCACCAACCTAATATAAAGTTTGTTACATGATCTACGTAGTATATACTGCATGTATATGCAGCTTTCGGTGCTTTTTTATTCGTTTCTGGTTTTTGATTTTAAATATCGTAGTGTAAAATTATTTTAATGTCTGCATTTTGGCTTGTGTTCATGTCCTTTATTTAATAAACATAATTTATTAAACAAACGCTCAGAACTCATAACAAAATGAAAGTAAGTTGATGAGAGATATTTTCTCGCCCAGGAAATCTTAACATGTTTTTATTTTATTGATTGCTGTAAGCTGATGGTTATTTCCTTATTTTATATATGTTTGGTTTGATTTTTTAAAATAAAATAAAAAATAATTAAGTAATCAATATTAACTTTCGTAAGCCGTACAAACGTAAAAATAGTATCATTCGGATCTACAAATTTTATGCCCAGTATCTTTTGAATAATTTGAAATAGAGCCTTACCCCCTACTCAATAACCGTCAGAATAATACAGTAAACACGTGAAGGAGGAGCATATATAAATAGCCGAATCAAAATACAACATACATTGGTAGAAGCTTGTGTTGAAGAAAAGAACATATTGCCGCCGGTTGGTGTTGACCTCAGTGTACACTTTTATATGTAAGTATATTCTATGCCTGTTAGCGAGCATTTAAACCCATAAGTAGAGTATACCTTAAAATTAAACACGCGCGCATACATATACACACACACATATATATATATATATATATATATATATATATATATATATATATATATATATATATATATATATATCAGTGGCGAAGAGTGACTTGGATCAAGGTCGTGCAATCGTGAATATTTTGTCAAATACTGCTTACCGTAAGCAGTAAGTGATATATTTAATCACTTACTGTTCATCTGTCGACAGATCTATAAGTTGCTAGATGCTTCAACGGCTGCATAGCAAAACGAGAGCCCCCACCAATAGAAAAATAGTTTTTCGCTGATTTTGGAGGGAAAATATTGGTGGATAAATCCCTTTTTTAAACAAGTTTAAAAAAAAAAAAGTGTTTTTCGAATTGTCTGTTTGTGCAAGTACTTCCCGGTATTCTTGTAGCCATTATCAAAGATGATTTTTTAATTAAATTTAATGTCTGATTTTTTCATTTATGTTACTAGAATTATAGAAATATCTTTCTTTTTTCCAAATTTTTAGCAAATTGTGGCTGTGTTTTAGTTGATGTCATTGAGTAATATAATCAACCATGATAATAGCTAAAAGATTATCCGGATGCCCGCGGATAAACAGCAAATTTGGACAATTTCAGCATAATTCATGTCACGAAAAAAAAAGAACACATAATAAGTTAAATGAAAAATTTATCGCAGTAACTGGTTAGACGTTTTTGTGTCTATCTATTTATGTATCTATCTATCTATCTATCTATCTATATATATATATATATATATATATATATATATATATATATATATATATATATATATATTGATGTGGGCCCAAAGTCGGGACCACAGAAAAAAACACGGAACACGAATTAGAGGTAAGAAAGAAATAGTAAACAAAAAGTTTACAAAGATAGTGTAAGTGGAGCTTACTATGTGCTAATGTCCAATATTGGTAGTCGTACGCGGCTGATACTACGGTGTTAGAATTCTCTCTCTCTCTCTCTCTCTCCTCCTCCTCCTCCTCTTCTTCTTCTTCTACTGTAGATTGTTATATCGCATACTTTATATAGTCCTGGAAGAGTCCTTGTTGTAGGTATGTTACGGTCTTTCAATACCCCCCTTCCAAGAGTTTTCTTTTTTCTTTTTTAAAAAGAGTAAAAAAAAAAAAAAACATAAAACTGTTAATACTTTTTTCTCTTGGGATTTACGCCGAGCGGTTGGGTAAATTTTCTTTTCCTTCCTCAGCGTCGCACTTCAGGAGAGACATGAGGCGTGTCGATTTTTGGAGGCTGTCCTTTCGGCGGCCGATTTCAGAGCCGACTTTCGCTCTTGGATCCGACTTTTGTATGCGACCCCCGGTGCGCTGGTGGAAGTGAATGGGGTAAGATCGAAGCCTTTCGTATTGTCTCGCTCCATACGTCAAGGTTGTCCGCTCTCGACTCTGCTTTACGTTCTTGCGTTGGAACCTTTCCTTCGCAACTTAAAGGCGAATCCGGTCCTGCGCGGAATTTCCCTGCCTGGGGCTTCCACCTCAGCCAGGTATTCTGCCTATGCTGACGACGTTTCGGTTCTTGTGTCGAGCAGAGCCGAGATTTACGTAGTCAGCAACGAGATCAGTGGGTATAAGATGGTGACAGGGGCCAAGATCAACCGCGATAAGTCTGTGGGCTTGCGGTTGGGTGCGTGGAAGGGAGTTTCTCTTCCCGGACCTTTCCTCTGGACGGATGGGCCGATCAAGATACTCGGCGTCTGGTTCGGTCCTGATCTCCAGTTGGAAATGAATTAGTCGGAGGTGCAAGGGAAGGCCGAGATCGCGGGTAAACTGTGGTCTCGAAGGAGACTTTCCCTGAAGGGAAGGGCGGAGGTATGTGTTTCGCACATATATCCGATCCTCCTTTACCGACTGTCTGTGCTTCCACTCCCGTATGCCAGGCTAATGTCATTAGTCCGGACCTTTTTCTCTTTCTTGTGGAGAGACAAGGCCCCTATGGTATGTCGCGAGATCTGTTGCCTTCATCCCTCTGAGGGTGGTCTGGGTATGCCTAGCATTGAGATTCGTCAATATATACTTCGCATTAACTTTCTAGACCGAATGTGTCGCGGATTGGATGAGGTGGGCACCTTTTGGAAAGAAGATGTCCGAAAACATTTCCCATCACTGAGAAGTGTGCACTCGTGCGAGGAGGAGGCCGGCCGTACACCTCGTGCCGAGTGCTCCTTCTACCGCGAATGTCGTAGTGCTTGGAAGCTCCTCTTACGGACGACGGATGGCCTCACCGACGCCCAGGCGTTGTCTCGTAAGGCATTGTATCAGTTGTTAGTTAGGGGGTCCGTTCAAGATGATCTGATTGACGAGCTCGGTTTTACGATGCAGGATACTCGCTCGATATGGCCTTGGGCGCCTGGGTTGAAATGTCTCAATAATGATGAGGCATCACTCACCTGGCTGATGATTCGTGGGGCCCTCTGGGTCGGCAAGAGACTTTGTTCAGCAGGTTTGGAGAAATATCCAAACTGTCGTCGCTGTACTGGGGAAGTCGAGACCATTGGTCACGCCTTTTTTCAGTGCAAGACGGTAGTGCCGTTGTGCAAGTTTGTTGAAGGCCTCATGGTTCGCATGCTGCAGGGAAAGTTCTTTGTCCTGGAAGCCAGTTCTGTTTGTAGCAATGTGGTGCTGCAATTGACGAAGGCTGAACACTATGTGTTCTGTTGCTTACTAGGGATTAAGCGAGTCGTGATTTGGACGACGCGTCAGAAGGGATTCCATGAGGGCGAGAAGTTCACCTCTTCCCAACTGATCTTGTTCTTTAAGCATCAGTTTAAAGTCAAGATTAGGACGGAAAGGCGGCGGCTCACCTCATCGGAATTTGGCAAAAGGTGGGTGAATCTTGCGCGAATGTGTAGAGTGAAAGGGGCTGACCTAGAGTGGCATTTGGATGTCGGTTAGGTACAGAATTTTGTCCTAACAGGGTTGAACATAGGCAACCCACCCTGATTTTAGGTTAGACTAGGTTTTTGTATTTTGAATTTTTAGTTTTCCTTTTTTTCTAGTAAACTTAGCTAGGGTATGCATGCGCATTGTTCCCTTCTATTTCTGTCCCTATTTTTTTTTCTTTTGTTTAATTCCCCATCCCCTCCCTCGTTAGGTGGTCGGTGATGTCAGTTCTCTGGTGGATGCGGGACGACTTTCGTTTTGTGTGTGTGATTTTTCGTATTTGTTGTTGTGCATGAATGTGTGTGTGCTTGCGTGAATGCTTGGAGGTATGAATGCTTTTTTCATTTCTTCATAGTCCCGCATTGATTTCGTCCGGTGAACTGATGTTTCTGCCACATTCATGGTTTGTGAGGGGGGGGGTTATTACTAACACAGTTTTGTTTAGTTTTATTGTAAATATTTCAGTCATAATGTAAATACTCATTTGGGGATCATTTTAAAAGTAGTTAATTTTTTACCCTCCCCCCCACGAACAATAATTGTATATAAGGGGACTAATTAGGACATCATCGAGAATTTGAGGTATTATGGTGGACGTAGTAAGAAAGGTAGGAGTGAATGTGTTGTTTTGGTGATTGGAATATTGTTGGCGTGTTTGGGTCAGTGTCTGCGACTAGCTAAGTTTAGAATTAAAACAGATGAAGACCGTCCTTCCCCATCCCCCTTTTAGGCCTTGTGCCGCATTTTGTATATATCATACAAATAAATATAGAGACTTGGGGCGTGTCGAGATCGAAGTGATCGAAAATTACGTCGATCGGCTCTTCACAGCTATTTTGTAGTGATTCCTCCGATTCCATCAAATGGCATTTTCTGAGCTGGTTCCAATGACGTTTGTGAGTGTTTTTCGGTCCTTGGACAATATAGACCAGTTCGCCAATTCTTTGTTTTATGCTGCCTACTTCCCAGAATGTTATGTTGTTTCTGTAAGCCTTGAAAAAGACTTTATCGCCAGGATTGAAATATTTCTTATGAGGCGATACGGTTTTTTTAAACTTTGCTTGCCGTGGAATAAGTTTGTCGAAGACAGACTTGATTTTCCCTGCGAGCATTGTTTCTGCAGGCGAGCTTCCCATAGGCGTGTTCGGATTAGGGGTTACCCCATACACATGCAGAAACTGTTGCAATGCTCTATATGTTGATGTGCCTAGTGCCTTTTTTAAAGCCCTTTTTAGAGTGTCCACGAACTTTTCGACATGGCCATTCGACCTAGGGTGAGAATGAGGCGTTGTAATGTGGTCCAACTGATATGACTTTCAGAAGTCTCTAAATTCACTTGATGTGAATTGAGTGCCATTATCTGTAACTACACAATCTACCACGCGAATAGCTCGTGTAGAAATCCGATCGTGCAGTTTGTGGTTGGTTGCTTGCATTGTAGGGGCTCAGGCCATTTTGAGTGGCTATCCACAAAAATGAAGTAGTACATGTTGTCTATAGGCCCTGCAAATTCGACATGAATTCTTTGCCATGGATGGTCTGTGTTTTATCATGTCTGCTATGTCCTTGTTCATGTTTGGCCAACAAACATAGCAGTGCATGAGGCTTTTCGTACGGTTCTTCCCCGGATATCCCATATGAAAATCCCTGAGGATTTCTTTGTAGGCTGTTTGGAATCACTACGCGGTCATTGTATAGTAGGACATCATCGCAGAGGGAGAAAACATCAGGCATATTGGAGTCTTTGTTGCGAATTTTGCTTTTTATGGATTGAATGAATTCATCCTCTCGAGACTCCCTTTTATTGTCAGCCAAAGTAACTGGGAGCTATAATATGATACTCGCGACCATGTTTTTGATTTCACAATTTGTATTTGAGTAGCAATGATGGAGTCTTCAAAGACTTCTGTATTTTTTGGAATGAGTCGCGATAAACTGTCTGGATGGCAAATAATTTTGGATGTTAGGAACTCTATCTTGAAATTATAGTTTAGTAGAATCGTTCCCCAACAAAGTAGTCTATTTACAGTATAGACTGGCAGGCGTTTTTTAGAACCAAAAATTGTAATTAGAGGTTTATGATCCGTCTGCAGTAAGAACCGTCTACCATGTAGATATCTGTGAAACTTTGTCACAGCGAATATTAACCCTAGAGACTCTTTCTCTATTTGGGAATATTGTTTCTCGGTTGGAAGTAGAGATCTTGATTCGTGATCCACAGCTTTTCGCGAACCGTCTGGTAGTTTATGCAGAATGCAAGCACCAATGCCGTACGAGCTTGCATCACTTGCGACTATGATGTCGAGACTAGGGTCGTAATGGGTGATTGAGAGGTCCGAAGTATGAGTTTTCTTGATCTTCTCGAGTGCGTCTTGGCATTCCGGGGTCCATGACCATGGTTTGCCCTTTTTTAAAAGTTGGTTGAGAGGCCGTCTCAAATTATGCATGTTCTTAATGAACCATTGGTAAAAGTTAGCTAGGCCGAGGAAGCTTTGTAACGCTTGAACGTTATCTGGGGCCGGCATGTTTCTGATCGCGTTGGTTCTTTCTGGATTCGGCCGACGACCGTCTTTATTTATAATGTGCCCTAAGTATTTAATCTCTGGTAAGAAAAAGTCACACTTTGCCTCCTTAACCTTAAATCCGTATTCTTGTATCTTTTCGAATACGTTTATTACATGGTTCCGGTGCTCTGCCGTAGTTTTACTAGTAACCAGTATATCATCCAAATAGGCTGTTGCGTAGTCAAGGTCGCCCAGCATGGCGTCCATGACCTACTGGAAAATTGCAATCGCAACCTTTACTCCAAAAGCCAATCTAATGAATTTGTACAACCCTTTATGTGTGTGTATGCAGAGCAATTTGGAACTTTCTTCTTCCACCTCTATCTGAAGTTATGCGTCCGAAAATTCGATTTTAGAAAAAAAATTCCACCATTGAGTTTATTGAAAATTTCTTCAGGGCTTGGGAGAGGATAGTGGGGATCTTGCAATGCATCGTTTAAACCTGTGGAAAATCTGCGCATACTCGTATTTGATTGGACTTCATTTTACGTAGACCTTGGGTGCTGCCCACTCGCTGAAATCTGTTTTTGACACAATACCTGCTTGCTCGAGTCTATCTAACTCTTTGTTAATTTGCTCTAGAGCAGCGAAAGGGACATTCCGCATCTTTTTAAATACCAGTTGTGCACCATCCTTCACCTTGACCTTAGCTTCCATTTTAGTACATTTCCCAAGGCCGCCTAAAAAAACCTGGGGACATTCTTGTTTGAGTTCCCTTTTGAGATTTACCAAATTGGACGTTGTACTTTGTATCTTGCGACAAAATTTACTCATTGGGCAATTCCAAAGATTGAATTTTTCTATCCAATCAGTTCCAAATAAGTTATCTGAAGTTTTCAATACGTAGGCTTTGAGCTTTTTGGTAACTCCATTTAGTGTTACTGTAAGTATTACCTCGCCTAAACTGTTAATCTTTTCGTCAGTTACGGATTTTGCTGTTTTATCCGTTTTTAATAAGGTCGGCTTGTTTAATTTTCGCCAAGTACGCCAGTTAATGGTTGAAAGATTGGAACACGAGTCAAGCTGGAATTTAAAGCAATTATTGAAAATATCCACAGTTACATATTTCCTTAAATTCCTATCGACAATATTGTCAGTTTGACCTAGCCTAATTTTATTTTTGGGTTTTCTCGTTCTGTTGGCGTACCAGCATCGAGTTAAAATATGCCCACTTTTATTGCAATTTTTGCAATATGTTTTGTTCTTAACTGGACAGAATTTCATCCAATGCCATTTACCACAATGGTAAACTGGTCCGGACGGTTTCTTTAACCTATTTGGGTTTTGGTTACTGCGGAATTTAGGACATGAGATTTGCCTTTTGTCTTTTTGAGGGGAATAGGAGGTAGACTTGCTTTCGATTTTATTAATCTGAGCCACACCTGATTCCTCGATAGTGTTTGAGTCACACTTTACAGATATTACTCTTTGGCAGTCCTCTGCCAGTTTTTGGAGAGCCAATCCTTGTTCGTTCTCAAGCTTGGTCAGTACCCGTCGTCTGACTTCGGCGTCTACTGCTGATACTAGACCTTGTGCGAAAATTAAGCACTTGAAATCATCGGCAGTCAGTTCGGCAAGTTTAAAATCATTACAGAGCTTGTTTACCGATGCTGCAACCGTTAGAAAATCTTGCTGGTTGTCTTTGACTGTGTTCAGGCATTTCCAACGTTTGTGGAACAAGGTTGCATTAGGTCCTAATAGTTTCGATAGGAGCATAATAGTCTCTGAAAAATCCAAGTCAGTCCTTTTCTTGGGTAGTATGAAGTCTACGAACCTACTATGTTCTGTAGTTCCCAGTTTTCTCAATAGAAGACGTACCTTTTTTTTTTACTGGGCCATTGTTCACAGTCTACGTTGAAAATATCTTCGTAGCGCCTGTAAAAAGCCTGGAACGTTTTGTCTTCCTCTGGCACGTATTCAAATGTTTCCATTGAATTGTAGATTATACTCTGGGCGAATATTGTATCTTTTCGGAGTTTGAGCCTTTTAATGCATTTGCGAGTAATTCTTTAAGTTGTTTCTGTTGTAGTTCAGAATTCTGAAGCGTAATTTGTTGGAATTCCATTTGTTGTTTATGTAATTCTAAAAATAGTTGTTGTTGCCTTTCTTCTGATTTTTGTTGCTGATCAGAATGTACTTTTAGCATTTGACGATTACTTTTTGAAAATCTTCCATATTTCGACAAACAAAAATGACAGCGATTTTTGTTGCTTTGAAACCCGTGTACCAAAAAAATCTTGATTTTTTTTTTTTTTTTTTCTTTTACACAAAAAAACAATATGGACAGACAATTAGTTAAACTAAACTAATTATGTGTTTAGCTTTTTTCTTTGCGATTCCGTGGTTCCGTTAATCATAACGTAATTGTATAAATTTTCACCACACTTACGTATTTTGTTTTTTATAGAGGTACAAAAAAGAGAAAACTCGCCTCAGTGAATTTGAGGGGAAAATAATTTTATGCACTAGTTCAACTCAGTTACATAAAAAAAAAAAAAAAATAGGTAGTTTTTTTTCGAAAACTTGTGTCGTAAGTAATACTTCGTCTCTTGTGTTGTCTGTTTTTTTTTTCTGTGTGTCGTTATGTAAGAAATCGTTCTTGTAATGTTATTTGGACAGAATTTAATATTCCGTAGGTGTCGAAAAGCTAGTTCGTCACTGCTGTTTGCTATCGGAATATTTTTTTATATATGTAGACGCTGGGTGTTGCATTAAAAATCGCTAATGTAGTAATACCAGCTTTATTTATCGTTCAACACTGCTGTGGGAACGCGTGGAGTTTCTGTGTATTTTTCGAGTACTCTGTCGCTGTTGATATGGTGAGAATGAAATTTTCGAATATTTCTGTCGGTACTGATGTGGGACTGGCAAGGTATTGCGGTTTTCGACCTGAATGCGTTTCTTGAATTCTTCGTCGACACAGATGTGGGACTGGTAAGGTATTGAGGGTTCGGCGTGAGTGCGTTTCTCGAATTCTCCGTCGACACAGATGTAGGACTGGTAAGGTATTGAGGTTTCAGCGTGAGTGCGTTTCTCGAATTCTCCGTCGCCACTGATGTGGACCCAAAGTCGGGACCACGGAAGGAAAACACGGAATACGGATTAGAGGTAAGAAAGATATGTTAAACAAAATGGTTACAAATATAGTGTAAGCGGAGCTTACTATGTGCTAGTGTCCAATATTGTTAGTTGTACGCGGCTGATACTACGGTATTAAAATTCTCTCTCTCTCTCTCTCTTCTTCTCCTGTAGAGTGTTATATCGCATACTTTATATATTCCTGGAAGAGTCCATGTTGTAGGTATGTTACGGTCTCACAATATATATATATATATATATATATATATATATATATATATATATATATATATATATATATATATAATTTGTAGGTCTGAGGAATTGGACCGTGATTACGATTCCAATATAATAAATTATAAACATGGAATATTAGTGTTTGAGCCAGTTTATATTATATTCTTGCACTGTCCTATATATTGACCACTAATAAATATATATATATATATATATATATATATATATATATATATATATATATATATACCTGTGTCTGTGTATACTTTTCCCGTAAATTTTTCCCATATTTAATGTTGTGTATGTAATGATGCCACGCGTAGTGGTGTAATATAAAGGTGAACGGAATATCGTTCAGACTGGTTCGCCTTTTCTTCATAAAAATTTCGACAGAAAAGAAGTATACAGAAAATCTTGTAAAGTAGGAAACAATTTTGGTAAAGGGTATTCAGACTGTTGCTTCTTTTAAAATATATATTGACATAGACGACTAAAATTTCTCTTTGAATGATAGCCTGCGGCAAAGAAAATCACTGTCGAAATGAAATGACAAGTATCTCTGAGATTTAAATCGTGTTATCGTTTCACTGGCAATCTCTATCAGCCGGGGAATATCTGTTTCTTGTCTATTTTGATTATATTAATATAGCTGAAAATATTTAACAAAGAGAGATTCGGCAACATAAATGATTTCAGATCTTCACAGACATTTTCAAATTATGCAGAAAAAGACTATTCTGTTATTGATGGTAACAGTGGCCTGGAAAAATCTTATTTTGTAAAAAAATGTCGATTCAAAATGTCTTCCTATTTTGCTGAGCATTTGATTTCGTAAATGTTTCAGCATCTTCTCGCAATGCTATACGACAGCTTTCTTTTTGTATTTCTGGAATGAGCAGTTATAATTATTTACATTAAACACCATGCTACAATTCTGTGTGGAGCAGTTGGATCGTAAACGGGATGATTGCAGTTGTTGCCTCATCCTGCTATGCCTGAATCTCCCCACAGAACTCTCAATTTTTTACACGGGCTGTTAGTGTTGAATACGTGTTTAAAGTTTTTCCTTTTTTCCACCGGATCCCATATCGTATTTCTTCTGAGAGTATGTAATTTTGAAGTTGCATTAGACATAGCAGAAGAAAGGACCAAAAACTTAATATCATTTGAGCTGAAGATACAGTCGAAAAGAAAATAATCTTTCTACAATTTTTATTTAAAAAAGAATATGTATATATACATAAAATGGAGAATCTGTTTTCCACCCATAGCTTTATGATACTGTTTACTACATGTCAAAAGTTCTAACAATATAATTAGTCTTATTGGTAATATTATGAAAATATACTTAAATTTAGATAAGCAATATATCAAATAAAATGTTTACGTACCGTAGAGTTTTTTTTATTTTCTTTATTTTTTGTACGGACACGTTACGTTATGGCGTCGTATATATATATATATATATATATATATATATATATATATATATATATATATATATGTGTGTATGCGTGTGTGTGTAGTGTATTTAGGCAGCCATTCTTCATTTATACATATTTCATTAAAGTTGAAAGACAATGTACTGCGATTAATGATCTTATTTAGTTCTTGTGTTAGAACAAGCGTTATCTTTTCTGGATACAAGGTGTGTAGAAAATGTACAATTATTTGTAATTCCGAGCCCATTCGGCTATACTTTTAGACATTACGAATGATGATATTATTTTTGCATTTTTAATTGGGTTTATGGGTCATTTGTGTGATTCTATAGTTATATGGATGGTTTCTGATCCAAACACAGTTAGCATATTGGGGCCGTATATATATATATATATATATATATATATATATATATATATATATATATATATATATATATATATATATATACACACACACACAATAGAGTAATACCCTGAGATACGAGTAATAGTCGTTCCAAGACAGAACTCGTAACCCCCCAAAAAGTATTTCAAATCAGTCTTCCTCATTGAAATTAATAGGAAATTTCTGATACGTTACAGGCTCCGAAATATTCTACACTGCGCTTTACACTTACTTTCTTCGGATCGATGGTGTCACTAAAGGAATTTTGCAAATTATTATTATTATTATTATTATTATTATTATTATTATTATTATTATTATCAATTTGTAATTGTCATGGTTATAATGCGACAATGGTTGTTTCGCTGTTTAAAATGACTAAACAATTTCAATGTATTTATTTTGAATATGGTTACTTTCTTTCCCTGCCCTGTTTTTTAAGTTGACATGTCCCGGAAGAAAAGAGAATATCTAAGTCACCCTGTCGACTTGCTTAATTCCCTATCTCCTTTATTTCCCTTTCTCACTCTCTTTCACTTTTTCTCTCCAGATGTCTCTTTCTCTCTTTCCCGTCTACTTCTTTTGAAATCTGTCTAACTCCCTCTGTTTATCTTTTCTCTTTTAATATAAAACGTTTTTATTTTTCTCTTTTTTATCTCTCTTCTTTCTTTTTCGTACTTTTCTTTTTCCGTGTGTCTGAATAAATTGAACGCTATTTATTTATAAAAAAATCTGTTCTGAAGAGATGAAATTTCAAGGGTTCTATATTGATTACATATATATATATATATATATATATATATATATATATATATATATATATATATATATGTGTGTGTGTGTGTGTTTGTGTGTGTGTTGGAAAAATAATTGGAACAGGTGCAAATTCCACTCTTATATTTCAAAGACATTTTATATAAAAAAAATTTAACTAAAACTTCGTAATTGCAGGTTATATTTACCGTGAATTCGGTTATTTATCTAATTTACTGTCTTTGTCTTATGTATTTTTAGAATTTTGTAAAATTTAAGCTAAATGCGTGACCTCTCCGAGTTTACAAAAGGGCAAATTTTGGGGGCTCGCATGGCAGGAGCCTCGATCACTAAACTTGCTGAATTGTTTGGCTTTGCAAGAGGTACTATATCAAAAAATATGACGCAATTCGAGAAACAGGACAAAACCTTAAGCAAATATAGCAATTCGGGCGGGTCTTGCAAACTTACAAACAGAGACCGACATGCATTGAACCGCAATGTGGAAAAAATAATCGGACTACTGCGGCCAAAGTGACTGCTGAGTTGAATAATCATCTGATTACTCCAGTTTGTACTAAAACTGTTCGTCGTGAGCTCTAAGAGATTGCATATCATGGAAGGGCCGCCGTAAGGAAACCACTTCTCTCCACTCGCAACATTCAGAAGAGGTTGAAGAGGTGCAGAGATCACAATACCTGATCTGCAGACCAAGGGATGAAAGTTAGACCAGAACAGTTTTTTTCTTTTCCCAGGGTGAGTTTATGTGTGGAGGCAGCCCCAAGAAGCTTACAACAATGACTACCATCTTCCAACAGTGAATCATGGAGGTGGATCAGTGATAGCTTCAGCCGCCATATCATGGAAATATCTCGGTGCAATAGTTGTCCTGAATGGTAGAATCAACAACAAATTTTGGGAGATCTTGTTCATCCAATGACTCAGATTTATTCCATGATGGTGGCTGTATCTTCAAAGACGATAATGCTTCATACATACCGCTCGAGTGGTTAAAAATTGGTATGAAGTTCATGAAAGCCAGCTAGAACTAATGGAGTGGCCTCCTCAATCTCCAGATATCAATATTATTGAATATTTGTGGTGCATTTTGTATCGACAAGTTAGGAGCCGCTATCCTCCACTGTCGTGCCTTAAAGGGCTGGAGCATGTGTTAATGGAAGAATGGCTAAAAATTCCTCTGGATGAAGTCAGGAAGCTGTATGATTCCATTCCTAGACGTATTAAATCTGTATGTGAGACTAAAGGAGGACCAACTCCATATTAAATATATACTTTTTTTAAATCTACCAATGGTTTCAATTATGTTGTCCAACTCCTATATATATATATATATATATATATGTATATATATATATGCGTGTGTGTGTGTCTGTGCTCGTGTCTGTATGATGTGTGTGTATATATTATGGTAAAAAAAAGAAAGAACGGTAAGATATCTAATCTAGTGTTCCTATTGATATTTTTATTTTTACAAAACAGTGCTCAATATAAATTTACAGAGCACAAATATTATAAATCAACTGATTTGACAATGATGGTTCCTTCGCTACACAGGAATTACCATATTTCAAAAACAATTCCGAAGAACTTCAAATTCAATTATTCAATTAGATCAAAAACCGCTAATTCTGTTTATCTTTTCAAGCGGAAACAGAAACATTGCTTTTAATTTAATTAAATAATTGAATTTGAAGTCGTCCGTTTCTGCTTTTGAAACGTGGTAATTCTTGTGTATCGAAAGAACCAGATTGTCAAACCAGTTAATTTATAAGATATACATATATATTGCCTACTTCCGTTTATTTCCAATGACTTTTTATAATATGCTTTATTTTGTGTTATTCTATGTTGTTGTATAATAAAAGATGAAAACCCCGACGTTGTTATCAGTGATTTTAATAACGGTACATGATATAAACGGAATGTCAGACAATAATTTGCTTGCATACGTAAAGTATATCCTGAAACAATTTACCGATATCAGTTGGGCAATTAAAATTTTATTTTTGGAAATGCCGACCAGCAGAATTCTCCCTTTTCTTCCTCTCGATAGATATCTTGGTAATATAATTCGTCAATTGCATGTCATAATATTTGCTTGTTAATTTAATTGAAGCTTTATAACATTTGGAACTTTTGTCGTTTTAACTATCATGCTGGCATATTAATAAAAAAAAAAGTCTTTTCGTTTGCATGTCACGCTTGACTAGGGCCAAGTGCTAATACTTCGGATGTGTTCTTTAATGTTGCAAAAATGAATGAATACTTTAGTCATCTGACAATATATTTTTAATGTAATTATACAAGGCATCACTTGTGAACTTTCTTACTGCAGGACGCGCATACGAGAAAATAAGACATACACTGTAGTTTTGATATTTTAGATTTTCCTTTCAAAACATATATCATGCATGAAATATATCCTCAAACTACAAATTCAAGATGCCAGTTTTGTTGCCATTTCTTTCCAAATGAGAGAGCTATCCATAATAGATAAATTTTATATTTTAAATGAAATAAAATAATATCAGGTATATTTTTAGGGTTTACGTAATTCTAACATTAATAATCATTATTATAAAATGTTCCTTCCAAATATCACTAATACAAGACTAATTTCAACACGTTAAAAAAAGGGAAAGTTTAAAGATATTTTGAAATTGCGGATGACTGAACGTTAAAAGATTCTATCCATGTTTATATCCTCGTATAGGGTACACATTATTTCTCTCTGAATTAGAAGTACAGAAATTAAATTTTCTCAAGTGACAAACAACCGTTCAATTCGTTCCAAATCACACCTAAAAAAAAAAACAAGCTTTGCAAACTGAATAAAATCTGAAGCAGAGTCAATGCCTCTTCCGAATATTTCCTTGAAGTTCCTAAAATCACTCGTCATTTTCATGCTTCGAAAAATCATGACAGAACAGAAGGACAAATGGCAACCAGGAAAACAAATGACAATTTTTCGCGAGATATTAAGTTTGTAAGCATATACCATCCTGCCAACTTTTGAGATATTAAGTTCAAGCCGACTTTCATGTCAACGAATTTCACGACACCCATATCGTACCGAAGAAAGCAACCATGGTTACCATAAACGCAGCTCTCGGTAGATTGAGTTTCTTGGGCGAACGTCTTATAAATCGTTCTTCAGTTTCCAGGAACCATTTTATTGTACATTAACTGGAATTCTTCTATGTTTATACGGTTAGCTCATCTGAGGTTATCTGTATCACAGCGGTATTTCTATCTAATAAAATAAAGTAAGGTTATAAATTACTTTCATATATATATATATAAGGTAAAGTTTAAAAACCTATGGTGAACACTAAAACTAGATTTGCAGAATGTCATTAATGATTGCATAATGAGAAGCTAATCCCAGAGGTTTAAATATGATATAATATTTCAGATAGGATTATTAATCGAATTAGACGTGGGGTGAGTACTTATCGTTACTTACACTATATATGCTAGGACTTATCTTTGTTTTGTTATTACTATGTTTCGTTCATCAACGTCTACAGGTGTGAATATAAGGGCAACTACGGATGAGCAACAAATTGCAACAGTCTATCTACCTTATCTCTCGTGGTTATCGGAAAATAGTCAGATCTGCGGTTCATAGATTATCAGGACAATATTCAGGAGCAGTTCCACTTCAATGAGAAATGTTTACCGAATAACACCTAAGATGATGGAAAATAAGACCAAGAATTGTTTCTATTCAATCCTTGAAGCTGTCACAGACATTATAAAGGTGAACCAAGCTTTCTCTTAAAAGTAAACGGGGGAACATCGAAAAGCTTAAGAGAGAAGTGAGACAATGACTCGGGCATGGCTGATCAGTTATGTATAAAAAGAGGCAGTTGTCAGCACGTGTGGAATGAAGTGAAAATACTGGAAATAGACGAACGCTGAGGTATTTGACATCTGAAAGAATCAATGCATATGCTATTCTATGGCAACTTCCTTAGTAGGCATAACATAGAAATAAACACAATAATGGATCCGCCAATACAGATTGAAAGAAAGAAAGACCAATTGTATCAAGTCGTCAAACACAGTCGAAGCAGCAATAAAACAGGACAATCAACAGCAGTTATAACCTAATCAACAGTCAGCTCAAGTTTAAAACTCTAAGATTACAATATCGATTTCTCATATTATTGCTTAATAGGTAAAAGCGGTGGTCTGTGAATTTGGTGAAATAATGGTTCTGAGTTCAATCACTGTGTCGTGCAGTGTGTACTTTCACTCTGCAGAAACGGTCAAACAATAACCGGATAGTATTTAATATAATAAGAACTAGACAATATCCCTGGAGAATAGTCTACACCTGTGGATGAAATAAAGGATTGAGTTCAGAATGCCGTGAATGTTACACAGATCGATATAAAGCTGAGGAAACGAGGGTACTACAGTTTAAATAACGCCAAATATGAAGACACTAGTACAAATAACACATTGTGTGACGGAATTTAAAAGCTATGTATTTTTAACATTAGAGAGCATTTAGTAAATATGACCCTTTCGATGAGACCTGTAGAATTGTTCCATCAAATGCTGTTTTAGTGACACATAATCCAAACCTGAAATTTAGAAAAAATTACATAATGACGATGTAGTGACAATGCAAAAGAACTTTCTCATATGACAGTTGAGTTCGTAATGAGTTTCCTTTAAATGAAAACCTATTATTTTTTGACCTTATAAAGAAAAAAACAAAAAATCATATACCTAATATCTAAGTTAAAAAGGAATCTTTCACATGAATTCTATTAGAGTCCATTGTTACAGGGGTTCTAATTTATTATTACCACTAACAGAAAAGATGAGAAATATGCTTAAGAATCCTAAATCACATGTGCGAAATTATTCAATAACACACACACACACATGCACACACACATGCACACACACACACACACACATATATATATATATATATATATATATATATATATATTGATCTGGGAATTTATATATGTATATATATATATATATATATATATATATATATTGATCTGGGAATTTTTATATATATATATATATATATATATATATATATATATATATATATATATATATATATATATTTATATATATATATATATATATAATAAAAAGGCTTAAACACCAATATTCCATGGAATATTAGTGTTTAAGCCTTTTTATTATACTGGGTGTTTCAAAAAGAATACGCCAAAATCATTACGCTGTTTTTTCAGGTCTATAGCATTGTAGTGGACTGAATCAGTTGTTATTTGATAGAGTAGTTATCAAAGTTTGATTGGGTGTCGTTAGTACAACTTCCGGTGCAACTGAATTGTGGGAAGATCAATCAAAATGGCGACTTCTCAGCAGAAGGCGTTTTGCGTGCTTGAGGTCGTGAAAACAAACGCCATTGTCACGGTGCTGCGTGCATTCAGAACAGAATTCGGCATTGATCCGCCCCATCGTGAGAGCATTCGATGGTGGGTTAGACAGTTTAAACAGAGTGGGTGCCTGTGCAAAGGAAAGAGTCCTGGAAGACCACGTGTTACAGAGGAGCAAGTGGAGAGGATTCATGATGCATTTGCGAGCAGCCTACGTCCGTACGTCGAGCACGTCTTCAGCTTGCCATCCCTCATACCACTCTCTGACGTATGTTAAAGAGACGATTACACATGAAACCATACAAACTAAGCCTCGTCTAAACACTTACTAATGATGACAAGGTGATGCGGAAGACATTCTGTGAGTCAATGCTGGAGATGGGGTAAGGTGATGAAACTCTCTTTTCACGTTTAGTTTTTAGTGACGAAGGGAATTTCCATTTGAGAGGCACAGTCAATCGTCACAATGTGCGCATTTGGGGAAAAGAACACCCACATTAAACTGTTGAACATGAAAGAGATTCCCCTAAAGTGAACGTCTTCTGTGCTGTGTCTCAAGACATGTTCTGTGGTCCCTTTTTCTTTGAAGGAAACACCGTTACAGGACAAACCTGTCTCGAAATGCTCCAAAACTGGCTATTCACTTTACTGCAAGCAGATTCGAATGACTTCATTTTTCAGCAAGATGGAACACCACCCCATTGGCATCTCGGGGTTAGAGATCATCTGAATGAAAACGTGCCTCAGCGATGGATTGAGAGGAGAGGTGCTAAAGACCTTGCTCTCTGTGCTTGGCCTGCCAGATCCCCAGACCTCACTGTGTGTGACTTTTTCTTGTGGGGGTATGTTAAAGACCAAGTTTATGTTCCAGCACTTCCAGCAAGTATTGATGACTTGAAAGATCAAATAACAGCTGCAATCAACACGGTAGACCGTGACATGCTGAGGCGTGTTTGGGAGGAATTCGCATATCGGCTTGATGTTGTCCGCGCTGCCGGTGGTGGCTACATTGAGCACTTATAAAATATGAAATGAAACTTGAATGTATATACAACACATGTGTTCATGCTAGAGGTTCGTAATTTTTTTCGTTTTTGACACATCGCGTGATGATTTTCGTGTATTCTTTTTGAAACACCCTGTATATTTTTATTATATATTTTTCATTATATCCTTACTCTGTCCTGGACATTGAGTTTAACCTGGATTCTATTCTCTTGGAATTTTTTTTTATACAAAATATATATGCATGTGTATGCATGTATGTATATATATTTATATATTTTGCATATGTATGTGTATATTTACCACTAATATTACACACACACACACACATATATATATATATATATATATATATATATATATATATATATATATATATATATATATATTTATGGTCATATAGCTTTGTATGGGGACTAGTCTAGGAGAAGGTTAACTCTGAATTAAAAACCTGTGAAGGGTCGTTTGGGGACCTTGAGCCACGTAGTCAACCAGAATCTCTGTATTCTTCTTTTCAAAAAGGGTTGTTGTTTCTGCAAAAAGTGTTATCACTATATATATATATATATATATATATATATATATATCAGGAAATCAGAGCTTGTATTTAAATTTCAGACAACAATGTAACAAGAAATAGACCAAGGATAAAACAATAATATGTAACAATATCTATAGCCTCTGTTGCACCCAAATTAAACACACCAATTCGTTAACTAACACAGTCACTAACAATACTTTCAAAATCTACCACAACTCTAACTTTAGAAATCATAAAATTATTTACTTATTAGAATGCACACTATTCCAGAAACAATATTTGGGAGAATCTGAATTTCACTTTCATTGAAAAAATTTATAATTATCAGAAGCGGATTAAGTCGGCCCGCCCTCCACGAAAAGATTATTACCTGTAGAACAATTTTTCCCTAGAAAAACACGATTTTATTAGCCCTGAAAAATACACTATTATTTAAAGAATAGAAATAGAAACAAAAGATAAAGTTAAGCAAATACTAGAAGAACATGAAAACAAATGTATTTTACTCCTCAAAACATTTTGTCCGGACGGATTTAATATATATATATATATATATATATATATATATATATATATATATATATATATATATATATATATATATAACAGAAGCTGTATGTGTGTCTGTGTTTGTCTGTTTACGTGTATGCTATTTATGCACATATACATTTCACGACCGATTTAACTAAAATTGCACAGACACGTTGCAAATTTACCAAAGGAAAAACCGACGTTTCAATCTGCAGGCCCCGGATTTTGGGAAGTAAAAACGATAAAACTGAATGTGGTTACGACTTTTTGCATAAAACCAGGCAAATTTAGACGCGAACAAAACTTTTACTGAGTGAGCTGATGTCCTTTGCACTTAAAGGAAAACATAGCTCGTGTTACGGGGTATATGTAAGTTGTTTGATAGTTTTCCTGAGTTCACACAAGAATTCGCAAAAAAATGTGAAAAAATTGGTTTTTCGTACTATTTAAAAAAGCACTTGAATAACTTACATTTTTTATGCGATTTTCTTCAAACATGTCACAAAATTGTACGATCCTGCAAGAAATAAGATAGTATGTTTTTAGTCCGCCTCAGTTACGAAAAAACTGTACCAACATTCCGTATTTTGACGATAACTCTATGATCAAATACGGTTTAAGTGAGAGAAATATGAATGTTATTGGATGTCTAATACATTGAAGATATAACCGGAAACGATACATTTTTGTGGTGACATACACACAATAGACGATCTAAACTTAAAAATCAGAAAAAGAGGGAGGTAGTGGAAAAGAAAAGATATGGGGTGGGGGAGATATATATATTTCATATTTCTCTTACTTAAACCGTCTTTGACTCCCCTCTCTAAAACTTCTCTCTATTAAATCTTAATACCCACCTTCTCTCTTCTGTTACCCCTCTCTATATCTCTAACATTCGTCTCACACTCTCATACTTATGCTGTCTCTAAATTTTATTTTTTTATTTCCGGGGTTGTTTTTTCTGTTTTCTTTTTGAATTTGTAGGTCTGATGAATTGGATCGTATCTACGATTCCAATGGAATAAATTATGACCATGGAATATTAGTGTTTAAGCCATTTTATCACACACACACACACACACACACACACACACACATATATATATATATATATATATATATATATATATATATATATATATATATATATATATATATATAGGTTTAGTGTGAGTCAAAATTATATTAATAATTTTAATTTCTGTTACAAGTTTAGATTACCCATGACTGACAGACTAACATTGGAGGACAGAAGGTTGCTTCATAGAAGTATTTCGATTGGCAATAAAGGTGTGTCGAAATTATACTGAACGATTTCCAAATCGTCGTCTACCAAGTCGTTTAACAATTTAGTGCATCTTGGTCAAGATTTTTCCAACTGGTTCAGTAGTAGAAAAATATCAACGAAATGCGGCGTGACCCAGGCCAGGCAGAAGTAACTTGAACAATGCTACCGTGCAGCATGCTTTACTACGGAGTCCATCCAAATCGACGAGACGTTGCTGTCTACATACAGGGATTGCACAAAGAACAGTGTGGCGATATCCATCCAAAGAACTTGGTATGCAACCATACCAGATACAAGTTGTCCGAGCTTTGACAGCTCGGCAAAAACAGGTTTTAGTTGAATGCTGTTAGATTCTGGTTGAAATGACAAGGATCAAATCGGACATTGTTACTCAAATGGTATTCAGTGATGAAGCCACCTTTCATACAAGTGGTCATGTTAACCGACATAACAACATTTTCTGTAGTAAGGACAATCTACGTGTCATTGGAGAACATGACTCGGTCACCCCAAATGTACATGCGGTGTGTACCGTGACCGATACTAGTGTAATTGGCACATAATTCTTTACAACTCCAAAGGTGACTGCAAATGCTTATTTCCAAATGCTGCAAAGGTTTGCCATTAAAAACATTTCACTACAAATCAGACGAGCAGGGTAATTCCAACAGTATGTTGTACTGCCTCATTTTGCCCGTAATGATCTCGATCAAAATTTTCCAAATCGTTGGATAGGTCGCGGCAGACCGTTGGCATGGCCGCCGCACTTCACTTATCTGACACCCTATGACTTCTGGTTATGCGGTATGAGAAATGATCGCGTGTATAGCAAAAGAGTTAGAGACATCGAAACAATCTTAGACAAATTAAAAGGTGTAATATCAAACATTCCAAGTGAAATGCCTGTCAAGTCAGTAAATTGTACGGTTGACCGCTGGTTTTTGGGGCATGTAAGCCAACGAGCTACATAAACATGCACTAACGATCCTTTTAATATTTAAATAATTTTGCATAAATTCGTCCAAATTAGATTATCTACTAGCGCGAACAATAAGGAAATAATTCATAATAATAAATTATATATATATATAAATGCCTTACAACTACGCAACCATAATGTAAATTTATTTAGAAAATAGCCAAAAAAAACAACAAAAAAAAACAAAAATGCAGAAATAAACAGAGACACAGTAATGTTTTGACTCCACATGTAATCGTCAATTTCAAATGAATATTAAAATAATAATCCTAAATTAAATTCAGAAATACTTTAATCACTCTGCAATCGAGAATTAGATTGTTAATAAAAAAGTTCCAATCAGGATTAAGATCAAGGTTTTCAACCGAGATAATTAAATTTGCGAGCAAAATATTTTGATATGGTACGGCAGCCATTATACCATCTGTTACTGATATGTTGCCTGTACCTTTTGCAGAAAAAATTCACGGAACCATGATTCTGCCGACAACAAATTTCTCTGTTGAATCTGTGGTCTTTAATAGAAGTCATCGCCATCTTTCCCCCATACATGATTTCTCGAATTCTCTCCAAACAACAAACTTTTGGTTTCGTCTCTCCATAATACTCTTTCCAAATACGATTTTTTTTTTATCCTAACGTTCAAGAACGAGTTTCAACCTGACATCTCTGTGTCTTTTCAATAGCATTGGTGTTTTCCGAGAGGAACGTGACTTTAGATTGTTCCTATGAATTCCATTCCTTATTATCTGAAGAATGTCACTCTGTCACATCTTGACGGGTAAACATGGAATTTCCTTTAATTTGATGCATTAATTTGCTGGAAGAACTTGAGGAAATATTCCGTAGAGGACCTGTTCTTCTTTAGTTTTCAAAAAATTTTTAATGAATTAATTAATGGTAGTAGATGGAATATCCTGGGTGTCTGAGATTTTCCAGTAACATCTACTTTTTTTCCAAAGTTTAACAATGAATTCTTATTTTGCGAATTTGTTAATTCTTTCCTTGTCATGATGACAAGCTTCTTGCACGTATATCAATTACAGAATGTTCTGTTTCAATTTGTTTAGCTTAAAATAACTGCGGATAATATTATTAGAGCTTTCTACAATACTCCACTTGAATAATCTAGAGTATTAAAGCAATTTAAATATTTTAAGTCTGATATTTGCATTGTACGAAAAATCTTTCACCCATTAATATATATATATATATATATATATATATATATATATATATATATATATATATATATATATATATATATACAACAAATAAACCAGCGTGAAATATTTTAAAAATAAATTTAACTACCGAAAAATACGAACTGTACTTTTCACGGCCAATGTATGAGTGATAGTAATGTATACGGAACTAGCATACATACAGGTAACCTTGTCAAATTTATTTTGGTTCCACTGGAAATCATTGGAAATATTCTTTCTGTCATCATCGAAAAAACTTAGAAAATAGAAGATACATGAAAGGCACTGCTATGTCGAAACATTTCTGCCAATTAAAGAATGATGGCAATACACCAATTATTGCGTCGGATATTATTGCAAGAATCAAATCTTACAATGGGAAAGGCGATAGGTGCAATTAATGCAGTGTAAAAGCATAAGTTATCTTAAAACACTTAAATAACCCTATCCTATATAGGCATAGTTTAATAAAATATGACATACTGTAAACTTATAAGTAAATCTAATTCATTTTCCCAGAAATTACTGGATGTTACTCTCACGAGATGTAAATTGTTTAATTCTACGGAGTTTCTTATGTTCTCAAGAAGTGTAGGTCAAGAAGAAATTTAGCTTCTTCCCAGACTGAAAAGGTGTAAAATAAATCATCTCTCGTGTTTACCATGCACGGATCAGGTGTCAACACTCACCCATGATTCGTGATAAACGAGGATGTATTACGATTCAAGAAAATTAAATATTGGTGAGACTGGAATGGATAGATAATATGAAAAACAAGATAAGAGAAATGGTTTTATCAAATGCGTATCTCAGGCGAGATTGCTTTTGGACGAATCTCGGAAAGGGATTAGAACTATACAAATATGGGAAGAGTTCTGCAGATATTGGAAAACTTGCATAGACTTTCTCACAGCAAAGTTTTGAGATAGACTTAAGGGATTAAAATTAACATCAGAAAGATATGATTTCATATAACGTGAATATGAACGAGATAAATGTTTGACAAAAATAGTATATGAAATAGATATAAATGCTGACAGAAAATGAATATTATGTACATGCAAGGGTTAACGAAAAAGCGATATAACGGCAAATAAAATGAATATGAGTTAGATAAAATAATTGGTACAAAAAGAATATGAGTTATATATATATATATATATATATATATATATATAATGTGTGCCATATTTATGGGATAAAGTGCTCAATATCAGAGATAGTGCGTATTTAAATATAAATAAAAAAGTGAACATTGAAGTCAACATTCAGAAGCGACAGGCTGTTTCATGCTAGGCGGAGTCGTCAAGCCTAACTTAAAATTTAGAGTTTCCTTTCACTGTCAAGAGATGAAAACAATAACTTTCTAAGAAATTGCTTTATTTTACTTATAAGAGTAGACAATCTTAATGAGTTGTTAGGGTTAATGAAAATTCAATTTATTTCAATTGGGGTTGTTTCTGTTTTAACTTTTTAAGACAATTCAGATGACTAATGTATGGTGATTACAAAGTGAGTTATGTCTAATTGGGGTTAGGGTGTTTCTTTATTGACATAGACTGCTTGAAAAAGAAAGCCAACCCGTCCTGGGGAGGAAAAGAAAAAAGCACAAGGAGTGGCTGTCAAAAGAAACATTAGCATTGATCACTGAGATAAAAGAACTGAAAGACCAGATCTGACCTGACCCAGGAACATAGACAGCAACGCCCGAAGGACACATGAAAAGACTGCATGAAATAACAAGGACTCTCGCTGGTAATAAAAATAAACCCAGATGCCCCGATAAGAAGAGGAATGGCATTAGTGCCAACTCGGGAGAAGAACAGAGAAAGAATTGTCGGGATACTTAAAGGAAACACTTAACACTTAGCATTTATATATATATATATATATATATATATATATATATATATATATATATATATATATATATATATATATATATCCGAATACATGGTTGCTAGAGATGAAATAAAATTATGATAACCAAAACCAATATTGTAAAAAGTGCTCAATACAAAGTAAGCCAAATAATATTTATTCACAAATTAAAACATTGGCATGTTATAACATCACTCCCAAAATATACGATTGTATATATATATATATATATATATATATATATATATATATATATATATATATATATATATATATATATATGTATGTATGTATATATGTATGTATGTATGTGTGTGTGTGTCTATATTTCTGAAATGAGGTATTATGTACACTTACATTATTCGGACTATTGTCCTCATCGTTGTCGCTATATTTATTACAACAAATGGTTGCGGAAGACATTAGGTTTATAACACCCAAAATTCATACACAGATGTCCTCAAGGAAACATTGCATACTGGATAAAGACAATGGTTAGATCCAGTGACAGGGGACAAATAGTTCAAAACCCGGTTAAGGCGGTGGAGAAGTTGGAGAGGTGAATTAACAGGTGATAACTGATAACTGAAACATGACACGACGAACTAGAACAGTCTAACCCAGAGAGAGAAATAAAGGGTTCAGTTCAACATTCCAAGCACCTGAATAAGGCTGGAGCGTACAACGACCGAAACGTTGTATTAAATATGGCGAGAATGACGAGGACAATTGTCCGAATAATATATATATATATATATATATATATATATATATATATATATATATATATATATATATTATGTGTCTGTGTGTTTGTGTATGTATATATGCATATCTATCACCTGCTAAATCGAATCATTTACCACTGTTATTTAATGCACATCTCGCGCAGTTGGCCTGCGCTTATCTTTTATCGAACAAAATGTAAATGCGAAGTATAAGCAAATGCCTAAAAATATTTGAAAAAGTTTTTCCAGGGAAATGATAAAATGAACATGAGAGTGAGTAACTATCTTGAAGTTATGGATAATAGAACAATGAGAGGGAGTAGTGTAAAAAACAAATACTGCCAAGTACTTCTAATGACAAGATGTTTTGGTGGGTCATGATCTCATACGTGCGGAAAGAACCCGTCACAACAGCAAGAAGTTGACAACTTTCTTTAGCGTAAACGCCAGAATAGAAAGTAAAACTTAAACTCACGCGAAATTTTTTTTTTTTATTTCTTTCAATGTGCCGTCTCCTTTCAAGGCGTAGGCGATCATGCCTCTCCACCTCTTTCGATCCCTTGTAATTCTCACTAAGTTCTTTCCCTCTACCAGATCCCCCAGACCACGATCTATCATTCACTTTCCTAAAGCCGCTAGGTATGTCATGTATTTTTCCCTAGTCAATCCTTCCCTCTATTCGACCTGTGAGTATCAGATTCTACAGGCCTTCTTCTTCATTACGTGTCCCATGAACAGCAGCTGTCTTTCTGGTGTTAAGTATAAGCCCCCTCCTTGTTTACATTCTCTCAAAGACAGCATCGTTGCTCACATGATCGATCCATGATATCCTTACCATCCTCCTGTAAATCCACATGTCCGTCGCCACGAGTCACTTCTTCATACTTCGTGGAATAATTAAGAATTAAATTCATTTTTTAAAATATAGAAATAAATTCTCTTGCAAAATATTTACCATTTCGTGTTCTTTTCCGTTATACATTAATATTACTAATTCGATCCTGCCAGAAGTTTTGCAACCCTAACCAAACAAAGCTCAAAGGGAATTTTCAAATGTTCCCTGGAAGTATAATGCTTTTTATTGAAAAAATCCTATAAAGATGTCAAGGGTCTAATTTGAATCGAATATGGAAGACGTGTTAGCCTTATTTAACGAAAGCTCAAAGGTTTTGTTTTTCCCGTCACAACAAAAACATGAAAACTAATGCTAAATTAATACTGTTTTTCTTTTAACACATATCATATAGTTTTTACTGAATGCTTCAATCATTTTCTTAACTATAAGCAGAAAAAGTAGTGAATGAATCCTATGGCCCGAGAGAAGGAATACAAAAGTGCACACACTTAGAATACAATCAGATTCACAGTTTCGTTCACTGAAGTCCAGAACGTAATATATTTATAGGTTGTTCATTTCCCTTGTGAGGTTATTTCGGTTCGACTTAGTGGTCAAGTAAAATAGTTTAACAATTAGGTTTAAGTTGCAAATCCCATTCGGAAATAGAGTCAGTAGATTATACATCAATGTGATTAAAATACCCAAGATGCCACCAGTAAATTCTCAGCTTGATTTGCCTATTTTCACTAGGGTCAGTGGTCACATGTGACTTATAATGTTGGTTCTTCTCGAGAAATAACTTTAAATTTACGCATCTGGCAACAGAAAACAAACACCAGCAGACGTTTTAAAAAAAAATTGATAAAGTGCAGTAGAATTATCTAATAATTATTTCATAAGAGTTCTTTTATTTCAATTTTCTGTTTATCTTCAGTATATTTAACTGTACAAATTGAGTCAAGCATCGAATTATTTCGTTAAAGTACAAGTGTCACAAATATATTCATTTCCATCTTTTGAATAAGAATACAGGGTAACGGCAAGAAGCAATATATATATATATATATATATATATATATATATATATATATATAGTGAGAGACAGAGAGAGACAGAGAAAGAGAAATGTCCTTTACAAAATAAAAATAAAATGGAATTCTTTTTTAATTTAATCACAAATTTACAAATAGATTCGCTGGACGTAACCGTAAATTCTATGCAAATAATTAATGTTTCCATACTTCACGATTGCGTAACTCTCTTTCGGGTCCACTATTTTAAGCCAGCTTTAATCTGAAAAGATTTAAATGCAATGTCAATCGCTTTCTACTGTCCACGTGATTACCCATTCTATTCTATATTCTTAGTAATGTTTTTCATATCTACTTCTTCGACACTCAGTGTTTATTGTCTTTACTGCCTTGCTTCAAGTGAAAATGATTATACATACAGATATACACACACACACGCACATATATATATATATATATATATATATATATATATATATATATGTATGTATATATATATGTATAAATATAAATATATATATATATATATATATATATATATATATATACACAAACACGTGGAGGCTGCGTGAATATATCTGTTTCTATATATATACTGTGTGCAAAATTATTATCGAGATAAGTTTTTTTGTAATATTTCAAAAACCCTCCAATCAATTCACGCAATGTTGGCAACACAGACCTGCGCAATCACTGAAATTTTCGTACTGATCTGCGCAATGTAAACAAACTGGCGCCGTATTTGTTTTCAGCACAGTGATTTGAGCGTGCGACATTATTAGAAAAGTGTAAGAATTTAGTGAAAAGTTGGGCCATAAAAGCAGTTTAATTGATACTGAAAAGAAAACTATCACAGTGAATAAACTCAAGTTCGCAAAAGGGCAGATAAAGGCAAGCCGAGGGTTATTTCACGTCGTCTCATGTCACGAATTAAACGAGAGGCCACGAAGAACGCCGGACTTACTAGCCAAGAGCTTTTCAGTCGCATGGGGGATCCTACTGTGTCTAAAAGTACTCGGTGTCTGAGGGAAATAGCAACAACAGTCAAACCTGTATCGAAACCTCCGTTGACGAGAAATCACATTCAAAACCGATTGAAATGGGCCAAGGACAATATGAAGATTGACTTATCTAAAGTTTTGTTCACAGACGAAACTCGAGCAACACTTGATGGGTCAGATAGATGGTGCAAAGTCTGGGTAATGAACGGACAGAATCGCGACCAGCGTTTGAGACGCCAACCAGACGGTGGAGGCATAATGATCAGGGTGGTATTATTGGAGAAACATTAGTGGGGCCATGGAGAGTACCAGATGGCGTCAAAATGACTGCTGATGCATACATAGCGTTTATGAAGGAGCATCTTGAACCGTGGATGAAAAGGCAAAGACTTGCCTTCAGTAGTGCCATTATTTTTATGCAAGATAATGTTCCCTCACATGCTGCTCACAAGACTACTGAATATTTGAAACAGTTAGGCTTCGATGGACCTGGAAAAATGAAGTGGCCAGCAAATTCTCCGGATTTGAAAGCAATCGAAAACCTTCGGAGCATCATGAAGCGAAGACTGTCCGCCAACGGACGACAATTCAGGAGTAACGCTGAGTTGTGGGGAAAAATTCTTGACTTATCTCGCGACATTACAGCAGATGACATCTTACAATTAACAAATTCTATGGATCGTCGACTTCTTCAAGTAATTTCAAAACAGGGAAAGCACATTCCCTATTAATTTTTTAAAAACTGTTTCTTTGTTGGTATCTGTTATTATTTGTTTGATTATCTTATTTATTAGCTTCTTTTGATCATAAACATTCACGTGCAACATTAATAAAAGTTTTGATTGCTCAATTCTGGGAATTTTACTAAACCCTTTTAATAATCTGGCACTCTCAAATCACCGTGCTGATAACAAATATGGTGCCAGTTTGTTTACCTAGCGCAGATCAGTATGAGAAATTCAGGGATTGCGTAGGTTAGTATTGCCAACGTAGTGTGAAAATTTTGTGTGAATTGATTGGAGGGTTTTTTAAATATTAGAAAAAAGGTTATTTCGATAATAATTTGGCACGCAGTGTATATGTGTCGGCGTGTGTCTGTCTATACATCATAGAGTGTTAATGGGTTTATTATTAATTAGATATTTTATTTTACTTAAAAGGTTCTGTTTTGTGGATAACAATGTTTGAAATAAACTCCCTACGTGTATTACGATTATCAGCCACCACTATATATATATATATATATGGATAAACCAAATAACTAGACATTAGCAACAATAAATACGTCTGTTAACGTGCATAAATAGGTAAGCTAATAAATACTCAATTTAATTTAAGGTTTAAACAAAACTGTGCTCGATGTGGTTAAGGAGTGCTAAGAAGTATATTCTAATAAATATACATCTACAGTAATATAAGATACCCTGATATAAGAGAAACCCGGATATAAGAGCTACTTTTTTCTGGGCCCAAATTAGAGCCATACTTACCTAAACAAAATAGACCAAACCCGGATATAAGAGAAACCCGGATATAGGAGACTTCGTCTCAGGTCCCGACAACTCTCTTATATCCGGGTTACACTGTACCTACGTTCGAAATGCAACAAAAATATTCTTTGTTCTACAAACTCATCAATCACGAATTAGTATGTTTAGTTAAGGTCAAAAATAATCATTATTGATGCCTATAATATTCGAATTAAATATTTATAATTCATTTCGGTCCAATATTAATTTTTATAGAGGAAAAACTATATAATTCAAATAAATAAAAAATAATGGCTTCTCGTATACAAGCTATATATCAAGGGGAATAACTTCTTTTTGCGTAAAACATCCGTCGTTACTTGCATTAGAAATAATTGGTGCTTATTAGAATATATTATTTCATTATTATGCCGTATGGTATAAAGTTATTAGGTTGGTGCAAAAATAATGTCGGTTTTGACGTAATTTTTAAATTAAAAAAACGACATTTTTTTGCACCAACCTAATAGCTCTCACGGTGTTAACTTAATTATAGATTAAGACTATATATCTAATGAATTTGTGATGTGGTGTCTTCCCTCTAATGAATCTATTGTGGACTTATCCACTTATTATAAAGTTAGTAGGAAACTAAGATTCTGGTTACGGTGATATATCCTGTTCATTGCTGTCAAACTTTCTGTTTCGTCAGAGAGGAAGCCGGACGAGGCTTTGCCGAAAAGCAAAGATTCGTCCGGGGAGGTAGACTGGCAACTGAAAATTATATCACCGTTATATTTAAAGCCCCCCCCCCCACGTGGGTCGTATGTTGCACAAGGCCGATACATTGTGGGTTCTCCCAGCCCGTAGGCTCGGCCAAAAATATTCCCATCAAATTCTGGCATAAAACTTATTCTCTTTGAACCCGTATAACCGGGTTCAAAGAGAATAAGTTTTGCCGAGCCTACCGGCTCGGAGAACCCACAATAAACCGGCCTTGTTCCATATACGACCCATGTGAGGGAGACGTTAAATATAACGGTGATATATACCGTCCATTACTGTCGAAATCTCCGCCTCGGCGGAGAGGAACCTTGGACGAGTCTTTGCTGAAGGGCAAGGCTTCGTCCGGGTAGGTAGACAGGCACCAAACCCGTTTATACGAATTTGAAGGGAATATTTTTGGCCGAGCCTACGGGTTCGGAGAACCCACAATGTATCGGCCTTGTGCAACATACGACCCACGTCGGGGGGCGTTAAATATAACGGTGATATAATTTTGGCGGAACATACGGACGCCGAGAACCCACAGTAAACCAGGCCTTGTGCCACATACATCCATCGTGGGAGTTTGTTAAATATTAACAGGTATAGAGACTGTGCAATTGACGAACTCTCTGCCTCGGCAGAGACGAATCCGGAAGTTGCTTTGCCTCATGGCAAAGTTTCTTCAGGTGAGGTAGACAGTCCCTGAATTCCATTTATGCGGATTGTAAGGTAATATATTTGGCCGAGCCTACGGGCTCGGAGAACCAACGGTAAACTCGGCCTTGTTCCACATACATCTTACGTGGGGGGGGTCTGTTAAATATTACCAGCGATAACACTGTTCAAATGTCGAACGCGCTGTCTTTGGCAGAAAGGAACCCAACCAAACTCGGTCTTGTTCCACATACCTCCCTCGTGGGGGACCTTTTCAATATAAACAGTGATATAGACTGAACGCAGGTTAGCGGACACACACTCCCAAGTCATCTAAACAGATCTGTTGTATTTACTTTTCAATACACTATTGATCTGCAACCTCTTGTTTTTTTTATTTCTTAACCATTACTTGGTTACAACAATTTGAAACGTATATTCTTACGAAGGTAAAATTAAATATATACACGTAATAATCAAGTATGATCTATAATATGGAATGGTATATGTATGTAGATATATAATAAACGATATTAATTATGACTATTAATAGGCGTTATATATTATATTAAGGCTGATCAGTCCGATAAGGTCAAGATTGAAGCCGATGATCAAAAATAACTTAGTTGTTAACTTGTGAAAAAGTTGACTTCATTTTTAACGTTTTCAATCTAAATTTCTCTCAATTAATAAGTGAGAGACCACTCTATGCCTTACATCAGCATCGCTGTTTTTAACCACAAGTATAGCAACTCTATACGCCTTCTCTGTGGGACTTTCTCAGCTGACATGAAGTGGAATAATTAAGTTGAATCCATTACTAAGTAAGTCGGTTAACTTTGTCGGCCGGGGATAATTTCTTCTCCGTATTCTATCTCATACCTATAAGTCCACCATTCATCCAAGTTCAGAATACTGCTGCCACATATGGCCCGGTGCCCAATGAAGGATTTTTAAAAAAATAGCCGTCGTTTGAAAAAAAGAAGCTTTATAAGTTGAAACAACAACACCCAGCTAAGCGTGAAAAAGAATCCCCTGTTCCGAATTCCCCATCATCCAAGACATCATTTGCCAAAATCTGTGACAAAATACCTGTCCAAGACATACTTTTGCCACTGCCATCATCACTGAAAGACACTCCTGTCTATAAACCCAGGTCCACACCCTCATCTACACCTACTTCTTCTCAATCACCCCGATTAAATGAAGCCATGAAAACCAAAAAGAAACAAAAGTCCCGGTGTCCCGACTTTATCGGTAAAAAGAAAAAAAAGAAAGCCATCATATTTACGTGGGTTTCGACGTTTGCCACATATCCCTGCAGCAAGCAGAAAGAGATTTTTTTTTCACAAACCCGAAATAATGGTTTAGATGCTAGGCAAGATCTTAGCCAGATTTTTGTAGGCTGTCTTTTTTTGTTTTGATTGTGCTGTGAAGTGTAGGACTATTCACGGCAGCCTTCATTTCATAGGTTTCATCAAGCTAGTCAACAGTGGAGCAGCGCTCATCAATTTAGATCAGTCAAATACATTTCATAGTGTTAACCTCTACTTTTGAAGGTGAAACGTAATTTTTAATATTGTTTACGTTTTTTAGCTCTAACCCTATTAACATTTTATAGACATCTCTATCACAATTGGGATATATACAGGGATTGGACAAAAAAGACTGAAACACTTTTTAAATTAAAAAAATAAATAATATGGTGCTGGTCCCGCTTTAGTCTCACATACAGCTTTAATCCGTCTAGGAATTGAAGCATAGAGCTTCTTGAATTCATCCAGAGCCATTCTTCCATTAACATATGTTCCAGCTCTTTTAGACGCGGCAGTGGAGGATAGCAGTTCCTGATTTGTCTCTCCAAAAGGCACCACAAAAGTTAACTAATATTGATATCGGGAGATTGATTGTTCTAGCTCAATTTCATGCACTTCATACGAATTATTAAACATTCGAGCGGTATGTATTGGCGCAGTATCGTCTTTGAAGGTGCATTCACCATCAGAGAATAAAATCTGGGCCATTGGATGAATATGATCTCCCAAAATGTTCACGTAATCTTTGCTGTTGATTCTACCACGCAGGGAAACTATTGGACCGAGATATTTCCATGATATGGCGGCCCAAGCTATCATTGATCCACCTCCATGCTTCACTGTTGGAAGATGGTAGTCAGGGTTGTAAGATTTTTGGGAAAAGTGAAAAAATGGACTCTTCCGACTTTCTTCTCTTGGACTGTAGACCAGGTATTGTGATCTCTGCACCACTTAAACCTCTTTTAAATGTTGCGAGTGGAGAGAAGAGGTCCCTTTAAGGCGGCTCTTGCATGATATTCAGACTTATTGAACTAACGACGAATAGTTTTAGTAGAAATTGGACCATTCAGATGATTATTCAACTCAGAAGTCACTTTGACTGCAGTAGTCCGATTATGTTCAAGTTTGCCCTATTTCTTGAATTGTGTTATATTTCTTGATATGGTAGCTCTTGAAAAACCAAACAGTTCAGCAACCTTAGTGATCGAGGCTTCTGCCATGCGAGATCCAACAATTTGTCCTTTTTCGAACTCGGCGAGGTCACGCATTTAGCTTAAATTTTGCTAAATTCTAAACGTAAATAAGACAAAGACAGAATAAGGTTCGATGTTGCTTAACCGGTGTTTCAACGTGATATGGTCGTAAGCCCAAGAAGAAAACCACCATGAAAAATCTTACTATACAAACACCGTTTTCATTATCCGAATGTAGACGCTTTAACTATTCCAACACATGCATACACATAAATACACATACACATACATGCTCGCACGCATGCCGTTGCTATAATATAAACATTAATTGTAAAATTGAACATTATGAAGGCTAGGAACTTATATTTTAGACAGAGACATAAAATATATAAATTTTATTAGTGGAAACCACTATACGGATTTCTGCACATGAATTTTCTTTAATCATATTTTACCGATTTTTTTTTTCTTAGATTCCTGAGAATATTTAAGAAATACGTAGGCCGTATAGTTTTCGATTGAAAAGCTGTTTTTATTCGTCATCTCTTTGATTTAATGCCATCATAGAAATGGAATATTTCCGTTGATATGACGTGCGTATTTCATGAGAATATTAAAGGAAATCAAATGTAAAGCAATGGAACTTAAACTGTTTTTTTTTTCTTTTAAGAGAAAAGAAAGAAAAATGTAATATGACAATTTATGGCTGAACAAAACCAACTTGAAGAAACAAGGAATCATAGACGTTTTTTCTTGCAACGTTCTTTCCTTTCAAAGTAAGTAATAATAAGTAATAATAAATAATAACCAGTCTTAGATTGTCTTTGTCAAGTTCTCGCGGCAATAATTTTTAACTTATATGTCGCATACTCATTATTCTTTAATTTTATTGAAATACTTTTGAAATCACTTAAAGCCTTGTTAATTATCATTAATTATAATTACATTAATTCTTGGAAAATTTTCGGTCCTGACATGGCATCACGACTTTAATCGGTTTCTCACCGACATGACGTACTCTTTTCTTCAAATATTTGCAGAGCAAACATTCTGGTGACTTGACTACATAAATTTAAGCATGCAACTAGGTTTCACCATTTTACTGTTGAACTAGCTAGCGGAAGTTCTATTCTAATATTTGTTTTCACACACATTTGCTTCTAGAATTCCTTTTCGATTTCATGATTCTATTCTATCTACAATCTTCAAACTTTTAAATGTCTTCCCGATTGCTGATTCTTTATAATCCTTTTCTACGAATCACCACAATAATTCTAATTCTCTTTCATGCCTGGTGGCATTATCGCCTTTCTCGATACCGTGACACTATTTACGTCGCTAGAAAGAAAGAAAGAAGAAAAAAAAAAGGCGAGAATTAAATTTAGGTGATAAGAAGCCATCACGAAAAGGACACTAAGCGGTGTTATTTTTCTGACAGGAAAAGTGTTAAGATTTGTATTTCCATTGTAGAGAAAGTAAAACACAGAATTTAATCTGATTTATGTTACGGGGCGGCGAGTAAGATATATCCAATCTAAACCCATGGCAATGATAAAAAAAAAAAAGATTTTTTCAAGTTGGACAAGAGACATGGTGCTGGGAGATAAAAATTAATTAGCTCAAGCTTGACCGAAACCAAAATGTCCGTGGAACCACCTCCATGTCATTTGGGAAAAACACCTGTTTATCGTCTGGCTATGATAACGAAATTATTTTATCAGAAGAGTTAATTAACAACAGAATGCAAACACGTCCTATTGACCACCCGCTTGTTTGGCGAAGGCCCCGGGTGATAAAGTCCAAGTGACATTTGACTATGATATGAGTGTAGGGTTTGTTGTCGGGCAGAAGGAAAGAAAAAGAAAAGAAAAAGAAAAAAAAGAAAAAAGGAAGATAATTTTTTTTCTATGAGCAAGATTTTTTAAACCGATGCAAGTCTGGCCATACCCACGCCGCTGAGCGCCCATTGGCTGGATGGTGGCATGAGCGTTAGGCGGAGGTAATCATGTGAAGAAGGAGGGGAGGCTTGTTGCGCCACCTGAAAGGATAGGTGTGAGATGCCACTGTGAGAGAGAGGGGAAACCCGTTGACACCCTCTGAGGGCATGGTGAGATACCAATATGAGAACAGAAGAAGGTAGGAAGATGAAAGACTTCCAAAAATGGAAAATAATAAAATTTTCCTGACCGAAAACAAAGAAGTGAATTGTGGGTTTAGAATTATCAAGGAACCTCAAACCCCAACAAGCCCACCCCGGTTTTGGTCGGCGTCCATATAAGCAGAGTCGCAACGAGTGAAAACCAGTTCAGTTCAGTTCAGTTCGAGTTCGAGTTCGAGTTCCAGTTGAGAGACAGTTGAGTGAAATTCGCAGTTTGGAGTTGGACCCGCCTCGCCGATAGCTGACTTGAAAGATTCCAGGCATCACAATCTCAACTTCTAGCCAAGAACAATTTATTTTTGAAGAACGACTTAGACTCATGCCACCAAAACAAGTTTGACGAATATCACCTGAAGATACACCAAGAACCAGTTTCTTAAAGAACAAACAACTTAAGATGTTAAGACTCCCCTAACAAACACAAAGTGTCACGAATCCATATAGCGGGTTGGGAAGAAGACGCAGTCCTGTATTCAGCAACCAGATATAAAACATTGTTACCCTTTTTTTTAACACATTTGAACTGTTCGAGTTATTATTTTATTTTCTTTTACATATACTTGTCCGGTGTTACTCTTGATCGAACTCGGCTTGCATTACGGCCCGGCGACTGATTGATTTCTTCTGACTAAGATCAACGTGGGTAGGTTAGACTGGAAATCAAAACAGTTACTTTGGTAACCAGACGTTGCAGGCAAGCTGGGAACGACAAGGCTGATACCGAATCTAACGAGATTCCCATCCGAATCACCAAAAGGTTAGAACGTCACATTTGGTGCCGCGACCAATACCAAGCCAGTTGGTCGTCACAGGATAGGATAGCACGACGGACGCGGCTAGGCAGAGGTGACATTTGGCGCAGCGACACCGGGGGGACGTCAAAATACGGAAAGATTTAAATGAACATATCTAATTCAGGTCGTAATCTACACGAGTTTATAACAAGAACAGAATTTCTTGTCATGAGGCTTAGAGGAAATACTTTTAAATATCACTATATAGAATGTATTATGTATTGCGACATGAAGGATGAACTAAATTTATAAATTATTTTTATCATTACTCTGCTAAGTTAATTTTCATTTTCAACGTATGTGAAATTGTTCCGTCTGTTAAATCTACGTTTCAATAATGTTGTATTGGAAGATCAGCAAGTATTGAACAATCATTTTCAAACATAATCGCATTGCTGTTCTCGGTTTGTAACGACAGACCTCATTTATCATACCCACTGCATGTTCACATTTTTACACATAAACTCATTCTTAGATAATGCATTTGAATAACTGTTGAATATTAATCTTATAAAACTGAACATTATACAATGGAATTTTCAGATTACAATTTAGATAATAAACCCTGTCAGTCGGCATAATTATTTAACGCTGATCATAACTTAAATATCTCTTATATATATTGCAATATATCGACTCTAGAGTCAAACTATATTCTTATGTTATTTAAGTGCAAAACGAGGGAAAAACGTTTGTTTAATATCTGGAGAGAATTTGCGTAATAATTCTATGAATGAAACAATAAAACTGTCATTTGTTGCGATATGAATTCGATTAAGTAAGTTTTGAGTAGTAATCTAACAGTTTAAACGGCTATGAACGTTCAAAATATTGAAGATGACATTCTTATTCATATTTGATCAATCATGATCTAAATATTTTGGTCAGAGACAAGTGTTACTTAGGAGCATTATCTATGATTTATGAAGCTGGTAGGACCTATTTTTCGCTTCGTTCCTTGTCCGAATTTGACATCTATCTCCCACGTCCTCTCACTACTTACTTTGGCGTTAAAGTTTCCCTTGATAATTAAGACTTCTTGTAATTTGCAGTGATTCTTGTTTTCTATTCAGTTTGACTACGACAATTCTTTCTGATAATTGATATTATCCCAGGAAGCATTTCTTGAACCCTTGATCTAGTTTCAATCCTGGTCCTTTATCGTTTTTTCTCCACGCCTGCATTTATAATCCGGTGATTGTCACATACAAATAAGATGTTGATATTTAGCATACTCATCACGTTTTAAATTTTCCAAATCGCCACAGTTGTTCAACGTCCTAACATTCCATGAAACGAGAGTTATATTTTGTTTACTGCGAGCCGTCACTGGATGAGTGTCTACTGACAACTGGCGATCAAGTCGCTCCATTCCGGGGAGGGATAGGTTGCAAGGAATTATATCATCATTACGTCGTTTATGCTATTAGTCGCTAGATTACTGTAAGGTGATACCTGCTGCACATGTCGCTACTTACCGGGCGAGGAGTTAATTCACATAGACTTACACCCCACTTCGCGCAGTTACGTTTCATAATGTGCATGTTAGTTGCCCTGATGTACTTGAATCGTGACCCGTTGCCTTATCTATGGCGCTTTATGAAGACACAGCATCTAGTTGAATGTGCGTTGACACATCGACAGTCCTTCCACCCTTTATAAGTTCATATTTCTCGGCCTACTAGATTGGTAACAAGCCAAAACCCTCGCAAGACCATGGACTGGGGTAGCCAGTTTAGTCGCCGACATTCCAAATGTGGAATACTTACCCAATATTATATATATATATATATATATATATATATATATATATATATATATACTATTATTGTAATATATATATATATATATATATATATATATATATTATTGTAATATATATATATATACTATTATTTTAATATATATATACTATTATTGTAATATATATGTATATATATACTATTATTGTAATATATATATATCTATGTATATATATATATAGTATTATTATAATGTATATATATATTATTGTAATTATATAAACTATTATTGTTATATATATATATACTATTATTTTAATATATATATATATATATATACTATTATTTTGATATATATATGTATATATATATATATATATATATATATATATATATATATATGTATATATATATACTGTATTATTGTAATATATATACTTATATTGAAATATATATATATATGCATATACTATTATTGTAATATATATATACTTTTAATGTAATATATATATATATATATATATACTATTATTGTTTATATATAAATACTATTATTGTAATATATATATGCTAATATTGTAATATATATATACTATTATTGTTATATATATATATACTATTATTGTAATATATATATATATACTATTATTGTAATATATATATATATATATATATATATATAAATATATATATTATTATTGTAATATATATATATATATACTATTATTGTAATATATATATATATATATATATATATATACTATTATTGTAATATATATATATACTATTATTGTAATATATATATATACTATTATTGTAATATATACATATACTATTATTGTAATATTTGTATAGTATTATTGTAATATATGTATATATATATACTATTATTGTAATATATATATATATATACTATTATTTTAATATATATATATATATATATACTATTATTGCAATATATATATATATATATATATATATATACTCTTATTGTAATATATATATATATATACTATTATTGCAATATATATGTATATATACTAGTATTGTAATATATATATATATACTATTATTTTAATATATATATAAATATATATATACTATTATTGTAATATATATATATATATATATATATATATAATTATCGTAATATATACATGTATCGTCTCTCTCTATATATATATATGTGTATATATATATATATATATACATATATATATATATATATATATATATATATATATGTATATATATATTTATATATGTATGTATATATGTATATACCTGTGTGTGTGTGTGTGTGTGTATATGTATGTATAATATTTTCATTATTCGGACTATTGTTTTCATGTTTGTCGCCATATTTATTACATTTCTGTCGTTGTACTGTCCGGACTTATTCATGTGGTTGGAATTTCAAACTGAGCACTGCCTTTCGCTCACTGGTGTAGACCTTTCTAGTTCCACGTGCCATGTCTTAATGGATGTCATTTGAGATCTTGGAGAGCGGAATTAACAGGACATAACTGATATCTCATACTAATTCCCCTCTCCATGTTCTCCACTCCCTTAAACGGGTATTGGACTCACACACTTTGGGTCCTATCACTGGATCTTACTAACGCCTTCATCCACTGTGCCTAGGACATCTGTGTATGAATTTCTGGGTATTATAAACCTAATGTCTTCAGCAACTATTTATTTACCAGTGCATATTAAACGTAATACCTCATCTCAGAAATCTTAGAAACGGACGGTTACGTTACACTCAGAAATGACACGATTCGACCGTATTGGTTGGCATGAATTTCTCATCATTTCTTTTAACTTTCAGTGACTGTTGGCCAAAAATTTGGAATTCTCGAGAAAATCGTATCCACGCTATAGAGTGGCGTTGGGGGGAAGAACTGTAGCTGTCCTTTTCATGGAAGAGAGGCTGGTCATAAATACAACGTTTTACTTTTAAATAAGAACAAAATGACCATTATCTCTTATAAAATTCCTTAATATTCTGATGTGTAGTTGTCAAAAACTAAAAAAAAATAATCCTTTTTCACATGTCCACTGCTGATCTTTCTTCTTGTTTTTGGATTTCACTCTCTTCTATATTTTCCAACGTAGATTTCTTTCTTGTATTGTGAAAAATTTCTTTGATCCAATCGCTCCACTTTAGTAGTATTTCACTTCTATTTCTAATATCACTGATCCTTTCTTTGATTTTATAAAACCAGTCGCTTCGGCTCTCCTTTCCTCATGTTAATTTTTTTTTCTGTTGTGCATACTGAACGTGTTTCCTTAGCACATTCTCACAATTTATACGCATTTTTCATTGATCCATCCCTCTTTAGCCTGCATATATTTGTTTTTTAATTTCTCTGCTTAGTTTAATGCATTCTTTTCCATTTCTTGGTATTGTTTATTGTTGCTTTTTTTTTCTCTAGAATACCCTTCCCCATCCATCCGTTTCTTTCTGGACTAGGTTTCTTTGCGATGATCTCGTTTGCCTATACCGATACTGATTATCTTAACACATTCAACTTTGTGTATTCTTGTTCACATTACATTCTTTTATAAATCTGTCTTTGGAGGTCTCCTTACGACTTGGATTTTTCAGGGCAGTCATATTGCAGTTAAGGTGTGGCTTTGGTCTTCTTTAGATCCCGTTGTTTTCCGCTGGTTTGACGCAATACGGAATTGTGTCTAAACGTTACCGCGTAGAATTGCATTTCTGAAAATTTTGTCGAAAGTTACATAATCAATATGGTATTTTTGCATTCTCCTGGATTCCACATGTTCAGTTGTTTGGGTACCCCTGGATCCAGGAGCTTGTGTTTATTTGATCATGTGCTGAACATTACATGACCTCATCATTCGTTCACTCCGGATCCTCGTCCAAAGTTGCAGACTCTTTCTTTTTCTCATTATTTCCTGGTCATTTCTGGGGATTTACGTTTAGCTTTGTTGAGAGAGTTAAAAATGACCGCTTTCCTTTTCCGAGCTCAACACTACCGGTATATATGTAACGATAATATCAGTGCTAAGGACTTCCCTTTTAGTTTAAGTAACAAGATTTTGCTTGAGATTGCACAGTATCCCAGAAGACCTTTATTCATGGCATCATCAAATATTAAGCATATTCCTATTTTAGTTTTCTCCCTGTGTGTGTCTCTTATGAAGTCCCCATTGCTTGCACTCCATTTTTTGCCCTCTCCTAGATAAGCTGTTATTTAATCTACACGCCCCTTGTTTGCTATCTGCAAGCTAGCTACATTGATAAAGCTTCCGTACGTCACAAATCCCGGTTACAATCTTCTGATTCTTGCGAACAGTTGTTGGTGACAACATCTACTCATGTCTATCTTTACCGAGCAACAAGTCTTCCCTTACTGTTGACTTAACCCCTTTCATGCTGATATCTGTAATATTTGTATTAACATGATTGCACTTGGTAGATATACTGGAGTAATTTCCCGTTGCCTTCTCTATGATAATTTATTGAGATACCAACACTTGTTCGCTGGTTGTTGATTTATTAAGTGTTATTCCGCCCTTCAATAGGTCTTTTCACCACACAGTGATGCTTACTACCTCATATTAAATGTGACGTATGTAAACTGTAGTTTAAATTCAATCAAATTCTATTTTGGAAAATAAAGTAACTTTTCTTCCAGGCAAGAAGTAGAAACTCTTAGAAGGTAAGAAGATTAGGGATTTAACTGTATTTTCCATGAGTAAATTGTATATAATTCTGATTAAAATCTACTGTTTACGTGACGATGATAACTGTTATATCACTAGTCTATAGAGGAAAGAAAGAATAATTAGGGAGTATAAGAAGGAGACATGAAAATTATGAAAAGAAGAAACACATACACAAACAGAAGAATAACAACCTAGGATCAATAAAAAGGAAAGAAAATATTTTTTCTAATTTAATATAAAACTAAAGAAAATGAGAAAATCGGCTGATAATTGCTGATACCTCTTGACGTGTTCCAAACGATTACAGGAAGTTATGTCTATAAACCTCTAGTGTCAGGGTGCTGACAATAACATCATCAGCTAAGTGTCAAATTTTATATTTGCATTAATCCCTTCTCTCTCCCCCTCTCTCCCCCTCTCTCCCCCTCTCTCTCTCTCTCTTTATGTATGTATGTATATATATATATATATATATATATATATATATATATATATATATATATATATATATATATATATATGTATGTGTGTGTCTGTATTCTATTTCTTACTATATATATGTATATTCTCTCTCTCTCTTTATATATATATATATATATATATATATATATATATATATATATATATATATAGAGAGAGAGAGAGAGAGAGAGGTATTAATGCGAATATAAAATTTGCCACCTAGCTGATGATAATATATTCAGCATCCTGACACCAGACATTTGTAGAAAAAAGACTTCCTGTAATCATTCTGCACACACACACATACACACTCACACATACACACACACACACATACACACACACACACACATATATATATATATATATATATATATATATATATATATATATATATATATATATAAGTAATGAAAAACAAACCACTTTAATGTACCATTACGATAATTTATTTCACCTAAATCCTTTTTTAAGGATTCAGGATCATCAGGTAAATCTTCCAACAACGAATTGAGAAAAAAAACTATATATATATATATATATATATATATATATATATATATATATATATATATATATATATATATATATATATATATATAATACGAATATAAATGATTTATATTACTTTCGGCATTCTTACTCTAGAGTTACGTAGACAGAATCACCAGTAGTCGCTCCGTCCACTCGTCAGACGAAATCAGCAAATTATTTAAATTCAAAATTCGATAACTAGAACTGATGACAATTTTGACATAAGCCATACATTGTTATTGTTATAAGTCCCAAGATGAATAGCGCAAAAATAACCCTAATCCAGGAAGTTCAATGCAGCTCGATTGTTGTAATGATAACAGCTACCCGTGACATATATTTCGAGGGAATTTTCTAATTTTTTCAACTATGTAAAGACTTGCCAATATTCTCTGTCCATTTAATTTCTCTTCTCTTTTTTTTCTCTTCATCTAAACCCAACAATCCAAATTGTAATAGCATTAAAAATTGATGAATAAATAAAATCTGATTACAAGCAGTAGTGTTCTATGTGTAGGGATGACTCGAGTACATGTATTCAAATAATATTACAATAGTTAATGGACAGTAGAATATATTCTATTGTGATTTTAACTTAGCAGAATTTGCGTTATATCCTGTAAAGTTATAACCGAGCGTAAAATGAAGTGCACTTATTAGTATTTTTTACCAAAATGTTCAAATACTTCTTCGATATCTTATCACATTCACGATTTCTAAGACCAATGACAAGTGTTTAATCTTCTTGGTGCAAATATATATAAATAATATGGAGGAACATATGTACACATAATTTACCGATCAGTCTAAATTGATTCAGATTGTGGATGCTAACAAAACACGAGTAGCAGCCAATATATAGACACAAACACTCAAAATCAAATAAGATTATATAAATAAAACTCAATATAAAATAAAAATTAGAAATAAACAACATACGAAAAAGTATTTGCGTTTTGTTTGACTAAAACTCTGTCTTGATTGCTCGACGTTTCATTCAAGAAAAATGAGTCACAGATAACGATAAATTTCCATATCTTGATCTGATTTCGTTTTATATTGTCCAATTTCATTCAAATCATCTATTTTTTTCTTTAATCACTCATCACTTATTTTATCTATTTCCAAAGTCTAGTAGCCACTGATAAATCCGTTCTTTAAGCACATGAATAAACCAGAATGAACCCTGTATCTGTCCCTGTTTCGGCGTTCGTGCTCCTGGATATCAGCGTCAATTTTAGACTATGACACTTGAGAGACAACTAAGGTAGCACAGAATGTTCTTCAAATTGTGTTGTCGATATATGCCCCAATCTGACCGCTCATTGTCAAAGTCTTCACAAGATTATTGTAAAGTTGGGAAGTGTTGTAGCTTTAGAATCCCGCACTGTTTAAATAATATCAAGAGATGTTTTTCTTCACGTAATTCTATGCATGTATGTTATAACATTTTGTATTTTTGAAATCGGGAATCTTTAATTTAGATGATGAATCGAAGTTCTAATGCCTTCTAGAAAGTTAAAGTTCAAAGGCAATATATTTGCAAACTTACAGGATAACGATTAGAATATGTGGTGAGGAGCCTACAAAAAACCTTTATGCAACATATTTGTTACATTGTAGAAACGGTGTAACAATGTTGTTTTATTAGATGTTGAGAACTCTACCTGATACCAGGCGCAAAATACATTATTATTTTTATGCGTATTTCTTCATCTTTATTTTAGTTATATTAAGATACAATATATAGAGTCAATGAGAAAAAAAATCAATCGAAAATAAGCAAAACAAAAAAATAAGGACACATCTAAATTAAAACTCTTTACCCTTTTATATTGAAAAAATTGCTTATGGTATCCATTTGGTTTACTCAATGCGTACATTTACATTTTTCTCCGTTGTTTTCTGCCAACAGGAATACACAAGAAATAATAAATTTAAATTAACAATTGTTGGAATTTTTTTGTTTTATAAAAAAGTAAGGTAATGATCACTGTACTATTTTTAGAGAAAGCATAAATGGTTTTGAAATATTTTTTAAGCAACACGTTTCGATAAGGAATTTTCTTTTCTGGACAAAAAGATTTAAGATATTTTAAATAAATGGGTCCTTCAATGTAGCACTTTAATTATATTATCGGCCTTCTACCTCAGCCTTAGAAATACATTTTGGAGTAGGGTAGATCTTTATGTTCAAGTTCTTGGGTTATTAATGCGCATCCAGTTGGTTTTATATGGGTATTCAGTAAATAATTAGTCTTAATGGAGTCGAATGCCTTTGAAAGAAATGCAGCACAACGAAATGTTATTTTCTTTTCTCAGATCCTAATGGGTTAGGAACTCAGTTGAAAGGTACGTTAATACACATATTGGTCGTCAAATGTAAGTAAAAATATTAAGGCCCAAATAGCTGAATGCTTTCTAAAGGAGAGATGATTCTCACTAGTTTTAAACACATTGCTAACCATAGGCTAGTTGCAAACTGTTAAACATTAAGTAAGTGTAACCTGTCAAAAGGAATTATTGATAATAATTCATATTGATAATTAATAATCATCTTGATTAATGAGATCAGACTTTAAAATCCTTGCATATCAATTTTAAAAAAATCAGTCGAATAATTGATTATTAGCTTGTTGAGTTGTTTAGCGCCATATCAACCTGTACGTGTTATTTCTGCTGAAACCTAATTATTTTGAACGCAATTTCATTTTATTTTTGGAGGTAATAATTGATTAGGTATACATGTATTAATAATTAACCCATAGCGGGGAGTGGATTCGTATATTTTACAGCGGTATTTTTGAAAGCAACGGCAATTGGTACTTGGTAATCTGATTGACAATTTCTAGCCATAATCGATTAGAACAGCTGCACATCGAAGCGTACAGCTCATGGCATTTCCAAGTGTTCACAATCGATGTGCTGACTTGGCTCAACATTAACTTCGGTCATCATCCGGGAAATGGTGTTGAAACGGGATGCGGACGTAAGCACAACGGGGGAAAAAAAAAAAAAAATCAAAAAGTAAAATAACTAAAATTGGGCGAATTATTAGAAGACAATTAATGGTTGTTATCAAAATTGATAGCGCTAAATGTATTTTTCTTCTTCCTTTCCTCTTTTCCAACTTGCATGTGCCATATTATTTCTACTATTTGAACTTTCAAATTTCTGAAACGTTTTAACAGATAACAGAAATGATATGAAAACTATCTGAAAAGACAGATGAAACCTTCCAAAATCCATGTAAAGCATTAAGAAAGTGGAATATTAATTAGAAGGGAAGGAAATGTGCTGTTCTGTAATGTAATATCAATCCAACTCTATCGTAATAAATCCTACAACCTTACAGCATAAAATTCTTCCATGGATTTCATGTGTGAGTGCTCGTTGAGGAGATAATTCCTTGGGATTTCCGTGCTTTTTTTATTGTATATTTTCATATATATATATATATATATATATATATATATATATATATATATGGTATAAATAAAATGACAATTGGAAAAAAGATCTTAGATTTTGCCGACGCGTTTCGTCTTCCGACTTTGTCAAGGCAAAAATGAAATCGAAATGTTCTTGTTGTTATAGTTACATTAAAAAAAATCTAAATTTAAAAAGATAGACGCTTCAAAAAAAAAACAAATCTCTTAGTATAAATGTAATTTACATTAACCAGAAAAAAAAGGCTTAGACAGAAGCGTCTATCTTTTTAAATTTGGATTTTTTTAAATGTAACTATAACAACAAGAACATTTCGATTTCATTTTTGGCTTGAAAAAGTCGGAAGACGAAACGCGTCGGCAAAATCTAAGATCTTTTTTCCAATTGTCATTTTATTTATACCAATCTGTCTTGTCCACAGAATTGATCTGGGAATTTATCTATCTATCTATCTATCTATCTATATATATATATATATATATATATATATATATATATATATATTGGTATATATGACCGTGGAGTTGTTTCCTGTCTCGTCACTTTTTTTTTGTGTATATATCTAAATATGACTGGGTTCTTACGTATTATAATCTGAGTGTGTTACTATTGTTTTACGTGAGAGGTTAGCACCCCACTCACGCACTTGGAATTAAAATGTATACATTTTGGCAGGAAAACAACCCGATATTAACGTAATTTCAATGAAAAAATAAATTGAATAACATATGTATCTTTTCTTTTCTCCTCAGTAATTTTATAATTTTAAACTTAATAGAGATTAAATTTAGATTTTAAAATTAGCATTTTTTATCTTTTAATTTTAATATCAAATTTGATCATATAATTTAATACTTTTTGGTTAGAATAAATTCTATTTTAATATAACCCCAACTTTAAAGCTATGAATAGCTATTATAACCTTACTTCGTTGTCAATTTTTTTGGATTCTCCTATATTTGTTTTGATTGGTCATTCTAGTTTTTTGTAACTGCGTTTTCCCCTTGCAAAGGATCGTTAATTAATTTGAAACTTTTAAAAACATTTCTGCTATATTCAACACCATCTCTTGATAAGACACCGGAGGGGTTGAAACAAAATGGCTACATTTGTAGTGATTTTAAAACATTATATATATATATATATATATATATATATATATATATATATATATATATATATATATATATATATATATATATATCATCAACTCTTATGATGTATTTAAGGAACGGTTTACATTTGTTTTTTGAACGAATAGTTGTTGCTATAGATAAACTATAGGATTTGTTCCTTTTGCGAAAGCAAAATTCCCAGCTAATTTATTTTTCCTATATCTTCTATATTTTGCCATCTAGTAGTCTGCAATTCATTTAAAATATTTGCGAATTATGACGTTCTTTGCTGTGGAAATGCCTTCTCATTAACGAATTTAGAGCTTTAGCATCATGAATTTAGAGCTTTAGTACATCACGATCTCCGTTCATCTTACAACGACGTATCTCCTGAACGAATTTTAAATATCGATTTCATACTTGCAGAGCCCTTGTAACTACTTGACTATAAGTAATATGTATCTTGTTAGTTGTCTCTGTAGCGTTAATTACCTTTTTGAACTTCCAGTATTAGGTGAGGTAAAATTACTTCCAATCTCTCGATTTGTATGGTTAAGTAATGCATTCTTTTATCATAAGTTTACACAGTCATGGTTATTCAAAAAAGTAAGGCACGTTAATGAATTCCTAACTAAACCTATTTTATCTAGAATCTTTAAATACATAGAAGAGACACCAAAATAGATGTGACGGTAATATTCAAGCATGTGTGAATGGTACAATTTTAGAATGGTAGATTAATAGTGAAGATGACATACTCGTCATTGGTTCCTGATGACAGAAAAAATATGTTAGAAGGTTGTAACTTCGAGTTTCTAGTTAGATTACACATCGATAGGAAATATGTTTTTGTTTTATTTTCCGTGTAGCTTAGCTGGTTTCCCAACGGTAAACATCTATCTTTTCTTCGATGCTCTTCTCTAACGTGAGCATTTCAAGATGCAGGTCATCTTATCTAAATAATATTTACCGTCGTGCAGATGGCATTCGTGCCTGAGTAAACGTTTTGGATCGTTTTATTACTGTCAGGAAATGCGTTCACACCGACTTGAAAATTGACCGGACATTCATGCCAACAAGTTTTAGACGTGGATTCATTAATAGCATCTTCTCACTTTTCCCGTGATATTCCGTCCACTGAAATCTCCGCACGCTATCTTTAATGCTGATTAGGTAAAAAAAAATACAGATTTTTAAATGTCAAGAATGCACACTTAAAAGCTGACGCAAACCTTTCCTTAGAAGACATTAACAAAAAAAAGTTATGCGAAAATATGTAAAACAGCATTTAAAATATAAGAAATATCAGTTGACAGAAAATGGTTCGTGTGAGAAATTCTTTACCGTTATGCAAAAGGTGTGAGAAAATATCAACATGGAAACCGAATAGATTTCTATTCTTTAGTTCCCCCAGAAATACACAGCTCACGCATTAACCTTAGATTATGGAAGTTTATTTTGTTTGTTTCAAATATTACTAGATTTTTATCTGTAATATTTCTTTTTTTATAGCGGCCTTTTTTTTTTTGGGACATTTTAGAGATAAGGGTGCGTTTAGCGATTCTAGTTTTCGGTATTTCATGGACAAAGCACGCTAAGTTGTTCAAAGATGGTTACATCAGTTTGTTTAGGTTTGGAAATACAGTGTAACCCGGATATAAGAGAGTTGTCGGGACCGGATAAGAAGTCTCTTATATCCGGGTTTCTCTGATATCCGGGTTTGGTCTATTTTGTTTAGGTATGTATGGCTGTAATTTGAGACCAGATACTATCTCTCTCATATCTGGGTTTCTCTTATATCCGGGTCGCTTATATCGAGGTTAAACTGTATAGTTAATATATTTCAAGTTACCCAAACTTGTATTTCCATTATATTTTTTTAATAGACATTATTTTCCTTGATTTTTCAAAAACCAAACAAATTTACTCAGAGATGCAGCAAAGATATTAGTACATTTTACTGACTGCTATGTTCATTCTTGATGTATTATGACAAATTGTTCTTCCTCTTCCGTAATAGTATTTTCAATTCAGAGAAAAATTTTCAATTTTTTTAATAAATCCATAAGATCGTTTTTATTTTTCTTCAAGACTACATTTATATCAATTTATTTCAGATTCAATATTGCAGTCTTCGTTAATCTAGTAGTATAAGTTTATTCAATCACATATTTATCATGGTAGGACTTTTCCTAACAGAGAAACATTGTAAAAATATGTCATCGATGTTCATATTACATAACGTGACTTACGTAAGTGGCTTTTCAAAATTCATTGCAGATCAATTTGCAAATTCATTTCTTTTATATATCCAGATATCGACAGCCATTTTGTAATTAGCGATATTCTATGAGTGAGCAAAAATACTTCTTTCGATTCTTATAGATACTTCAGCGAAAACCGATGACTGCTGATTTAGGTAGCTGTTAATATAAATAGAGAATGGAGACAATTATCGCTTTACAGATCGTACCAGTAAGATTTTCGAAACTTTTCTAATGGAAAACATGAATTGAAATGTAACGAATATGTTAACAGTTTTTACAAGCACTTTATCACATTAACGCCAACCGTTTTTCCCCATTAGGAACAAATATGTACAATGGACAATTTTTCTAATTCCGAGTAAAACCTTGTTACATCTCATCTATACATTAATATCTGACGTCTCATATATGTGAATGTCATGCTTTTTACTTTTCCAAAGCATGAGTTCAGTCTTATAAAACCTGAACGTAATACACTCTAATTTAAACCAATATGTAACTCTCATATTAAAACCATTCACGACACAAGAAAACTTCTTTTTTTTATTATGCTGAAGATTGCATCTTTCTGTCTATATATAACAGCAAAAGTGTGAAGAGATACATTATTAGCGATAAGACGTTTCCCATTTATTTTTCTTTGTTTTTAATTTGTTTACCTTATTTGCCATGGGGATGATTTCAGCAACGGAAGGTACCTGTAACTTTGTTCACAATAGTACTACATTGAAACCAACTTTGGCTTAGTAGCTCACTAGATTCTCTAAACATGCGTCACATCTCGGTTATCACGGTAAACTCTATCTTTTTTGGGGGGAACACACCTATCAAGGGTGACAGGTTCTGCAGAACCGGTTTGATAAGCTATACGTATGGTTCAAAGGTTAGGATGATTGTCTATGTCGGCTTCTGCGTTCTAAGGCCTGTTTGGTGATGTGGTTTTGACAGTATTCAATGATAGGCGAACAGTATTTTATGTCGTGTGTCAGAGTTCCTTCTTAACTACATCCAGTGTCGTTCAAAGCACACATGGAAGGAGCATCTAAGCAACAAAGAGATTATAAAGAAGAGATAAAAAACACACACTTATACATGATTCAGAAAAAGACATTTTCAATTTTTATAAAAAGCTAATGAGGAAAAATGTTTTAGAAAATTTTACTCTAACAGGATATAGAATGCAAGAGAAACAGCGATAGAAAATTGTTTAACCTGTGCAATGATCTTGTTTATATGGATGATATTCAGTGAAAGAAATTGGATAACAGAAAAAAAAAACAGAAAGTAGTAGAGAGCGTCAAATTGAAATAATATTTTACCAAGAAGAAAAAGAAGGTCAACACACGGAATAGCAATCTTCCGTACATCATTATTTGTGGACAAATACATTTCTATGCTGTGAACTGGATTTCATCCGAGCAAGAGGAAAATGTCAAAACAGTTTTTGGTATATAAGTTTTGGTTTAAAAGTTCATGTTGCCTTTTGAGCATATGATTTCCTAAACTCACGAAAGAATTCAAGCCTTTCCTCGTCAAAGAAATCCTCAAATAGGTTTTTCATATTTCAACAACAGTCTGGTTTCATGGAATTCATTGCTTTTACCAGCTGAACAGATCTGCATATCTCCGTAAACGAAGGCCTGTTTCCCCTTCCTTGTCAGTATCGCCTTTAGTTGCTGCAAGTCATTGTTCTGTTTTGCAGTAACCAGTTTTTATCCGTGGATATTGATGGGAGAGTTACTTGATCATCTGTTTCCATAAATCCTGAATCCTCAGATCCATTTCTAATATACCGTGGCAGCAAGTGCATTCGGAACAGGAAAAACGCTAATGCATTCATCAACATATTCCTCTCTCTCTCGTAGCAAGCCTCTACTCTTGTCCTTGGACAGCGACAGTATCAGTTCCATGTGCATGATGTCGGTTCATGCTGAAGATGATAACATATACAGAGGCGTCTTCAATGTCCCCATAGTAAAGGTAATCAAGCCAATTCCTTATATTAAAATGTCTGATATTGATATTTAAAACAAGAAGTATAGGAACGTTAATCTGAACGTAAATTATTTAGTTATTTTACATTTATAAAAATTCACAAAAATATTAATTATAAATGAACAAATATAGGTCCTTAATTAAAAATTAAATATAATTATTTTATATTATTTGACAAAAAAACTTTAATCATATTTATTTAGTAAATAATAACCTTAATAAATGTGTAGTTTTAATACTATATCTTTTAAAATCACTTGTGTGATTTTCTTCACAAATTTCCCAAGGTGTGCAGGTTACAATAAAACAAATATTTAATATTTAAATCTGATGTTAAAAGCGAGGAAAATAAATTTTAATGATTCCTTCTTTTATATTTAATAAGTTTTCCGCTTATTTTAGTTCTATTCTCCTATTGTAAACATACCATTTGTTTTAATTTTAAATATATATTTTAATGGGTGTCAACACAGTATATTGGCCATTGAAAACAATGTCAAAATAAACAGTACAAACTGCTATTAACAATATATATATATATATATATATATATATATATATATATATATATATATATATATATGATGTGGGGCCAAAGTCGGGACCACAGAAGGAAAACACGGAACACGGATTAGATGTAAGAAAGATTATATTAACAACAGGTTACAGAGATAGTGTAAGCGTGTCCAATACTGGTAGTCCTACGCGACTCTCACTGTCTCTCTCTCTAGAGTGTGGTGTCGCATACTTAATATAGACTTGGAAGACTCTATTATGTAGGTAGTTCCGCTCTCACAATAATATATATAATGATTCTAGCTAGGAATTGTATTAGGTTGGTGCAAAAATAATGTCATTTTCTCACATAGTAACATATGTGAGAAAACGACATTATTTTTGCACCAACCTAATAATTAACCAATTTCCTGTCTCAAATGTGAAAATGTAGGCAAAAATGTCTTATTGCATCCGTAGTGAATAAATGTTGCATAAAATATGAACCACTTTTCCATTTGAGCTTTTGTTCTCTGTGTTTGTTAAAAAAATGTAATTGTTTGATATCTCTTCGCGTGATAGCAATATCATTTTTATGGTGAACACGTCCTCCGAAAGAAAAACACGTGTTTCTGAATGCATGATGATGCAGAAACGCAAAATAATTCTAGTCAATATTGGCAAGCTAATATTTTAACATTTAACACAGCAAAAGTTAAACTTAAAAAAAAAAAAAATGATAACTAAATAACGAGAAAATTATTTTCTACGTCCAACGCAAGAACACAAATGAAGAAACAAGAAAACCTACAAATTTCATAATAGAGATCTCCAGACAGTATAAAAGATTCGTCGATAGTATCTTCTTTCGACATTTTCCCCGTGTTTTTGGCGAACGAGCGACTAATTTAATTTATTCAACTCGAAATATTTTTTCATGAAGTGAAAGAAAACTGCTTGCATCTAAGTATCGATATGTTAATGGATAGAAAACACTTTCAGGTTTATCAATGTCACCGCGAAATCGATATTAAGGACATCGGGCTGTATAGAGATGACGGGCTCATGGTGGTGATAAATTCTACTAGTTTTAAAATAGAGAAAATCAGAAAAATCATATTTTAGCGAATTTACAAATCTAAACTTAAAGATAACGGTATGTACCAAATTGAAAAGGGTAAACTTCCTTGACGTAACTCTAGATTTAACAAGCAACACATACCAACCCTATAGAAAACCAAATACTAACCCCTTATATATACACCCGAAGTCAAACCACCCTCCATCCATAATTAAACATATGCCATCTGCAATAGAAAAAAGAATTAGCATTAACTCCGCCAACAAAGAAATATTCCAACAACACGATATCATCTATAACGTTGCCCTAAAAAATAGTGGTTATAAAAATGCAAACATTAACTATAGAAACAATTACACTAGCCAGAGGAAAAAAAAACAGGAAAAGAAAAATCATTTGGTATACCCCTCCGTTCTACCAAATGGTTAGCATTAAACTAGGACATAAATTCTTAGGCTTAATTGATAAACACTTCCCCACAAACAGTAGTCTTAGTAATATATTTAATAAGAACACCCTAAGATTGAGTTACAGATGCACCGAAAACCTAAAAAAAACATAATAATAAAATGCTGAACAAACCCCCATGCCAGAATAATATTAATAAAAACCCTACGCTTAAGTCATACAACAACAGTGAAAAATTGTGTAATTGTAGAAACTCAGAGGATGCCCATTAGAAAATAAATGTTGCATCAAATCTGTGGTATACCAATGTACTATCACATTCACTGAGAGTCCTAATACTGATATGATATACATTGGGTCCACAAAGAATGATTTTAAAGCTAGATGGTGGCAGCATAAGTGCTCTTTCAACAATATAAATAAAAGAAATCAGACTTCTCTATCTAAATACTTTTGGCATCTGAAGGAAATAAATAAGACACCTAAGGTAAAATGGAAAATTACTAGAACATGTAAAACTTGGGATGACCCATGCCCTTTGTGCCTCCATGAGAAACTGCACATTATCAAGTTTCTAAATAATAAAAATCTATTAAACAATAGACATGAATTAACAGTTTTTTGCCGACATCATCAAATTCGCGCATTGAACAATTTAGCTTAAAAACTAACATACAATAAATTAACTTTTTAATCCATGGACCCAATAAAAAATTTTAACACCCTACAAAAAATGATAGCCCTTTATGAAGTCGTCAAATAACAAATGTTTTTATATACACAAAACCCTTTCATAAAGTAATAAAACAAATAAGTAATAACACAAAAAATGAATTAATCTTCATAGACAACTTAACCTGACTGATTGAAAACATCTTCCACTTTAAATTTAGACACCCCCACCTTACCCTGACTTAACATCTATGAAAGTAACTCTATGTTGATACATATCATTAGCAGCCAACACCCCTACCTATTTCAAATATCCACGATGGCTGTCACCATGGGAATTTTAGATTCCGATATAAAACGCGTAAATTTCAGAAACAAGTTATTCCAAAAAAAATTTCGCTTAAAGATGAAACAGAGCTCACTTTAACTCAATTTAATTCTAATAATTATATTGAAGTTTTCGGCTATTGTTTTTGAAACATGAGACTTCTTATGTAGCGTGTTGGAATCATATTTTTAAATAAATAATTATATCTATGTTCTACTTTTGTATCGAGCATTATTTTAAAAAAATAATAACTAAAATACTAAAGAACCTTGGATTACTAACCTAACCCGTTCTTTCCTATTTTCTATATATTTTGACACACACACACACACACACACACACACATATCTCTCTCTCTCTCTCTCTCTCTCTCTCTCTCTATATATATATATATATATATATATATATATATATATATATATATATATATATATATATATATATATATTGCAAGAGGATAGAATCCAGGTAGAACTCAATGTCCAGGTCAGAGTAAGATATAATATAAAAGGCTCAAACAATAATGTTCCCTGGTTATAATTTATTGCATTAGAGTCGTAATCACGATACAATTAATCAAACCTACCAATTCAAAAAGAATATATATATTTAATATAGGTGAGATTTCTTGTTTGAAATAGACTATCCTATTTATTTTTATATAGTGTGTATTGAATCATGGAGCGTACATGTGAACGACTTGGTAGAGAAAACTCGGTATTTTATTAGGTAAGACGAGTTGTGACACAATGTCTGTTTTTAAAGTGGGGACCCGAGCGCGTACACCCAGACCAGGGACAAAAATTGCCCACCGTCGGTTACACTGGCCTCGGTGTGAACACCGAACCGTCTCACTGGTGCGATGAGAGGGCGCGTCTGCAGGCAAGCTCTTCCCCAGTGCAGGGCACCTCTCAGTATAATTTTTCTCAGTTGCGGCTCTGCCCTTTGACTTAGTCGCCCTTGATTGCACTATGTCCAAAGAAAGTCGCAACTGAGAGATGATAAATAATGTGTTACAAACCACTCGAGAGAGGAGTTTACACACTTTGTAGGAAAAACTATCATTTGAACAGGTATGCTGAAGGAATTTAAAAATGGGTGTCTATGATAATTAAAAAATAGTAATTTCGTTTTATCGGCGGTAAAATCTACAAGTTTGCTTCACTTAACCACTGACTGAAGGTAATTTTAGAGAACAGATGCCAATTTTAGTTTGTCACATTTATCGGATTTGTTCTTCAGAGTAAATAATTACACGATAAGAATTATTTCCAAGTTTGGAACTGATGATCTCGAGAAGCTCATTGATAAAGATACAAACAATATGTAGACCTGGGACACAAGTTTTAATATGAAATGATCTAGAATCGTGCATATTAAACCGAACATTAGTTACCCAATTTGTTGAGAACAATTTTCCTTACCAGATAAAGAAGTGTTTTGTTTCAGTGATAGGTTTAGGGTTCACAAAATAAAGCCAACAAAAAATATTGAAATAATTAACTGCAATTTGAAAGCAGCTAAGTCATTGCTAATAAATAGATCCAAACAGTATAGGCGGACATTTGTATTAGAAACAAAATGACAAATGTATTTTTGAACTGAATTAAGGAATCTTTTACTTACTCAAATTTGAGATAATTACAAAGTCGCTCTTTATTATTATTAAAATCTTTCTGGGTAAAATTAGAGTATAATTTTTTTATAAAAATTGAAAAAAATAGTAATTTTTACCGATAATTAGAAAATTAATATATACGTATGTATTTATACTTCTGTTTCTTTTTCGCACGAAACTAACTTAATGATATAAATGCATAGTCCATACAGTTCTAAAAATACTAACCTTATTAAAGTCGTCAATTTCTTCTCGTTCTTGTCTCATGATGCAATAATAATTTTTTTTTTTAATATTTACGCAATTTTCTATGTAAATAATGGCATTCATATACAATTTATTAATCTGAAAAAGTGAATCAGCTGCTCTTACCTCACTGGTGAGTTGCATTTTACAGACAGATGCATGTTAAGTTTTTTCTCCTCATTTTCAATTAATATTATTCTATAACTCTTTCATTGACATAGTGCCTATATCAGTATTGCAATCCAATATATTTTTCTAACACATACTAAAGTTTTATGGGCATAGACATATAGATGATCTATATTTACGGAAAAAGTATTCATCCAAACCAGTTTGATTAAAATGAATCGACAAAGACTATCTGTTGATTTATTTTATTTTCCAAACTTCGTATAAGTTGTTGAGTACCTACACAAATTTCTGGTTAAACTGTCTGAAGTTCATATTTTCATGAGATTTTTCAAGTACTTTCAACAATCGCAATCATTGTCAAGTGCTAATGTGATGTCCTTTTACGAGATAGAATTTCTTTTCTACATCCTGTTATTGTTTCTGAAGAGGGAAGTTTAAAATAATCTATAGTGACGACACAATGAAATGGTTATTGAGAACGAGGCCGGTCAAAAAGGATAGTCTTTATTTATTTATTTTTATTAATTAATTTTTATTAATTTAATTTCCGTTAAACTAATATAATATAGTCATTTACTAATCAAAGGCTAGATGTGACACAAGGTCATAATTGAAGAGCACTCGGTGAGGATTGTATTCACTACTCAGTCATAACTAATCTTAAGAGTAATGACCTTTGCCACACGGGAAAGTTCCCACCTAATATAATATAATATATATGTGGATATAAATTATATCATATGAACTTCAAAATACACTCTATACATATATATATATAAAGTAAAAATTGAAAAAATAAATAAGTATAAGTAAATAAGTGAATCGTTGTTCTGAGAAATATACTTGTTTTAAACTATGATCATTTTTTTATTGAAGGAAAATATCTTATTTATAAAATATCAACATAAAGACATTCATAATTGTTTAATATAATGTCTTATTTAATCTCAGTTATGTCTGACATCTGTATTCCGTTCGATATTTTGTAGTTTATTTAAAAAATATAGACCTAATTACACCGGGAGTCAAATGTTATTTAATTTAAATGTTTAACCTCTATTTCAAATTTCAGTATAAACTGTATCTTTAATTACATTAATCCTATAACACAAATAATTATTAATCTGAGTCATTTATTCCTCGAAGTGAAACGTGTAAATTAATTTTCTCTTTGGCACAGATCATTTACTCTTTCCACAGCACATCCGAAACGAAACTTGAGGGTGGTCACGAATGGGTTAGAAAGTTTAATAACATTTTTTATTTGTTAACTTGTTTTGTTTTGATTTCAGGTCTTTTATGAAGAAGGCTTCGGCAATTTATCTTATAAAAATACACGATTGATAAATGAACAGAAGTCGTGAAATATTTCTACCAAACAAATGTTCAGTAAATCAAACTCAATGTATCAACTGGCCATCGTGTTCCTCAGATCTCAAAAACCTTGATTTTATTCTTTATGTGACTAACTCAAACCAAAGTTTTATGTCAACAAGTCATAGATCATTCAACAACTGAAGGACAGCATTCAGACAGAAATCAAAAGAGGGTAACCCGATAGAAAGAGGGTAGTTATGGAAAATATCCTAGAAAATGCTTTTCCTGTGAAGTTGAAAATAGATGTCCCTTAAAAGATGTAATCATTCCCAAACAGTATACATTTATTTCCCATATCTATTCTATATAAACTATAGTATCGTGAAATAAATTAAAAAAGGAGACTTTGGGGTCTACCCTGTACTAATAGAAAAACAGTGACACTGCTTTTCAGATGCTAATCCACTGATGATGAAGTGGGATATACTGATGTCATAGAAAAGCATAGATGGGATAAGAATAAAATTGAACAAGACAATCAGTATCATCCACCAACTACCACAAGAAATATCACTCAATATAAACCTTTTACAACAGAAACTATGATCTGCAAGTCGAATGAAGCCTATGATGGTAGCTATATTAAATCCATCATAAAATGCCATAGTAGACAATTGATAAATACCACGTATATCGAATTCGTCGGTGTAGTGATCAGTTATGACACATATAGCAAACAAATTGAACATAGAATTGTCAGTGTTACAACTAGTTTCACCTAACAATGTATATTGCTATAAAACCAACAAATTACCCAGAAACAACGAGCCTTGTACTCAAATAGTCTAGTCAGATTGAGAATTGCATATAAATGTCATGCATAGCGCTATACACATACAGAAATCTTGAGACTACTTGTTCTGTATAAAAAGATTTCTCAGGCCATTGATTGAATGTGATTGTAACTTCCGTGTCTTCGAAACTTGTGGTCTGGCGTTACACAAATATAAACAAAAAACAGTACCAGATAACAGAAACCATAACCGTAGGGGACATTCAACCCCAGCAACTAAAATGGATATCACATGGAACTCTAAGAGAAAATAATGACCATATCAAACTGCTTAGATTCCATATTGTTTTTATCAAAATTTTAGGAAGGAAACCATCTTTAATGGGGGAAAGAGCGATATCAGTTACTGGATATTAGAAACCGATTTTTCTGAAAAAATATTTTCTGAGGCAGTTTCGATGAATTTCGAATTGATTTCGGTCAAGGAATACGAAAAGAAAACGGGAAACATTAATATTACCATGTATATGTGATATGTCTGTATAGAATGATTAATTTCATTAGACCTTTTTCAGTCGATCACTTGTGTATGTATGTGTTTATGTGTGTTTATACATATATATATATATATATATATATATATATATATATATATATATATATATATATATATGAATATTTATATATATATATATATATATATATATATATATGTATGTATATACGAAGTATGTACAAGTATTTTGAGATATTTCATATAACTCTATGTATCTCTCTCTTTATATATATATATATATATATATATATATATATATATATATATATATATATACACACATATATATATATATATATATATATATTTGGTTGAGTACATATATATTTGTGTATATATATGTATAAATGGACGTATGCATATATATATATATATATATATATATATATATATATATATGTTTATATTCTTTGTGTCTCTTCAGGAAACGTTCAGAAATGTGTTTTCAGTTCAATTAAGCGGGAAGATGGGATTATAAATAATGTATGAAGTGAGTGTGCAAAATTCAATAGCTACAAAAACAGCAACCAATGTTGACTAACTCAGTTGCTCATAGTCAAGCTTAATTAGGCTGCAGCGTCGTTATTCTTTTTTTATTCTTGCTTCTTTCATTTATTTTATTTGTTTATATATTTGGCTTCCCTATCATTTACCTTCACTTTCTGATTCCACTCAGGACAAACACAAATCCCCTTTCGGTAACATAAAAAACAAATAAAATGCATCAAAAAGAGGAAAAGCGTACTAAAGTTTTCCTGACTTCAACCTTCTACCGGAAGTTTATTCACTTCCTTTTAGTTCCGCTGGTCTAAACGGGGGAAATCGAACGAATGTTGCTGTTCGTCTTGCTTGGTATAGGACACACGTGACTTGACTAACAACTTAACACCGTGGTCAGGACCGACTCCATTTTCTATATCGCGTCTTTTCTGTTTGCTTTTAAATGTAAGTCATCGCACAACCACTTTTTATTCGGACACAAAAGAAGCGTAGAGATCACGGTTATTTGCGAGCAGTTCTTTTTTTAACCTTTTGCCATCGTCTGTGAATCCAAGGAAAGAATTCTAAGTAATCTTTCCCGCGTTTGTGTATTTTATTCTCTTTCTCAGCAATTATTTTATTTGTCTTGACTTTGCTGAACAACGACGATAAGTAAATGAATGAAACGCATGAATTATAAAGAAATAGTGGCTCGGTTATAAATCTTTTCAAATGAACAAAAAAAGTCTTCAAGCAGAAATCAAGAAGGAAAACAGAAATTTACATGTTCTCAAGTTGATTTCAATTCCTACCATCCCTTCATCACAAAGACTCAGTGGAATATTTTCTGGTTACTTCAATGAAATGACAGTGTTCAATAAGATATATATATATATATATATATATATATATGTATATATATATATATATATATATATATATATATATATATATATATATATATATATATGTTATGAAATTGATTATATCCGCCAAATATTATATATTTTCAGTTTATTCGTTATGTTTATAGATACAATTTATTTGAGTAAATTTTCTGTTTTAATCATACACTATTAATTATATTTTCTAGTCTGAATGTTCAAGAAATTTGGAGAAAATATGCGTTCTACAACACGAATCGAAAACATCAAATAGACTGAAAAAAATTTTCCAGGACGAATCACTATAAGCAGTCATTTGAACTTATCATCGCGAAAGTTCTCATTGGCTGAATCGTTAACAGGACGTCAGACTATATGAAGATTTCCGTATGGGAGACGGGTTCGATTCCTCTCGGAGAACGCATATTTTCTACGAAATATCTCGAACATTCAGGCCGCTAAATATAATTAATACTGCTTATTTAGAACATAGCGTTTACTTCAATGAAAATGACGTATAAAGAGCGTTTACTTCAATGAAAATGATGTATAAAAGAAATATATATTGGGGAAAATTGTATGAAAACTTATAAAAAAAATTTTCATGTGACTTGTTTCGTCCTTTAGTTAACATTGGACTAAATTTGTTACGTTGGTGCAACTATAAGTTCGCCCGAACGAGGGTGCTAAGAATTGTATTTTTTTTTTTTTTGTCTAACCGATTTCATTAAGATTCTATTCCATCACTTATGTTACTACATGATCTTGCGATCTCGGACTCTCTAGAGATTTTCATTTACCATATTTCGTATTTGACATTTCTTATGTTAAAATTGTCGTCATTCTCGTTACAGTGGGCGAACAACTTATTTGATGGATTTGTAAAATTTCTCTTTTGTGTTTATATAATCATTTATTGAGATTCCTTGAGATTTCTCCTAAATATTTGTTGGGATAAATACTACCGGCTAGTGTGAAGAAAGTAACAACACCAAAACACAACGCCGTTGAAAGGAAGTTGTCTAAAGCGCATGAGACAGTGGACGATATGGAGCCAGGCGAAAAAAGATAAAACAGGCTCAACTAGTAATTGCCCAAACAGGGTTTTCCATACATTTCGATTACATTCACTTATGTGAAAATAACTTTGTGAAAGGTGTGAATTCATCGGAGCCCCCCAGCCATAGAAAAAATAGTAGGTTTTACATCTCGAAAGATTTTTCTAATGCGCAAAATTTTCTCATAAATAGCATTTACAATCTAAAATATATTTTGTTTTTAAATAACACCACAGCCCTGAAAATTCATCAAAAACACATTAGGCAAATATAAGAAGCGAAGTAAGTTAAGAAAAACGCAATCATACCAACAAATATCTAAGTAAATACTCATAGGCAAAAGAGGTTTAGATTATTTCTCTTGTTTTCAAAACTGCTTTTCTTCACCTGATGGAACTACGATTAAGTAATTCAGTCATGTTACTGTTCCTGTCATACAACATATTGATATCTAGGTTATTTTCTCATCAAATTGACATACTCTCTTTATTGCAAAATGCTCCAAATTATATATTTATCAGGAGGAAAATTCTAGAAATATCAAAGAAGCAGCTAAATACTATAACTTGGGTCTAATATGCATATTGTGTGTGCACAGGTATGTATGAGTTGGCATATGCAGGTATATATATATATATATATATATATATATATATATATATATATATATATATATATATATATATTGGAAAATTACGATATAAAAATGATATAAAACCACTACAAAAATCGACAATTTGTTTCAAAACTTCTGGTGTCTTCTCATGTGATCACCATCACTTAAGAAGACACAGACACACACACTCTCTCTCTCTCTCTCTCTCTCTCTCTCTCTCTCACACACACATACACACACACATACACATATTATAAAATCACTACAAAAATAGCTATTTTGTTTCAAAACGTCCGGTGTCTTATCAAGTGATGGTGTTGAACACCATCACTTGAGAAACACCAGACGTATTGAAAGAAAATGGCTATTTTTGTAGCCATTTTATAACATATTTATGTTATAATTTTCGAATAAATAATTATATTTGCTCTACTTTGAATAAAGCACTCTTTTAAAAATTGTATTTTTTGGTTATTGGAATTTATACACCAATCCTATATTTGTGCGTGTATGCATATATATATATATATATATATATATATATATATATATATATATATATATATATATATATATATATATGTGTGTGTGTGTGTGTTTGTGTGTGTGTACAGGTACACATGAGAAAAAACACTATACTACGTATATGCGCGTATGTGTGCATATATATGTAGCACACACACACACACACATATATATATATATATATATATATCGTGTATAACTATTAAAAATATATTAATAAAGATATATTATTAAATATACATTACTGGAATTCTCCGGTGATTTTATTAATGCTACTAGGCTGTATTCTAAGGAAGAAGAATCTATAATTAAAATCCAAACTTAACAGAAGAATGGTGATGAAATCGATCATAAACGAAAATGACATGTTCATTATTAATTTATCATAGCTAAGGATTGGAGTATCATGAAGAATTGAAATTAAGTTCATATATATATATATATATATATATATATATATATATATATATATATATATATATATATATTATTCCAGTATCATTTCCAACTTATTCAAGATGATCTCCCCTCTTTCTCTAATCTTCTGGCATGGACAAATATTGATGTAACACCTTTTGTTTGTGTTTGCGCGCGGTTTTGTGTTTGTGCTTGTGCGTGTGTGTGTCTTTGTGTGTTGGACTTGTTGTTTTTATTTACCGCCATATCAAACTCTATGGGTCATTTAATGTCGAAATATAAATATATTGAACACAATTTTATGGCGTCAACTAAATTCATTTTTACCGTAATTGTATATATTTAACTATAGATAAAATGTATAGTTGACCATTTTGCTGTAAAATTTATTGTTGGTATTTTTTACTATAAAATAGTATTTTTTTTTCATATGTCTGTGTTTGCGGTTCAGTAATTGCCCTGGGACCCTAACAGGTGCTACCACTCCGATTTCTATGTATTTGTGTTTAATCCGTTTCCCTATATATTTATACTAAATCAAAATTTGAGCTTAGGAAAACCAATAAAAAATAAAAACGACTTAGAAAATTTATGAAGAGATTTAATAAAGTACAAAACTTTTAACATTCATGCTTCATTTTCCATTACTTTTTAGGTTGGATTTAATACTTAATATACTTATAACGGCATGGAAAGAAAATATATAGATATTGAGACAGTTTTCGAAATATACAGGATGTAGTTGTTATGACTGATGAATCGATCTTTGGAATAGTGATATAAAGTTAGGCCATTATGTCATGAGAAAAGAAATTATAGTAACCGGCTTATGGCGAATCGATAATTTGATTTAGAGTTAGCTACATAATTATGGTGATCGGATTACGGCAAAGTGGATATATCCAAATCAATAAATATATCTTCCTGTTGGTCGTTACATATAGCGAAAGTAACATCTCAGTATAGCTAAATCGGTATAAATTTTGATTCTTGCAAAATTTGCTAGTAAATGAATTTGCTGAAGGCAAAGGATGAAAATTAAGAGTTAGGGCTAGTGTCTGTATTCTCATTTACAAAGTCGGTTCAATGATCCAATTTTGCTTGAAGATGAGAGAAATAGTTTCCACAGGAGATGAACAAATTTCATGGAAAATATGGAATTAATCTAGCCAAGTGTAAAGTCTGCTTGAAGCCATTCAAAGTTGAGAAGACACTTCTCACTTATTGTACAAAGTTAGTCAGTACTGAGACATGCCCATGCTAATAATCCACTGCTTGATACGAATTCTCACACTAACATGGATTCAGAAGGCATACATATATATATATATATATATATATATATATATATATATATATATATATATATATATATATATATATATATATATATGCACACAAAGAGAGAGTGTAGGAGTGAATGGGAGAGTAAAATCTACAATTCATACTAAATGATAACACTTGTGCTTCACAATTTCTCTGAAATTTTGTTTGCAAAAGATGAAAAAGCTACAAGTACGAATTGTATATATATATATATATATATATATATATATATATATATATATGTGTGTGTGTGTGTGTGTGTGTGATGTATAATTATTTATATATTATATGCGCGGTACTTAAGCGTGAAACCCAGGGTCACAAACTCACATCCATCCAACCAAATATATATATATATATATATATATATATATATATATATATATATATATATATATATATATATATATATATTAATGATTGATAAGATATAGTTTTCAGGTATAATATATTCATGGGTGAAAGTGCCCAATATCAGAGATACACCGAATATAAATATAACAGTTGACCTGAATTTATCACCCGCAAGCGAATGTTCGTTTCCTGCTTAAATACCTTCCTCAAGCGACACACGCACACCTACACACACACACACACTCACCCCCCATATATATATATATATATATATATATATATATATATATATATATATATATATATATATATATATATAGGGTCCTACAACAAAATTGTACAAATCGTGTGAGGATTTTATAAAACTATTGCATTTACTTTGAACATTTAGAATGCATTTAATTGTAAATTGAAATGATGATCCCTCTTGCTGTTGTGGCTACCTGAAACAGTTTTCCTCTCTATGGCTCCCTCTTTTGTAAAGTTATTTACCGTTCTTTTGATGGTTCTTGAATGGACTTTTAAGATGAAAGCCAGTGTTTGAATGTCGGTACCGTTACTAAAATGTAGACTGTTATTTCCTCTCACTAATTCTCAGTGCTGAAGGCAGTAGGTCTGGCACAAAACGATTTTAACCTGTTCTATTTCTATCTGAATAACTCAAATGTTTTTTTGATAATTCCTATGACAAATGGTATCAAAATGGAAAAACGTCATATCTGAAAACGTGAAAAAAGGAACTCATTTAGTTTTGTGGTTTTATGTAAATTATGTATGATGTTAAGTGTTGTAATGTAATGTCTTGATAAGACCGAAATCATCTAAGGTAAGTATGTCCACTGTTTTCGCGGAAAAACAACATAGCGTAAATGAAAAATGTCACAAACTTAAAGAAAATAAAGTATTATCGTCAAAATGCTTATGTTATTATTAAGATGAAAGAAAAAAGTATTTTTTAATTATTTTTTGATATTTTTTATTATTTTCTAACACGTTCGAAATTTTTGTTTAAGTCTTCTTTTGTTTACGTCATCGCGGTGACGTAAAAATAACAGTTTTTTTGCGCTTTTTTCCCGTTGAAAACACATTGATTTGGAAATTCTTGTAAAAATCAAATAATTGTCCGACCTTACTGAAATTTTCAGGACTTATTCACAAATGAATGAAATTATTTTTGCAATATTTTGTTTTTAGAAAATTTTGGTAAAAAAAATTTTTTTTTAAATATGTTACCCCCCCCCCCCTTCCACTTATTTAATTTCATGAAATTTCGCCAAAAACCTTTTTGGCTCCTGAATTTTTTTTTTGTTAAAAGAAGGAGTCTTTGGAGATGGTAACTAACCTACTTTTTTTTTTCAAATTTGAGCTATTTAACTGAAAATCTTATCTGAATTGAAAAATAATGAATCCAATAAAACTATGATATTACTTAATTAGAAAAGCTTTTAATTGCTTTTGTAAATAAGTAATATTAAGGACATTATTGTCTGAAGAAATAATTTTTTTCTGATGAATAATTAATTTTTACAAGAATTTTTTCATTTTTTAAGAAATTTTAATTATAATAATTTATAATAGTTTAACATCGTGTAAAGCTCTGTATTAGGAGGGCTCCTCGATATTATGTCGTAATTAAGTAGAAAAAAATTTGACGAATCCAAAATTGCTAAGTTTAATAAATGTAGTTGAGCTACTTTTTTTAAAAATAATTTTTTATGTTGTATTTCTTTAGTTTATACATTCCTTATTTCCATGTATGATATACTGCAATTGTCAGTATTATTACAAGGTCACGTGATTTAAGGGTTTTGTCCATTTACGCGGCCTTTTCATAACATTTCTTATTTTCCGTTCAACTTTAAAAGTGTAAACTTTAAATTTTAAAGTAATTTTTCTTTTTTTCATTTACTATTTCACTAAATAATTTTATTTTATGTATTGTATTTCCATTAGTGTGGGTCATACTCAAATAGAATAATTTTTTTAAAACTCAGACTTTTAAAAATTATGTTATTTATGGTAATCCGTAGTAGCTGTCATCGCCTCGTCAGTCAACATTCCATAAATAGTTGGGTCAGATTTACAGGATCGATCTTTAATAATTGGTTGTATATTATTTTTTTATGCTATAACTAAGATAAATTTCTTTCAAATCAGATTACTTTAACTTTAATTTTTTTAATTTTACTAAAATAACGTGTCAGAATTTTTTAAAAAATATTTTCAAAATCGATAAATTTGTGTTTGTTTACAAATTTCTTAAAATTAAGAAAATGGCCGTTTTTAAGAAAATTAAAAAAATTGAAATTAAATTTGACAATCAAATGTATATAGTTTCTATCTGAAATTCACCAGAATTGTTTAATTAATAGAAATCGTAAATTTAATTATTAAACTTTCAATTAAAGCTAAAATGAAATCTTCAAGAATGTTTTTTCGTTGTAAAAAATTCATTTTAAACTTTAATATAGAAAATTTATGCCGAAATAGTGGAGGTACCTAATCTAAGGCTGCCATGTATTACGATTGTGAATGGTCTTGTAGCCTTGTTCCAATTTGGACAGTGCAAATTCCTCTTCTCTTTTAGTATTTCCGGCCAACCGATATTTATGTGTATTGCTGGTTTTTATTTTCGTCATGGAAGACTTCTTCGATATATTCGTTCCAGCTCTGAGGTATTGTTTTTCTCCAATACCAACGTTCCTTCCTTGAATTTATTGCATCTTGTTCATGATCACCCCGTTAGTTCTTTTATACTTTTTGCATATATGTTTCATTTTAATTTTGTAATATTTTCATAGAAAAGTATGCTGGTTAGGGAAAGAGATCCTTCTTTCAAAGAATGGCGATATTTGCAAAAAAACACGGCACGGAGATGTATATTTTTATAAGATCCGATAAGGGCACTCTCAATAATTTTCCTTGTAAGTAATGTACTTTATCTTTTAGTAAGTGTGGCATTCTTTTAATCGTATTTGTGGTTGGATTTACTTTGGTGTATGCCTAGAAAATTTGATACATTGTCGTGTAAACGATCATTTTTTGCATTGATAGAAAATATTTACTTATAATATACTAAGATACGACAGGCTGTTTCATGCTAGATGCAATCGTCAGGCTACGATTGCCTCTAGCATGAAACAGCCTCTAAGTGTTAACTTCAATGTTTACTTTGTCTGTTTCCTACTATAATTAATATTTGCTCTCTTTTTACATTGAGCTCTCTGGATTACATCCTCCTTGGAATTATCCAAACGCATTACCAACTATCTACATTAACTAACTAATTATATATATATATATATATATATATATATATATATATATATATATATATATATATATATACACGTCGATAGATAGATGTGACGCCTATCGGCCTGCATATTCGATAAACAAAATGTGTTCTTCAGCAGGAATCGAACCTGTGTCCATTTCTATAGGTGAAACCGTCGACCACGAAGAACGTCGCACTAGATACGGTTCTATTTTCCCTCTCTATAAGGAAGGCACATCCTCTTAACACAGATGATTTTTTTTTATTGAAAGGCCATCAATTTTCAGTTTTCATTATCAAGATTTTTCTTTTTCAAGTATTTCTCGAATGCGTAGGCCGAAATACTTAATAATCACTTCTAATTAAATAAAAATGGGACGTCTGTTTCAAATACGTGATGTCCAGTATAATAACGTTTGCGTTCAAAGATGCCATGACTAAAAAAAATCCCTATTTTCTTTCTCTCCCTCCGTATATATATATATATCCATATATATATATATATATATATATATATATATATATATATATATATATATATATTGATTATATTGAGTTCTACCTGGATTGTATCCTCTTGGGAATTTATATATATATATATATATATATATATATATATATATATATATATATATATATATATATATATATATATATATATATATATATCGACTGATAGATACGTCAGTTTTTCATCGACATTCGTATGCATATAGACCGAGTAATGTGGCCTGTCTCTTCGGTCAATTGAAGTCAAGTGAATTTGATAGCGGCTGTGAGTTCAAACGATGCAGAAACCACATATGGTCGAAACTGAAGATGTGGACTAAATTCCAGATTCATTTAGAAAATTTGACTTATGACTGGAGCTTTTGGTGTAGTGTCTGGATCGTCGCTTTGCAAAAATCGAAAAGACAAAAGATACACGATGTAATGTCACACCCAGATATGTCCCAGTAATGTCATCCGAGATAATTCGTATATCATAATTCCAGAGAAAAATGACCATCAGACGTTGCTCTAACCTACTACACGGGGACGCATCTCCGGTGAAAGGAACTGGTCGTCGTCAACTGAAAAAAATTTCTGCGACAAAGACAACAACAGGGAAAAAGAAAAGATTTCTAAATAAAAATGAAACATATTTCAAAATAAAAGCCAATATTCGCAGTATATTATAAAGTACAACGACAAGATAATCAATAACAAATATTAATGATCAACAATTTATAGACGTGTCCATAATCTTAATCGCAAAATTTACACGGATGTCATTGTGATAATGGCTGACTCCAAATGAAAGCTAAAATAGACTGTTTACTGAAATAGGTATGGAGCTACGAAGTGTAAAACTTTCTTTTTAGTACGTCATAACATAACTCCATAACCTAAGTGAGAAATGACACATTACACTGGATGAGAATATGCTTCAAATATTGGGAATGATCTTAATCATAATGTAGGCTTGCGGAATGAAGCGTGTATATCCTATCAATAAAACATAATAATTGACTGAAGAGGAAGCAGTTGTATTAAATATTGTTTGTTAGTTTAGCGACATATTAACTCCTTATGGATCATTTAAGATATTCTTGGGAATTGTTTTAACAAAAATGTATTGTTTTCTTACAATATTTTATTGCTGGTCACTTTTTTGACTATGAAAATGCATTGCTAATATTTTTACTATAAAAATATTTTTTGTACTTTCATAGTGTTTTGACCTCAGTTTGGTGTTTAACGATTTATACATATATGTATCGGATCCTAAGAGGTGCTACCACCCCGCACCAGGTTGGAGCTCTGAACAACAGGAATTAAGAGGTGGTTACACGCTCCTCATATCTTCCTGATCAGATGCCTTGCTGACCGATGTAGTATATTTGTATTGGATAAAAAATGACAATTATTCTATAGTCATAGCACTATGTATGCAATGATTCTTTAGAAAATGTTGAAGTATAATGACTGTAAAATATACCTTTTTTAATTCTAGCATATTGTGAACCTGAGGAACATCAACCCATCGTTAAGCCAAAAGCCGAAATGTTATACATAAAAATTACTAGCAGGATGAAAGTACCCACAGAAACAAACATGCTGCTCGCACACACACACTCACTCACACACACACACATATATATATAATATAATTTGTTCGAAAATTATAACATAAATCCGTTATAATTCACTACAAAAATAGCCATTTTGTTTCAACACTTCTGATGCATTATCATTTTTTAAAACTTGATAAGACATCAGAAGTGTTGAAACAAAATAATTATTTTTGTAGTGATGTTAAAACGGATTTACACATAAATATATATTGGATATTGCTAGGATTCACTTGGATTTTATACGTACGGATCTATTACATGTACTACATGCATACATACACACCCACACACAAGCACGCACACACACACACACACACACACACACATATATATATATATATATATATATATATATATATATATATTAGACATCAGACTAATTGTAAGACATTGAATAATTAATTCGGAAAAGATGCTTAGTGTCACGTTTTTTTTTCAAGTAGGCTCCTCGTCAGAACATCATTTTTTTTTTATTTATGGAATTTGTCTCATATATAAAAGTCACTACTCTTCTCTACAAGTTATCTCATATCACGTATTCACAAGTTATCCCTATCGTGCTAGCGTAGTTGAAACTACTGATCATGAAGGAGTATGGGTCTCTTCAGAAACTATAACTAAGGTCCAAGCAGTGTAATTGTGTCATAAACTACAAGTGGGATCTGTGTCTGTTGAACAAACACGAATGTACCCGATCAAGCTCTTGCGAGAGCGACTGGATGTTTTGATTTATTTTCTACCTCAGTTTGCTTGTATATCTCTTAGGATGTTAATATTTAACTATCTCTCTTTGTTACTGATCTCAGGTTATATATACCCATATCTATCGATCTATCTTTGTTCACATTGATCATTGCGAACTCACATGTGCATTCAAACTCTGTCATAAGATCGATAACAGATTAACAGAAAAAGTAATAAAGACATCGGGCAATATTTATTTGGTTTTATGTTTGCATAAAACTTTCGATTAACCCGCACATATAATCAGTATTAAATAAGAAAAAACAACAACAAAAAACAAAAAAACAAAACAAAAGCAATATCGTATCGATTTTCTCGGCAACTGATAATCATATCGAATCGATTCCACATCAATTTGTCTGTTCCTGTATTTGGCAGCCTCTGATTGCACCTGTCATAAAATCCTTTTGTGTCTTTGGTAAACAAATATCTCAAAATTCACTCTGAGCTTTTGGAAGTCAACTTGCTACGACTTTATTCAGTTCAACCCTGAATAACGTGTGCAATCAAGCAAGCTTAACATTGTAAACGGCACTAGAACTGCGATCCTGGCAGCCACAATGAAAAAAGGTTTTTCATAAATGAGACCATTGTTCACGGAGCATTGTTTTGCCCGATCAGGTTTGAAATGACGCGTGCTGAATTCACGTATCAATATTTGAGTCGGACTTTAATGTTAGTACTTCAAAGATTTCACGCCGGGTTCATTTTCCTATTATGCCAATCTAAGTCACTTACTGATTGCCAGTCTGACACAATATAACTTTCCAAATATAAAAACACTCTTTTCAGCACAATACACGCAAGCACACTCATACAAACACAACATTACACAGGCTAACATTTCAGAAAAAAATACTGACTATTGTTGGAAAATATTAACAGAAATACATACAAAAGTTCACAAAATCTCCATTTTAAAATCTACATTGGAACATTTTCACATATTCACGCATTTACAGATCAGTTGATCGTACATAATTCTCGACGGTGATTGATTATTGGTTTAAGCTCGTCTGTGTATTTAAAAATTGTAGTCTTCTTCGAGGCTAAGTTAAGCCTTATAAATATTTATGTGCAGGTACTTAAGTGATATAGTTATATTTACTGAAACCGGCCAACTTAATTGTGATCGTATATTTCAAATTAGACGGACATAAATCAATATGAACCCTGATAGCTACAATTAAATAACTGATTTCAACCGTCTATTTGTTTCCCGACTATACATTAAGATACATACTTACGGGTTAAATGTAAATATCAATGTAAATCAGTCAAATATCTGGATTTTTGAAGACAAGTTACACATTTCTTAGGATAGGAGTTCATCTCTGGTCGTGCTAAAGCCGCGGCTATTTAAGAACCACTACCATTGATAAATATGACAGCCATGTTCAAGACGTTTTACAAAGGAAATTATTTAACAATAAATACTGGTTATTGCAATTTTTTAATCTTTTCATCACCCCCACCCACCCATTAAATACGACAATGCACCCATAACGCTGGGTGGTTACAGCGGAAGAAAATTAGAGAGAAGTCGAAGGGTGATGATGGGTATTATTGAGGAATGAACAAAAAAGAAAATGGCGATTGGCGTTGAATTAAACATTTTGAAGATTGTAGTTATCAGGGAAGCAAGAAATCAGAAGTGTGTTCCACAGGTGAAACTGCGAGAAATAAAAGAGTTGGATCTAGTTAGTTCAACAGTATATCGGTGGGATCTTGTTGCCACACTAAAACGCTTGTGTTCACGTAGTCGGGGAAACAGTGAAAAGGCTCATCCGAGTAGTTGCCATGAAAATATTTGTAGAACTGAGAGAAGCTACTTAACGTTAGTGAGAAAGTAATTGGAGACGAGATGCTTGACTAGGATCAATTGTATTGAAAACTCTGCTCTGGATTTTGTCAAAAATCTCCAGATACACTGTAGGAGCACGAGACTAGATATGAAAACAATATTAAATGCACAGATATGAAAGATTTATAAAACTGTAAAATGGATTCTGGCGTGAATAAATGTTGGCTCTACACAATGACCCAATCTTCCATACAGCTGATCTAGTAATTGCCCAGTAGCTCCACTTCAACCTCTGGAGAACGGGAGTCCAAAAAGTCAGAGATAATGTTCTCCTGGTGTTCAGCATAAACTATCCTGATGGTAGGCTGAAAAGTTTCTCCGTAGTGATTAAATGAAAGCAGTTTATTTTGGTGGTGTTGAAATTTACAAGCCATTTATTGTCCCAGTTAAGCACAAATTGGAGGTCATTTTTTTATGAGCAGAAACCAGATTTACTTTGTCGGATCACTTGGACTTTCTAAGACAGGAATAAGTGTTAGTTCTCTCGGCATAAATATCTGGATGGGAACTGATGGCATTAGGGAGATCAAGGATGAGGATCAGAAACAGCGTATTTCAAGGGATAGTGACAACTTTAGTATTAATTTATCTGGAAACGTGCACGATCAACACGACTTAAACAGTCGATTAAGAGCGATTACGCCAAGTATAGCTTCCGTGATAATGTAGCCCAAGTGTTATCGTTGAAGGCTTTCATACAAAATACTAACGAACGCCTTCGAGATATCTACAGGCACAAGCCGAGCTTCACCATGCTTATCTAAAACTGGATAGATAAATTCAGAGTTGGCGTGAACACGTCGGTGGGAGACTTTGCGAAACAGAAGCCATATTGACTGTCTAAAAAGTGGTCATGCGAAATAAGGTGCTTAACGAAAGTAGCATTTATTAGACTCTTGGTTACTTTCCAGAAAAGAGGTAAGATAGTAACAGGGCTGTAATTTCAGGGAGAGGCAGCGAGTTCCATAGAGTTCTTAAAAACAGGGACTATGTAGTAAAGAAGGAAGCAGAGTGGCATTTTAATAAAGTTTAAAGAATAGAGACGCCAACTCAGGAGCACATTTGTTTAGGACGTCGGCAACGATTCCGTCATATTGCTTGACTTGTGAGGATTTTATTTAGAAATTAATCCAGAAACTAGCGATGAGCTTATGCATACATCACTATGCATAGCTTCAGTTCTATAACGAAATCAGGCAGAGGTATTCCAGATGTGTAAAGAGTTTAAATACTCTGGCTTATTTGAAATTGATTGCAAAGGGAAATTACTGAGTGTGTGTTGTTGTTCAACATGCTCTTGCAGAGCTGCCAGTAATTCCTAGAACTAAACTTCTGAGAGACTATACTCTGTCTATATCTATAAGCAAGTATTGACTTTGTTTCTTTGAGGACACCCTTACACTAATTGAGAGAAGTGACAAAGAGAGATCTTTTTCAATCAGAAATATCACTGGTCCAACAGGAAGAATAGATTTCAGTGGGCTATAGCAGCTGACCAAGCAGGTGAGAACCAGGAGAATTCTCGTTGTTTTACTTGGTATATCCGAGCTCGAAAAGAAAGCTTCGATGACACTTTCACCCAGGAAGTAACCTCACTGGTACATTTCTGAATAGGATGATATCCTTCTACGGGATATCGTGGGAATAGTTACGAGACTACTTCCAATCAGCGCGATGATAGCAGAAATATATTAAGGGGGTTTCGTTACTGGCGGGAGAGCAGAAAGATATATCTCTGGACCTCACCACATGATCGGTTAACCAAGATGACAGAGATGCGGTGTACATTAAGAATCAGGATAGAGTTAAGGAAGAGATCACGTATAGAAGCGTGTCCGTCAGAATTACTGGGGGAAACCCGTTTGAAACTCTATGAGACATTGCATAATAGAGGAGTTCAAGGCCTGGATTCCTGGAAGGTCCGTGATATTGCAGTGAATACGCAAACTGTGGTGGTGGGCGTTACAATCACCGAACACAACGATATTTGCAGACGGGTATAGAGAGAGGACCTCATCTATGCCATCAGAAAGTCTATTAAGAACACAACAGCTGCGAGAGGGAGTGAAACGATACTGCAAGAAGTGATGGCTTATTGAGTTTAATAGGGAAAGACCGAAACACATGTAATGCCATTCCGTAGACGCAGGAGTTGATTTCCCTTGCCAGTGGATGATGTTCTCTGTGATACACACAAAGGACATACATATAGACCTTAGAGTATATCCGAATGAGAGGAAGATATTCTGGAATAGTTTATTCAGTGGAAGAGTTTGAAGACATCAGATTAGTTTAACAGAGAGCTGGGTTGTCCGGAAAGCGTTCCAAAAGGAACGATTCCACACTGCAGAAATTGCTGCGAATATCAAAAATGTTGGAGAAAGTAATGTTCAGTGGTTTAAGTAATTTTTGGCAAGCTGGTTTAGTTTTATATTGTTTATTTTTTTTAATATAGCATTTTTTTTGAAAATCCGGAAATACCATGAATAATAATAGCTGCAAGTCGTCTAAGCTAATATGTGCTGCTTGACAGAAACGTACTATGGCCTCATGGTTGCCTATCAGATCCCGATATTAAGTGACTGTTAATGGGATCAGCCTCTCCAGACTATACCCAAGATTCAGGGCTCATACTATTAGGTTGGTGCAAAAATAATATCGTTTTTTGACGTTACAAAAATACGTCAAAAACGATATTATTTTTGCACCAACCTAATACAATTCCGGATGCCGAAATCACAAAAGCCTGAACCTAGTATCCCTCTAGTATGAACACTCATAGCCAACATCTAGCCATATAAGCTAGAATTCCTGACAGCCACACGATTAAAGCCTCAGAATAAGGATACCGGAGACCCTATCCTAAAAAGAAGGTGATAATCCTTTACTCCTCTTCGATGGAAGGTGAATGAATATTATATGGGCGAGTTAGGTCTATAGATTCTTATTTTAAAAAGACACGCAACAGCAACAAAAATTGTCTTTTAAGTTTTAACTTGGTCAAAATATCCAGGACTAGAAAAACATATGTGGTAGATGAAAATTATTCTTATTATATGATGCCTCTGAACAAAACCTGCATTCTGTATTTCAAAAGAAGTATCTTCTTCGGGTATCATCCTAGATAAATTATTTTCGAAATCACTAATGATCTACGTGCTAGGATTTGACCAGATGACTTATGTCCACTTTAGTTCAAATATACATCAAGCCATTATTTGTAGTTATGGAACTGCAGTTACATTTTATATTGCAACTTCTATCATTTTATTAACTTTCACTTTAGTCGTGCTTCAACACACTAAATTCTTTAAACAATTATTTCGTCGACGAGATGGCCAGCCATATTGCAAATTCAATACATTATTGTAACTAGAAGTGGAAAATATTTCTTAAATTAATCGAAAACAAAACCGTGCTACACATTTTCTAATGAAACATGCATGTTTGAAGAGGGACGTATAATATTAATAGTGATAGATTGTAATAATGCTTATAATATTCTGAGAGAAGTGGCAAACTCGAAAAACTAAGATTAAATAATCTCCCCGAGATATAACAATAAAATACTCAAGAGTCGATCATTGATTCATGTGAACTCTAAATTTCTGTTAAATAAAATGAGTTATGCTGCTTTTATCTGTTTAATGATTGTCGCCTACCTTAAGCAAAAAGGAAAATAACACAGACATCTCATTTTAACAGATATATTACACCAGAATTACACAAAAAATATCTAGAAGTACTACAGTGTAATTATATGGAATATAATTGACATTACCTTCAACCACTGCTTTGGAATAACTTCGGGATCTCCCGCATCTCTTCTGGACGGTCTCCGTATTTAAGTTGTGCTCTCGCTAAACTACATCCCACGCATAATGATGAATTGTGTTGCAGTCTGAAAAGTTATGTAACGGATGATGTTGTCGCAGATACTGCCTGACAGTTATGTCTGTGTTCTTCTGCTTGTGTGACATTGTGCAGAGTCCTGTTGCCAGACATATGAATTATGAATCTAAATGCAGTACTAGATTGGCGGCAAAGTGCCATCATTTTACAGTTGAAATGTCTAGATTTAACCATAAGTTCTATGCTAACAGTTTCCTCTATCACACTTCTTGCTTGTGGAATTCACTTCCGGCTTCATACTTCCAAGTCAAATTTGATCATCAAAAAGTTAAATGAAATGTCAATCGTTATCTTCTTAATTATTGTTCTTTTATTTTCCTCTTTCTTAATAGTAATTATTTTTTCTTGTATTCTCTAATTCTTACTACCCCCTTGCATCCTAGTGGCTTTATTAATTTTTGAGGAGAGAAATGATTAAAACATTGTATATTTAGGAAATATACAAAGATCTTTGAAACATAAAAAAAGACGCTAATGTAGAATGTTTTTGCTTTTGCAAATAGAGGAAAAAACATCAACATCCAGACACATTGGTTTCCTATGTAGTGATCGATGACAGATGATAAGTGACTACAACGGTCTGGATCAACAGATTCTTTTTAGCTGAACACTAATGTAACTTATAAGTATTACGACCATTAGTATGGATTCATGGTCTCAATTGACAGAAAATAATAACCAGATATTAGCTCAGCATTGTTCAGTGAAAAATGAAGCTAGAAAATAATATGAGAGTATGACATCAAATTGCTAAGTGCAAATTTCGTATTTGAATATCATCGTTTAAATCATATACCTTTTAATTGGGTTTGAAGTTAGACATTCACACAACACAAAAATTAGCCCTTATTTTACTCCAAAATTTTGTGTATAACGGATTATTTATATAAAATCCCAGAAATTATCCAGTTAAATGAAACCTTGTGAAATTAAACTTGGAAAATTTTAAAACAGATGATGGAAAATGCGACACCGAAATTTTACACGAATCTGATTAACAAAAAATGCATTTGTAAAACTAAACAAATTACAAAGAAAAATAACTTTTTCTTTAGAAACAAGCAAAAATCTCTTGAAGTGCTAGGTCATATAAATCATCTTTTAAGGCAGCGCGTGCTGGATAATGAAGAAGTTAGTGGCGTTAATAGAAATGTGGTTCAACCGAAGGATACTGAAACATCCCTGGACGACGCGAGAAAGGAATGATGATGTCTTACAGAAAATGCTAACAAAAAAATTCCCTCATATACTCAATAACCAGAGCAAAGCGGCTAAAATCTTTTGGGCTATAATGGTGACGGATGTCTTGGAAAAAGTTACCGGACATATTAAGGACAACGTCGATAGAGGAAACATGAGGTCACTGTTCTGAGGAGCTTGCTGAAATGGATGACGGAACATGGGTGGGAGGTTTGGCAAATAGAGAAAGCGCACTAAGGGCTAAATGGTGTAGGAAGTTGGGAAGAGCCATGCTTATGGACGTTATAAAAGCACACAGCATATAAATGAAGAACACATAAAATCACAACCTCCCATGAGGGAATGGGTTTTTTATATTTACTTGCCTCTACATGTCTATTCTCATACAGTGTAACCAGGATATAAGAGACACGAATATAAGAGAAACTCGGATATAAGAGACTTCTTCTCCGGTCCCGACAACTCTCTTATATCCGGGTTACACTGTATTAACGGAGAGTATACATGAGCATTTTATTAGTAAAAGCCTACTATTTTTTTTTACTTTTCTGAAAGCCCTCATTTGTAATTTGAACATGATTCACTCTTTCCAATTTCAGTTCGGTTAACCGTTTAAACCAACTGGGCATATACTTTCTCATAATCCTGTTGATAAATATTTGTCTCAAATGATAACCTGGATGATTATCTTTCAAATATACATTAATTATTTCTTAATTTTCTTCCCTGATTAAAGTTTATTTCTTAGAGCCTATATTGTAATATAAAGCTAGTACAAGAAAAAACAGAAACATTTGTTTGCCATTTCGTATTATTTATTTTCTTAATTAAATATATCTGGATTCATGATGATTAAACTTTATGTATGATTAGAATGAATTTAACTCATACAGATCGTTTATTTCATAAGAATATAAAATATGAAAATCATTAAAAATATATTTCGGTAGTCTTCAATTAGAGTCAACAGATTTTACGGGATATAGTCACTTCTTGTTAAGTTGGACTTATTTTTATGCAATAGCCATATATGCTCTAACCAATGGCGGAATGAAAGTAAGACGACAAAAGTTTAGATTAAGGCACATTCTTATCTGTGAAACTTAAGTGATATAATACAGTTTTATTAAAAAAAATATCCGAAGAGATAGAAACACAACACATTACTAGAGAGCAAAATATTAAAATTATTAAAATAAATAATTATTTTCAATTGTGTTTAAATTCTTTTTATTTTTTTTTTTTCAGATTTTGTATAAAATTAAATTATAATTTATGTCAATCATTAACATAGCCACACTACAGGAAAAGTTATTCTGTGTATTGCAATTTTCGAAGCGTTTTGTGTCATGCGTGATAAACAATTTAGCGATCATGTATCTTTCGATACATGGCTGACGATGAATGTTTCCCGCATTACATTGCCATTTCTTTCTTTCTGCGGTAGACCAGTTGCCTTCCAAGGCTATAAAATCTGTCTTTCCATAATATTTGCCTATAGCGGGGTGGGGGAAGACGACGATTCATACTTTTCCCAAGGGTATTAGCACGTAAGTGACTGCAATGTATTCGACTGGAATTCGAACACGGCTCTCCGGTTCCTCAACTAGAGCCGCTATATAATAGCACATCGTGCCTCCTTTTTTTTTTTATTATTAAATTTTCGATATCTGTCTTTTTTAATAACCTTGCAGATTAAAACTCCTTTCAAATTTAACAATAATTGTATATAGAAAAGGCATTTTGCTTCAGCTATGCAACTGAATACACAAGCCAGCTAATTTTACGTTGCAAAATTAGCGTTAGTAAGGTAACATAGAAGTTGGGAATTTGGTGTGACATTTGACGACACCCACTAATGGAATCATCGATTCAATTTCGCCTTCAATTTATAACCATTTCACACTAAATGGATGGGAAAGGCTTCCGCTCAACTCGCAGTTATGGTCAGCAGTTACTCATTCGTTACTTATGGTAAAATATAAGAAAGTTTCACGTAGGATAACAGACATTGGCGTTGAATGTAGAAATGACAAACTGAGTTCAAATGTCGGCTTTCTCTTTTGCAATACTGACTTAGTTGTAGTTGTGTCATTCACCTGGGACCGGTTGAGACGTATCCCCGAAACGAAATTGCTGTATCCCGGAAGAAATCGGACCAAGCTCGGAGGTCGTATGCACTTGAGTCAATAAGAGCTAACCTATCATGGTTCCAACGGCGAATTTAGAACACAGGCCCAACGAATATTCGAACGCCGTAGCACTGTTCTCGCTCATTTTAACGTGCATATTCATAGCAGAAGTTTCTGTGTGAATATGAAATCGCAAGAAGTTCCCAAGCCATATGTATACACATTGTAAGATAGTGCGATCCGAACAGTGATTCGGTTAGAGCGGCGAAACATTTGCTTTCCACACCGAATCCAAGTCGGTTTTGCCAGGGTCGTTATGGGGGCGCATGAGATGAACTTTGACCGACAGATATGAGACACGCGTTCACGGGGTTATCAAGTGATTATATAACACAACCTATTTTGACCTACTTTAGGCTAGCAGGAGCTCTTCACAACTGTTCAGCTTACGTAAACTTCGGTGGTGCCTGGTTCGTTACAGAACGCAGGAGCGTGAGTTTGACAGGCTAAGGTGAGACACGTGGGAATAAGGTGTTCAATTGATCATGTCCTACTTTCTAGGCCAGAATGAGCTCGTGGCAACTATCCAGCTCAGGCATACTGGCCATTAGCTTCACATGGGTAACTTTGATGAAAATAAAATATGCCACTTTCTGATTTACGCTAGCAGTATGCTAAATAGCAGAGGATAATGTAAACACTGAATTCCAAACCCTGAAGGTGACATATTGAAAAACCTCCACTATTCTGCTGACTAAAATCATAGCACTTCACAAACAAAAATATTTAATCTATAGGAGTCCAAATTCATTTCTCGCTGAAGAGTCACGTCATGAAAAAAGCTTTTAATTGCATTGATCTCTATGTATACTACATTCTTGCGTTTACCTAACCACGCGTTATAACCAAAGACTGGGTAGAGTATTAGTCACGGTTATGTTAATAAAGTAAATCAAATATGGCGTAGATTCGAGATAAATCCCAAATGAGTTCCCAAGCAATCTCATGTATCAAGAGATGAATAAACATAAACACTAATAGAGATAATATTATCAATCAGACAAAATAAGAAAGATAAAGAAAGAAAAGAAGACATAAATTTGTAAGGTTAAACGGAAGGCCGAATAAAAATGCGTAGAATCATAAGACAAGTTATGTTTTGCAGATACGAATCAGTCTTACATTTTTATAGGTAGAACCTTTGTCCATGCATTCATTAATGTCGTTACATTCTTGATAAAATCCAAAGAAGACTCTGCAATGATCCTGACAATGCATCTTGGATTCAGTCATTTCCCATCGCGGTAATCTAGCTTCTAACTGATTTTACTATTAGGTTGCTGCAAAAATAATGGCGTAATAATGTCGTTTTTTGACATATTTTTAACGTCAAAAAACGACATTATTACGTCATTATTTTTGCACCAACCTAATATAAATATTTTAATGGTAATTCGTCAGATATTTATTTGGTAAATCGATTTTACGAATGTAATTTCATACTAGTTTGGAAGGTAGGTCTCGTCATTTTACAGTTGACATTTGATAGATACCTTTACGTTCTGTGCTAAGAGTTCTTTCACTCATATTTCACGCCTCTCGCTTTCCAGTCACTTTTAATCATCAAAAACCTAAATGCAATATAATTATTTATATTCTGTATTTATTTAATTTTTATTTTGTTGTTCTTTCTCTTATGTATTTTATTTTTCGAATATGCTTTCACAATTAATAACCTCCTGTGTCTTAGTGGATTTATTGTCTTGCTTGGTGTGAAATGATTAATATATGCAGATACGGAAGACTGTTTAAAAGCTAGAGTTTGGGTTAATATAGTTGATGTAGAGAAACTATAGGAAAATGATTTCATATATGCTTTATTTTGTATTCGGAATAATACATTCATTCTCATGTAAAGTGATATACATTATATTACTAAAGGACGAAATTCTTAAAATACAATAAAAATATATAAATATCTTATTCGGGCCGATATATTATCAGCTCAAGATGGCGCTTTTTCTTTATATTGGAAGCAAGCGTAATACTGTGTGAATTTTAGAAGGAATATATTCATAGTGCCCTCAAAACGCTTAGTTTTTCAAAGTACGAACGTTAAAAAAAAACAATAGCCATATAAATGGTATGTTTATCTGCAGAGATGGTATACACAGTACCTAAAATTGACATATTAAAAAATAAACAAAAACAAATACACGGCAGGTTGAACTTTTATAAAATGTTGATTGTCTGAAGAAAAATGAATACAAATATCAGGAAACTATGATTACATTCTAGAAGATTCCTATTCCTTACCGTCTTACAAAGAGTTTTTCTTTTTTTAGCGTCAACTATCATACGCGAAAGCATAGCAATAGATAAGAATATTTAAGAAAAAATGTTATTTCTAAATATGTCTGTCATTCGGTGTGCCAGTCGCACGCTGCTTGCTGATGTCTTGTCATAAACTGAATGCATTTTTGTATATGATTTATTTTCTGCTGTACCATTCCAAGGTATGATATCCCCAAAAGATATGAGCACCTGAAATTCTTCATTTGTCTCTCTTCCTTCCAGAATTGATCACTTGAAATAAAGTTTTGCCAACTACTTAAAACATTACGGCTGTTTCCCATTTGAATCCAGAACTACAAGAAAACACAAAAAAAATCAAGTAGACATTGGAGTCAGGCAGCGATAAAAACAAGAAAAATCGAATTGGGATCGAATACCAACTGCAGTAGATATTTTTCACTTAGGGCATCCTGAAATTTATAAATCCTATTTATCCAATAAATTATACCTGTGGTTTATATTATTTCAATAAACGTGGGGAAATTCAGGTTAAAAGAAAATGTCCTAAAAGACCCCAAAATTGAGTTAGACAACGATTAAATTATAGAATAATTTAAAATCAGGTAGGAATAGTGTTCATAAATTTTTCAACCAACATCGGATTCTTGGAAGGAAGGACTTGGCATATAAGGAGGAACTTGCGTTTTTCTTTAACATGTTGACTGCCAGGGGCTAACTATAAAATCTGATTTTAAAAACCAAATTTATAACAAATGAAGCAATATGTTTTCTTCCATTCATTGGTTTATATGTAAATATTTCAATAATTGTTTTCCATAAAATATTGTTTTAGTTGGCACTAAAATTAGCCATTTCGTCCTTAGATGAAGAAGAGGCTTTAAGTAACAGAAGTTATACAGAAGGATTGTGAGAATACTATGGACTGAGCATGTGAGCAATAAGGACGTTTTAGAAAAAATGAAAACTAAAATGACACGTATAATTACTATCAGATAGAGACAGTTGAAATTACTAGGGCAGATAAGAAGGAAAGGCTGCTTGGAAAATCTGATACTCACAAGACACATTGAAGGCAAAAAGGACAGAGGAACAAATCGCATAACATACCTAGCAAGATAGTTTGAATAGAAAAGGTAACAGGGTTTAGAAGTTATAAAAAGCAACACTTATTAAAAACTACAAATGACATGAGATAGTTGAGAAAAATGATCGCAAACGTCCACAACGGACACGGCACAAATAAAAAGCAACTAGCATTAAAATATAGACCCCGTCGTAGGTCAACCGCAATCGACATTATAGTGTCAAAGCGAACATCATCACATTGTCAATGAGTGCATAGAACGCGCAAACTCATTGCTATATAGAGTACTTAATTCAGATTTGCCATTCTTGGCAACTGTTAGGTTGGTGCAAAAATAATGTCGTTTTCTCACATAGTAACATATGTGTGAAAATGACATTGTTTTTGCACCAACCTAATAAATGCTAACGGTGACTAGATTCCAGTCGGCCACATTATTTTTATTAATATGCATATAACTCTTCTTGCTGCAGATCTAAGTGGAGAAAAAATGTAGTAATAATGATCTCTCCGTGAAAGTCAATGTAAAGGATGAGTTCGATCCTGTCACGTTTGATTCCTCATTCCCAACCTTTCCACAAGATACAGATCAAATGGAGATTTTTTTTTTTTTAGTTTTAACATATTTTTTCTGCGGCACGATTATTTTGTTCTCGGAAAAAATATCCTGGCGTAACGTTTATACAGCTCGGATAATGATATTCTAAAAATCATTAAAACGTTGATTATATCTAAGGTATTCATTGGAGATGAAATTATTTAACTACTCGTTTGAAATTTGGGTACTTAAGTCGTCTAACAGGCTCCTCCTAGGGAAAGCTATAGGGGATATTACGATTTGAGGCACGATTTTAGTGGAGAAAAAGATAGGTTGTCTTTGCTCTGAACGTCGTAATTTTTTGAAACGCTAAAAAAAAAAACACCAGAAATTTAAATGGAAAGCATTTAAGTAAAGAACAAAAGAAGAAAATCGTAAATATGTTAACAAAAGGGGGGTTACTGCAGGTTATATAGCAAAGCTTTTAAAAGGGACGTTCACGAAAGCTCCGGTGATCAAGAAAAAACATAGATGGATAATAGCGTTATCCGAGCTATATATACCGGAGAGTTTATTGGAAATTCACACCGGCATGACTATTACCTACGGTACTTTTATTTGATGCACTATACTTTTCTTTGTTGCAGATATACAGATTAGTAACTCTGTACTCGGATATCCACTTAACAATTTGTGGATTCATTGTGTCCTTTTATTTCTTACCAGTATCATACGTCATGGTTTTGTTAATATCACTTGAGCAATAGCCTAAATGGCAGATCTCCAAAACCATTGGAAATTCGCATTCCACAATGACTAGCCTCAAGCTATTCGAAAGGGATCCGAAAATTGCAAAGAGTAACGGAATCGTTTTGATAGTCTACATCCTCCTTAGGATATGCAGGAAGTTTAATTTCGTGTTCTTGTTCGGCGAAATCCGACCAGATGGTAATTAAATGACGTTTCTCTTTCCTATGCGTTTCCAAAGAAGAGTATTACCAAGCCATAGATCCGAAGAGCATGGCATCTTATTTCGCGTTGTTAACACACACGGAAATATTGGAATATATACGAGCTTTGAACAAAATGTATCGGGAATGCTTCTATGGTAACGGAGCTAAAATACAAAAAGCGAATAAACTTGGCACAGATAGACCTTGATGTCTGCAGCACATACAGTGTAACTCATAACCTTCTTGATGGTTTTCTTTTCTTATTGGAATGATTTGAAAGAAAGTGTATAGAGTTTCTCTCCTGAAGACAGATTTTCTATCAGTGACCAGGCTTTGTGCAGCAGATGTTGGCTAAGCACATTGTTCCATAGGTTAGATAACCATTACATTCTCCAGTCCTTGCCCCTTTCTCAATCCGAGCGGCTATCTATTACCCCACTAGTGTACACTAGACGAAATTCATCGCATTCGGAAATATTCAAGACATCCTGCACATTAGCTCACTGACATGTCTTTAATTTATATATAAAAATGTGTGTGTGTTTACTCAAACATTTTTTCTTCTTTTTCTCTGGACAATTTTTTTTTTCCTTTTATTTCTTTTTTTCTTTCTATCTTTTTCACTTTCTATTTTAGTTTTGGTTAATATTTAGTCAGTGAGCTAACGTGTAGGATGTGTTAATATTTATTGAATATTGGTCTTTGACTTGAAAAGAACAGGATTTCCAGGCGAAGATTATATAACGTGTCAGACTCTCTATACCCGCAAAAAAGTTCCAGGAATCCGTCCATCAAAGGAAAACTATGATCCCTTCGCCATAATTATTTTTCAGAACCCACACAAAATTGTTATGATTCAAAAAGACTTAAGTTGACAGGAAGCATATGACGGTTTGAGAACTTTTTGCAATTAGTATTTCTGTTGTTGGGAAGTGACCAAACTAATTTCTTTTAGATTACATAAACAATATTCACATGAAAAGAAATGATTGAAGTTAGTCGTCAATGTTTTAAAATGTGAAGTTATACAGAAAGTGCGCATGTTTTTTTGTTTTTGTTTTTTTTGTTGTTTGCTTGCTTTTAAGGTTTGTGTTTTACTCATTTCACAAGAAAAGGAAGTTGCACATGTCCAACAAAACATTGAAGATATATTATTTTAAATTTCTTGCATTTAGGGGAGAAATTCTAAACCTCAGTGACAGGGCATTTGCAGATAGACAGAGTTAGAATTTAGCAACACTGCATGGGGAAAACCATGTTCATGCCTTAAGCTACCTTCCGTTCATGTACATTCATTTTTTTTTCATATAACGTTACCAATTTACCACGAAGTAGTGGCCCACCAATCTTTTTAAAATATAGTTATACAGATGGTATTATTAAACCATATTTATCTATGTGTCTATCTATGTATCTATTTATGTATTTATGTATCTATGTATGTAGATATATATATATATATATATATATAGAGAGAGAGAGAGAGAGGTATATATATATATATATATATATATATATATATATATATATATATATATATATATATAGATAGATAGATAGATAGATAGATAGATGTATCGGAAAACATTTTAAATGCTGTGCAAGTAGTAAGATTATTGTACATCACACAAACGCAAGCCATAGATTACACAAACACACACACACACACACATATATATATATATATATATATATATATATATATATATATATATATATATATATAATTAACTGATTATATCTATTCAATTCTTTTTATTTTAATTTTCCAGCATATTTCACTTTCCCCATATAATTTATTTGATCTATAAATTTAATTAAACAAATATTGTAAAGTGTCATGTGTAATGTAGTGTCAAAATATTTTAAAAAGATTATATTTTAAGTGGAGTAGTGTGTACGCATATATCATAGCTAGTCATTCATCAATATTTAAATATACTTTGATGTTTCTTTTTTGAATATCAATGTTAAAAATGTGGCATTTTATGAAAACTTGTATATGGACAAAATCCAAATTTATCAATATGTAATGAATGCCTTAAATATAAGCGCTAAAATCTTCAGAATTTATAAGAAACTTGATGAAAAAATTCAGTTGATTATAAAAACGAGTGATTATCGTATATACAAGTTTGTAGATCATCCGAACATAATCCGACTCCCTTATCTTATATCAGAAAAATGGGAAAACTTTTACAGCGCCGGTATAAGCGGAACATTATCATTATCTTATATCCAGCTGGGTTGAATTGGTTTTTCTAAAAAATTTCATAGAACTAGTTTCCAGCAATAAAAAGGTTGTCCTATTAAAATCTCGCAATCATCACAATTCTCTCTTCTTGGCAAATCGGATCGCACTGTAGTATATGTTGATATTCCATTTGAGTTATCTATTCGAAATGAAACTCCTATGCACAAGGCTTCTTTCTGTTATCACCGTATTAATTGGAATTAAGACTTTATTTCATACACCTTTTTCGATCATATTCTTAAACTTCCTGTTGAGACTTGTGTCACAGTGTTTTTTCTTTGCCGACATTGATGCTTTTTTAACTGCTCCCAAATACCAGATGAAACCAAAATATTCTCCTTGATTTACAGCCGCATGTTCAGACACTATGGCTTATAGGAATTATTTTTCCTTCTGTTCCTATCACAACAGACACCTACTTGTGACTGTTCGGAATAATTGCAAACGTCTCCTCAAAGCGATTAATTCCTTGTTTATAGAATGAGGCATAGGTTAGCTTCCTACAAGTTCGATTCACGTAATTACTGGCGTCTATGTAATAGTAAATTATATAAAAGCAAATCTTCTATAACAAAGTGACTTATTTTTCTTAGTGAAGTACATTTTATATTAATGATTTTTGGTGTAGCGACTTGAACAGAAAAAATTATCAGTTTGAATCTTTTGGTGAAATTAAATTTTACGAGGAAATTTGATTTTGAAAACATCTATTGTTCAAAGTACTTAAGATTTTGACAGGTGACAACATTTCCTTTGCCAAGTCTCCTTTATGTTTTTATTCTTTATTTATTTTTCCCCTTAATAATAGTTGTTCTCATATTATCCAACACTTTCCAACATGATGCTTTTTTGTCTTTCTTAAAATTAAATGATTGAAAAGGTTGACATATATTGCTTTAGAAACTAACACATAGGAATGTCAAATATTAGTTTTTTTCTTTTTTAGTTTTTTTTAATATTTAACAAATCAAATGCCATAAAAATACCAAGTGAGATATAACTACACATTATAAACTCCTAAATTGTTCAATATTTTAAGGCAGTAAGAGAAGTCTCTCTGCCCTATCCCATCCTACAGATCGTGACGATTCCCTTATGACTGACATGTCATAATAGATTTTGTACTTAAGTTCGCACAACACAAAGCTTCAGATTCACCCATATATAGGATATATGATTTCGTATATGAATTAAAGAGTAGGTAATGTTTATCAGGATAAGGAGGGCAAATAACAATTTTGAGAGGTTAAGATTATAGGGCTTACAGAAGCATCTATTATAGTGTATTTTCTAGAAAGTTTGTTTCGTGGGAAGAATCTCGAGGAATATTTATATTACGATTTGATAGTTTTTACATCTAAAATATTTTAACTGACATTTAGAGTACAGTTATGACAGCAATGGCGTTAGCCATTAACTGAGCTTTATCACACTTCGAGAAATGTCTCGAAACTTTATATTTTTTAGTCCCACGACAAAAGTTCAACATTATGAATATAAAAGGATGGCATCAAGTATAAAAATTGAATGGTGTGTGTGACTTTAAAGATACGTTCGAAAGAAATCAACGATAACGGAGCATTTGCATAAATGCATAATCGATAGGGAAATTTAATTAAAATTAATTTTGGAGCAAATGCAGGAAGAAAAAGAAACATATAATCAAGACTGTTGGTACTGAACATATCCTTTAAAATAGTTTTTAAATCGAAGTAGATCAGTTTTATGATAAAGCGATCATTCCAGATATTTGGTGGTTTTATGTGAAAAAATTATGAAATTAGGTAAAATCAGAAAAATATTTGTTTAGAATGCAAACCATTCTAAGAATTATTTCTTGATTTTTTATAACGCAAATGACTATTCATTAACGAGTACTCATGTGTTTTCCCTCGTGTGATTTCCTCGCTTCACTGATTGAAATAGAATGTAACTCATATTTTGTGACTTCAATCCTTATTTTCTGCATTTGAAATAAGAGGTCATTTGAAAGATTAAACTCGTAAATAACTGGTAATAACTGGTAACGTATATACAGATGTGGGAAAAAAAATCATCAACTCATCCATAATTACCAGTTAAGCTCCAATGCCTCAAATATTTCATATGCATTTTTTCACAAATGCTGAAACAATGCAGGTACAGTGATGCGCACAACAAAATCTGTATTTTAATGGCAAACAAACAAAAAAAAAAAAAAACGCCAAAGAGACATTAAACATGGGACAGAATTACTGGCGCTCCTATCTCAATAATCAATTGTGTAGCCTTTATTCTGGATTATAACCATTAATGATTTTTGGTAGTTCCTTACAAAATTATTGTCTCAATAATCAATTGTGTAACCTTTATTCTTGATTATTGCCTTTAATAATTTTACATTTCATTACAAGCATTGCTAGATATATCACTCCATTTTTTTTCTTGGCAAGAGCTTTTAATTCTTCAAAATTAGAAATATTTCCTTCTCTTAATTTTTTCAGATATTCCCATGAATTTTCAATGGAGGTTAGATCAGTACTTGGTGTGGTGTACGCTTAATTTTGCTGTCAGCTATTTTGTAAGAATTTGTGCCGTCTCTTCTTGGTTATTGCTAAGTTGGAACGTCCAGTTACACCACAAAGACCGCTTTACTGCACTTTGTTTTATATATAATAATACCCTTTATCCATGATACCCTGTACTGCCACTAGTTCCCCTGCTCCAGAAGCAACAAAATATCCACGGAGTACAATGCTCCCATCATCGGGCTTAAGTGTAGAGAGTTTTCTTCTTTTTTTTGTTTTGTGAGCTTCATTGAATTTTTTCCATAAATAACGGGAGTCATTCTACGTTTGCTACATCTGACCATAAATCAAAGTTGCAATATTTACTCCTATGTTCTAGATGGCTTCTAGCGTAAGCTAATCAGCATTTTATATGTTTAATTTTCATTGGTCGACAAACTAGATACCCCTCTCGATGAAAGCATCTATTGACGTTTTGCGTCGATGCATTAAATCATAATGTTTTTATATCATTGACAATGTCCTTTGTCGTTAAGAGAGAATTCATCAAGACATCTCTAACAATATATTCTTTTCCATTCCCTCAGAAAATAATCGTTTTCTGCAAGCTCTTATTTATTCTCAACACAAAGAGACTCGTTGTACTTTTAGATGATGATAAGAATCAACGATTTAGGGATATTTAAATGCTTGTAAAATTGTTGTGTAATTATCACCTTATTTGTACGCATCGACTATATTCATTCGGAGGTTTTTGTCAAGTTCAGCCATTTTGGGCAAACTTGCAGAACGAATGAGTTATTTTGGTAGGTGGCCGTCACAAATTGTCTTCATTATTGCTGTGAAATCCGGTACCAAAAATAACAAACGCCAGGAATGAATATATGAAAATAATGTATCAACGTAATAATACAAACTGGTAATGCAGGTTAGTAGTTCCAGGAATATGGGTTAGTAGCAAAATGTCTATACTGTATTTGGAATTGAAGTATCGCTGTATGACATCTTACTGAGTCTACGTGCTCGCTACGTTCATTCTGTCTGTTACATTCACCCTCTGTTGCTCTTGTCGGTATTTATCAATCCACCCACGAGGATCGAATGTGGCACAAGGCCGTTTTAATGTGGGTATCCCGAGCCCGTAGGCTCGGCCAAAAATATGGCCTTTCTGAACCCACCTAGACGGGATCAGGCCCTGTCAACCTACCCGGACGAAACTTTGCCCTTCGGCAAAGCCTCGTCCGGGTTCCTCTCTGCTAATGCATAGAGTTCGACAGTCGCCGAGAGTCTGTTGCTCTCGTCGGTATTTATCCATCCACCCACGAGGATAGAATGTGGCACAAGGCCGGTTTAAAGTGGGTATCTCCGAGCCCGTAGGCTCGGCCAAAAATATGGCCTTTCTGAACCCGTCTAGACGGGTTCAGGCCCTGTCAACCTCCCTGGACGAAACCTTGCCCCTCGGCCGGGTTCCTCTCTGCTTATGCAGAGAGTTCGACAATCGCCGAGAGTCTGTTGCTCTCGTCAATATTTATTGTACTAAATGTACAAATGTGGCACAAGGCCAAAAAATGGGGAAAGGGGGGAGAGATGGTCATCTTCTGTCTTAACTTTAAACTTAGCAAGCCACAATCACTGACCCAAACATACAAACAATGTTCCTTTCACCAAAACAACGCATCCATTACATAACATTCTTACTACATCCACCAAAATTCCTCAGCGACTCTATGAAGTTCTAACTAGTCCCCATATATACAAATCATTGTCTGTGGGGGGAGGGGAACAACTAAAAAACCCCAATGAATATTTACAATGTATACAAAACTATATACAAGAAATTGAACAAAACTTTTTTGTTAGTAGTAAAACCCCCCACAGCCATAACTGTGGTAGAAACATCAGTTAACTGGACGAAATCGATGCGAGACTTGAAAAAAAATATAAAACATTCGTACAATCCATGCACTCACTACAAACACACAGTCAATCAGACACAACAACAAATACGAAAGATACACTCGAAACGAAAGGCGCCCCGCACCCACCAGAGAACTGATATCACTAACCACCTAACGATGGGAGGGATGGGGAATTAAACAAAAGAAAAAAAATAGGGTCAGAAATAAAAGGGGGGCCAATGAGCATACACACCCTAGCTAAGTTAACATGAAAAAAAGAAAAAGAACTAACTAAAGCAAAACCGACCCAAACTAACCTATACATGGGAGGGGTTACTAAAGTTCACCCCAGCAATCCCAAAATCCTTAATGCCTAACCGGCATCAAACAGCCACTCCAAGTCAGCACCTTTCACTCTGCAGAGACGCGCAAGACTCACCCACCTTTCGCTAAATTCCAATGGATGGAGTCGTTTCCTTTCCGTCCTGATCTTGACTTTAAGCTGATGCTTAAAGAACAAGATCAGTTGGGAAGAGGTAAACTTCTCGTCCCCATGAAATTCCTTCTGTCGCGTCGTCCATATCACGACTCGCATAACACCCAGTAAGCAAAAGAACACATAGTGCTCAGTCTTAGTCAACGGCGGTACTATATTGCTACAGACGGAACTGGCCTCGAGGACAAAGAACTTTCCGCGCAGCATGCGAACCATGAGATCTTCAACGAACTTGCACAACGGAACTACGACACTACAATGAAAGAAGGCGTGACCTATGGTCTCGACCTCCCCACTGCAGCGAACGCAGTTTGGCGACTTTACCAAACGCGCTGCGCGAAGTCTTTTGGCGACCCAGAGGGCCCCTCGAATCACCAGCCAGGTGAGTGATGCCTCGGGGTTAGTGAGACATTTCAACCCGGGCGCCCAAGGCCATATGCAGCGAGCCTCCCGCTTCGTCAGCCCGAGCTCGTCAATCAGATCATCCTGAACGTTCCCCCTAACTAACACCTGATATAATGCCTTACGGGACAACGGCTGGGCGTCGGAGAGGCCATCCTTCGCCCGTAAGAGTCGCTTGAGGGCCAACCGACATTCGTGATAGAAAGAGCCCTCGCCTCGAGGATTACGGCCGGCCTCCTCCTCACACGAGCGCACATTTCTCAAGGATGGAAAATGTTTATGGACGTCTTCCTTCCAGAATTCGCCGTTCTCATCCAGTTGCATACACATCCGGTCTAGATAAGTAATGCGAAGCGTATGTCGACGAGTCTCAACGCAAGGCACCCCTAGACAGCCATCAGAGGGATGGAGGTAACAGATCTCGGGACTAACCATGGCGGCCCTGCCTCCCCACAAGAAGGAGAACAGGAGCCTTACTAACGCCAATAAAGTGTTAGACGGGAGTGGAAGCACAGAGAGTCGGTAAAGGAGAATCGGGTAGATGTGCGAGCCGCATACTTCCGCCCTCCCCTTCAAGGAAAGATTCCTCCGAGTCCACAAACGAACTGCGAGCCCGGCCTTCTCTTGCACCTCCGACCAATTCATTTCCAACAAGAGGTCGGGACCGAACCAGACGCCGAGTATCTTGACCGGCCCGTCCGTCCAGAGGAAAGGTCCGGGAAGAGAAACTCCCCTCCACGAACCCAACCGCAAGCCAACAGACTTATCGTGGTTGATCCTGGCCCCTGTCACCATCTCATAACCCTTGATTTCTTTGCCGACTGCGTTAATTTCGGCCCTACTCGACACCAGAACCAAAACGTCATCAGCATAGGCGGAGTACCTGGCCTAGGTGGTAGCACCAGGTAAGGAAATTCCGCGAAGGACCGGATTCGTCTTCAACTTACGCAGGAATGGTTCCAACGCAAGAACGGAAAGCAATGGAGACAGCGGACAACCTTGACGAATGGAGCGAGACAAAATGAAAGGCTTCGATCTTACCCCATTCACTTCTACCAGCGCACCGGGGGACGCATACAGCAGTCGGATCCAAGTGCGAAAGTGCGGCCCGAAACCGGAAGCCGAAAGGACAGCCTCCAGAAATCGATGGTCAACCCTATCGAAAGCCTTGGACTGATCTAAATTGATCAGCGCAGCATCACTGTCGACTTTCTCGATGATCAAGCCTACCAAATGAAGGTTGTCCTGAATAGTCCTGCCCTTCACAGCACAAGTCTGCTCGGGGCCAATCAGACTAGAGAGGACAACCTGCAAACGGTCAGCTAAGACCTTGGCTAAAATCTTCAACTCTGTGTTTAACATCGTCAAAGGCCGATAATTATCTACCCCATCCCCACCGTCTTTCTTCTTGCGAAGCAACTTGATCACACCCCTGGTGAAGCGTTGAGGAATAGACCCCTGCCTCATCCAGTTGTTGAAAATCAGTGCCAGAAAGGGAACAAAGACGGGCGACTGCCTCAAGTACATTTCGTAGGGAAGACCATCTAATCCCGGAGTCTTGTCCAGGCCAACCTGCTTCAGCAGATCCCAGATCTCAGACTCTGTTATGGGACCCTGGCACCTAGCCGCTTCAGCCGCCTTAAGGCGTCGAACTGAGCAGGGCTCAGACCGGGCTCCCTGGTAAAAAGTTCCTGAAAGTAATCACGAAAAGCCTCGCAAATGCCCGCGTCTGTAGTCACAGTCCGCTTGTCCGGCAATGTGATGCTAGCGATATGCCGACTAGATGCCCTACAAGCTTCCTCTGAACGCAATGAAGCGGCCATATTCGTCGCCTCGCAAGACATTCTTTTTATCCTAGCCCTAACTACTAGAGCTTGATCCTTCTTGATAAGCAAGGAGGCCAGCTCCGCCTTAGCTAAGGCTACGTCCCCACTATCACGGGATTTGATCGCCCGATCTACCTTGGCTTCTAGGGACTTTTGCGCTGCTAGCCTAGCTAGGTTGAGTCGTCGACTATAATCAGCAGCAAAAGACCTAAGTTTGGATTTCAAAGCACCCCACCACTTATTCCCAACCACAGCCCCCGACAATTCCCGCTCTAACATTAGTAAAAGCTGGTCCCGGAAATCTTGCTCACCAAGTAATGATGAGTTTAATTTCCAGTACCCAGCCATCCTAACCCTAGGCTTACCTAAGTTTATCCGAACCCGGACAAGCCTATGATCCGAGTAAACTATATAATGGAAACTTGGACATTCTAAGAGCCCTACTTCGACTCTCTTAACTAGAACTCGGTCGATGTAGCTTGCGCTGACCACCGTGTCCGAGCTGCCGCCCCTAGTCCAAGTCCATGCTACCTCCCGGGGATGCTCGTTTCGATACTTATCGACGAGATCAAACCCGTCGATAAAGGCCCGAAACGATTTCACTTCCGGATTGTTAGTACCCGGTTTTTGCCCTATGCGATCTATATCGGGATCAAGGACGGCATTCCAGTCACCCGCTAAAACTACCGAACGAGAAGTCCTCAAAAACGGCTCGATCTGCCGAAACAACCAGGCTGCTGACTGTGGTCATTGGGCGCATAAACCCCAATGAGAGGAAGAGCTTTCTCCTTTATGGTAATATCCAGCACGCAAAGCCTGCCTGCCGGATCCGCGAAGACAAGAGCACACACCGCATCCAGAGACTTGCTCACCAGCCAGGAAACACCCCTCTAGCGTCCATCAAAACATGCTGCACGCAACATAGATCCACCCCGAGGCGCTGAAGATCGCGATCGAGCCTCGCCCTTCGAGACTCCGACCTCAGGCCTCGGACATTCAGACTTGCTAACCAGAGAGCCATTGAAATACCTAATTAGGGTTGAGACGCTGATTTGAACATTGTCGGGGTGAGGATACCGACAGCCTCTCCCATCGACCCGTGGCCCATCTCATTGTTGACGGAGCCGTCTTGCGAGAGACCGCCTATATCCCATGGAAAGGTCAACTTTAGTGCTCTATATAGGGAGGGGTGAACAAAAACAGGGACCCTCCCGGCACAAAATTGTTTTAATTTCTTCAACTTGTCATTTTCGACAATTACAATAGGCGGGGACATTTTGAAGGAGGCAATTGCCTCGTCCAACATAGCCCAAATGAGTTTAGCCCCCGTCCCAGTTCTTATTACAGTTATGACTCTTTGGGCATCTGGGAAGTTTTTTGGGTCCTCAATGTCTTTGTCCGCAAATTGTTTTATAGAGAAGAGGTATTTTAAATTTGTGATGCGGTTCCCATAGTCTCTCGCTTTTTCCGCTTGGGCTGGAGAAATGTAACACACCTCCTCTCCTGTGTTGAACATATTTTTATGTTTCTTTTTTTTCTCCTTTGAATCTTGAGTGGGACTCCTTTGCCTTTTGTTGGTGGGTGGGGGAACGTCAGTAGTTTTAGAAGGGGAAGTTTGCTGTAAAATTTGCCTTAAAGGGCTAGTATCCCTACTAAGAGGGGTTGAGGGCTGAGAATTTTGTGCGGAAGTTGTGGAGGGAGTGTCCTTTTTCGCTGGGGAGGTCTTTTTAGGACTTGATTTCCTACTGGGAGTATTTGAAGGGCGTGCGGATTGATGGGCAGAAGATGTAGAGGGAGTTGCCTTTTTCGAAGGGGAGGATTTTTGGGGGATGGGTTCTCTACTGAGAGGGGTTGAAGGGTGTGGGGATTCACTGGTAGAAGATGATGCTTTTTTCAAAGGCGAGGTCTTTTTAGGGCTGGGATCTCTATTGTGAGGGGTTGACGGATGTAGGGTAGATTTTTGTTTTTCCAGCTTCTCTTTTAGTAATTTTATTTTCTCCGTTTTCTCAAACCCCGGATCGTACTTTCTCTGTTGATGGTCCAGAGACCGGGGCGTCGCCCTTACTGTTGACAGAGGGAGTGGGAATGTTAGTGCCATTCGTTCCGTGGGCTTCAGGGGACTGAGGACCCGCTGTCTGGCGCTTCCCTCTAACCCTGCCAGCAACCTGCCATTCCCCCTCTCCCCTCTCTACAACTGCACTATCAGCAGCAGGAAAAAGCTCTTTGGAGAATGGGGGCTTTGAAGTAGACCCAACCGGAGGTTTTACCCCATCGGTCCTGGAAGCTGGCATGCCCATTACAGGCGTGGCTGAATCTAAAAACGCGGTCAGAGGGGTAATTTGGTCAACCGGAGCCTGACTCCCAGAGGCCTTCTTCTCTGGGCAGGAAGAGGAGAGATGACCAGTCTCTCCGCACTTCCAACATACTGGCTTGCGACCGGTCACAATGACCGGCAGCTTCAGGCGTCCAACATCCAGACAGTTGGGGATGGAGCAGAAGGCCTTTTCATTCAACATAATCTCGAAGCTCCATCCTACGGTCAAGCTATCGCAAGTGGCACACAGTATGTCGCCATACTGCGACAAGAATGCCCCGATAACCTGAGGAGGGACCTCGTATATCGCCACTCTGGTCCTTCTCTTGCCTTCGTATTCAGTCCTCAAGATGAGGTCCTTCGTTATAAGGTCTCTTGTTGTGGCCCTTACACAATCTTCCGCGGTGGGCAGCAATACGTCCCACATGAAGAATTTAGCTCCCTTTACGATTCTTAGAGGCCTAAACCCCAGGGACTGCAGGGATTTCATCACTGTGTCTTTAGTCGAGCGACAAATTTTGCGCGTACACTTGTCGACGACAAAGACCGACACTATTCTTTTGTCAATCTTCTTCAGTTCAGTGGCGTCCTCCAAGAGTCCACCTTCTACGACAAGGTGAGCGTAACTCCTGGATCGCTCCATGAACTCCGCTATATTGATCACAACTTTCGGGGGGGACTTCCAACAAGAGGGCGATTCCCCGGCCTCTGCATCTTCACTTGTGCTGTTTCCAGCTTCTTCATTGTGGCTCTTTTCGGCCACCGAAGAAGAATTAGAAGCTTTTTTTAATGCCTTTATCATTTCTTCGTTTGTTGGAATTTTCGATAACTCTGGGTATTCTTCCATGCTATCTTTATCAGGTGGGTCCTTTTTCATTAAGAAAACATGTTTTCTGACCGATTTTTTAAATTTGGCCATTACCGCTTTCTTCTTTTTCATTACGAAAGACGGAATTCTTTTTTTTCCTTTTTTATCCATTTTTACAAGTAGGGTGAGGGGTAATAAATGTGGCCAATAGGCAAAAAGGGAAGGTTAAAGTTCACGGGGGGGAGGGAGAGAGAGAGAGAGAGAGAGAGAGAGAAAAAAGGGGGATGGTAAAAAGTAAATAAAGTTTCGTTTATCAGCGAAACAACAACTTAAATAGACAAAGACAAAAAAGGACAAAAGTACGTATAAAAAATTAAAAAAAGACGAAAATAATTCGCCTAACAAATTTAAACAATTAAACAAAAACGCAAAACAAATAGACGTAAGACAGACGAGAAAACGTGAACAAAGTTCACAAAAAACGAAGAAAGAACAAAAAATTAAAAGTACTACAGACAAGAAAGCGACAAATTACACAATAAAAAGAAAAATTATAAAAGGAAAATTAAGAGAAAACGCTATACAAAATAAAATACGAAACTAAAAACGTGACAATTTACAATATGGCTGCCGATAAAAAACGGTCAACCCAAAAACAAAAACGTTAAATAAGTAAAAAAAAAACAAAAAAAAAACACAGAAATTTACAAATTAAACACAAAATTTACAAACAAATATTATACACACGTATTTAAACGATAAAACTATAACGGATATTTAAAAGAAAAACACAGAAATAATTAACACGTAGTAAATAAACAAAGGAGAAAAAAAAAGGTCGAACGAGAAACGTAAAGATGAAAAATAACCAGATAAACTCCGGGGTGTGGGTACGGAAAGAAAATAGATTTAAAAAATGAAAAATAAAACGTACAAGAAAATGAAAACGTTAAAATAAAAAAGGAATAAGTAAAAGCAAAAAATGCAGTAACGGTAAATAAAAGAGGGTATGGAATAAAACGGAAAAAATCAAAAATTTAAACAAATGTCAAGAACGCTAGAAAACTGAAAAATTTAAAAAAGTCAAAAAATAACGTTAAAAAAAACGGTAAAATAAATCAAAAACTTAACTAAATTTAGGCAGTCAAAAAGTACAATGTAAATAATCCAGTGACAGACAGAAGTATGTCTAACACGGTCGGACAAGAAAAAAGAAGAAAAAACTTCCCTTGGGTCTTCACGTAGCAGTAGTATATGTATATACTGGGTGAGTCCATTTGTGTAAAAAGGGGAGAACCCCTCAAGAATTATCTTTTAGAATGCTATAGAATTAGATGAATAATATTTCATTTTTCAAGTGTGCTTAAATTAAATGTTGAATTAGAAAAACATTACAATTATTAGGTTGGGGCAAAAATAATGACGTAATAATGTCGTTTGTTGACGTATTTTTAACGTCAAAAACGACATTATTACGTCATTATTTTTGCCCCAACCTAATAACATAGAGCAATAATATTTCATTATTTCGATAAGGGGCCCAGAATTAGGCACTGGATCAGTTTTTCGAAAAATCTATAAATATAAATATAATAGATAGAAAATTCTACAAACTTCAGGATGTGTTCAAAACTAATTACAGATTCAAATATATATTGTATATTCAATAAGTGCTTACAAATGTTTGCATTTCTTTATAAAATATAAAAATATTCAGTGGGGCGAATAATTCTGTCCACAACTGCATATATTTAGCGCTTGTGATTTATTAAACTATTTTCTTTGTTGATATAGTCTGGTCAATGAAAAAGAAAATCACAACCGGTTTTTTTATTGTATTTCTCAAAGCTCGATTAATATGAAGAAAACCAATAGCGGGATTAGCGAAAAAACATTTCTTCCCATCAGTTTTCCATTGCTAAACTGACAAAATCCTCGATACCCCTTATCTTAGCGTAACGAAACAACGTTTTAATTTTCTGATGTTAGACAGAAATATCAAAAAAAAAAAATAATCGACGAAAATAATATTGAGAAATAAAGAATGGAGAATATAAATTTGGCTAAATATCAAGTCTTTTTTTCTGAATTAGAATAAGGATTATTTGCATGTCTTGGAAATACCGAACAAGTATTTATTTTATTTAGTATTTCTAAAAAAGAAATTATTGATTTGCATCCCAATTATTCCGACTATCTAATTCGATACAATACAGTAGCATGTGCAGGTTGTCTAATAAATAGATAACAGCTCGGAATTAGAAAACAGAGAACCAAATTTTCAAATCGGGTTCTTTGGATTCAATTATGCACACAAGCTCTTGGGAATAGCATTCCACATATATGGGTTAAATAGCAAAATACTCAAATCGTTAAAATTTTATGTGGAAGAAATCCTTATTATCTCCAAAAATGTTAATGCTATTCTCACTACTCAAAAACAAAAATAGGTTTCGCATTTAAATAACGCAAAAAAGTTGATGAGCCTTTAAAAGAAGTCAATCAAGCATTACAGTTACTGTTAACGAAAAGCCGAAAAACTGATGCAATTAATTATCATGAAGTGAAGGAAGATTTTGTTTCCACTCAGCAATGTTTAAAAATATATGTCGCCTGTCTCAGAGAAATTTTGATAAAGAACAACTAATATTCATGAACTCTAGTCAAAAGTAAATAATTATTAAAACTATTTTGTCTACTAAATATTCAATCTAATATCAATAATATAATGTTATTAAAGAAGGCAGAAAGCAATAGAAAATATAACAACATAGTTACGGATTATATTTAAAGAATAGTTCGAAATTGTCAGATTTCAACCTTTGCCAACGGAAGGGTTTTCGTAGTTCAATAATTAGATTAGCCTTAATGGGAAAATTGGACTTTTGCCTGTAAAGGATCTCGAGTTCGTGTTTGATGAAACATTATAGATCCTTTTTTATCACAGCTATTTATTAAAGGAATTATACTATCCGAGTAAATATGTTTATGTATAAAAGTGTATCTATATTTAATTCAATGACTTTCTGGAGCAGTCATCAAAATGTCAGTGTTCGGAAACGTGATGGTGCCTACAGTATATATACAACATCATGCAAAATACTATTGGAAAACAATAGCAAATTTCTAATAATCAACATCTCATTAGTGGATGTTTCTTCGCCATATTGGAGTCATCTTCACACAAAACATATTTTTAGCAAGGGTTCGGAATGTTAAATAATTTTTCATGAAAATCAAGCGATCTCTATCTGATTCATCATTTTGATAAGATAAAGAAAAAAGTATGAAGTTCTTTTCTGTCATAACTGATTCCCTAATGATGCTTTAGTAAAAGGGTAACATGTTAGAATGATAAACGTTTTCTATTTATTGCCTATGTTATCATTCTTGTTATGGGGTCCACCCCTTTTTCATATGTGGACTCTACCAAGTGTACCTGGAGTGATGCCGTTAAAAACCCAGAGTTACAGTCAGTGAGGGTAGTCGTATGGTAGTGGGTAGTCAGATAGTGAGAAGATATACGGAGAGTGAGAGAATATACGAACGGAGATAGTGTGAGGTAACCTCTTCTAGAAGTCAGTTACAAGCACGTAGACTCTAAGTAAGTCCTATTTCGAGACTGTATATATCTATCAGTATTTGCTACTAACCACGTTCCTGGACTTACTAACAGTATTACTCTTTGTATGATTGTGTAAATACATTTTATTTCTTATATTTTATTATTGCGTTTGTCATTCCTTGGAGACCGAATTCATCTTGGAATCCACAACAATTCTATTGGCTTCCAACCCTTATCTCATCTTTATTTGATCCCAATTCATTCGGCAGTTTATATATAATTCTTATTGTCCACCAAAATGACTGGACTCTCAAATGACTTGCCTATAGAATTATCCACATTTCTTCAGGAAATATTTATATCACTTCAAGTATTTCTTTTATTTGTAATACTTTTTTTTTTTCAAAATTTCAATAAACTATCTGATTAATAATAATTAGTAGGTCTTTGGGTATTACATATATATTTAGGTACTCCTTTCTATCTCCTAATAGCGTTCTTAGATTCTGAAATACATTATTTGTTGTCCCTATGAGCTCCACTTTTTCCGTGGCATTTTTCCGTCGACTGTTTATAAACGTCCCAATCAGTTAAACTCCTGTTCCGTATTGGTATTAACATACTCAATAGTGTTGACTTTAAATACATTCTGTTAGAAAAGCCATCATGTCCATACTAATTCTACGATTTAACAATTCTCTACAAAACGGGAAAGAATAGATTCTCTCTTCTTCTCATTGCACCGATTACGAGTTTCTTGCACATTTAGTATGGATTATTCTTACCTTCATTTCACACCGCAAGCGATTCGGCAATGAAATTGTCAGTTATGTTATTTTTTGTATCCCACGTGGGCACCATCATGACTCTCCAAAACGTCATACGATTTTTAACTTTAATCAATATTTGTCTCTTATTATAATCCAGTATCTTTTATTCATTTACACAATCTCTTGGGTAGATTACTCGCTCTCTTTCTCTAACCGTCTGATTTTCAAAGCGCCATGTTAGTGTCAAATTCACCAAGAAGTCTTTCCCATCACTTGTTATATAAAATTCAAAAATCTATTTTTATTCTATGTACAGTTATCCATTTATATTGCCATGTTCCTCAAAACGTCAAAATTGTTTAAATATTCTCACAATGATGTCTTCAGCATCATGATGTAAGACAACATCTCTTTTGCTCCTAACCTTCTCATCATCTGTGCAGAAACTGGTCAGGAATTTACTGCCTTACATGAGAATTAATATTACATAACTCAGCGATTCTTTCTTTTGTTTTTAATGAGATATTATCGTTTCTTAAAACCATGTTCAGTTGTTGTAAGACCCCTTTATTTCAATACGTCTTCAGGATTTTTTTCTTTTACATTTTATTTCTTGTAAAATTTCCCAACTAATTAATTTTCCGTAATTGCTTCATTATGACATTCGCAATTCGTAGCTTGTATTTTTTATTAATACTTTCAAAAGGGATGCTTTGTCCTTTCTTTCAGCCTTCCTTTATTAATTTGTTTACAGTCTTCTTTCTATCTCTTCCATCGACGTGTTGTCATCATTTCATTTTATTTTTTGTGTTCATATTGCGTCCACTTATAATAAATGTTTGCTCTACACCTTAATCACTGAAGATTAGGAAATACGTACATCTTAACACATTAATGGAATTATGTTTGATAGAGTTTGTTCTTTTTCCACCTATTAAGAATCGGAGATATTTCTTTTTAATGAAGGAGTGTAAGTCTTATTATACACCATTCACATTCGAACGACATTGATCATCACAAATGTTATATTCCCAATCTTTCGGCTTTTTTTACCTTCCGGGATACTGCAGGTATTCGTCGTACCGTTTGACCTTATCGGAATTCTTAAGAGAACGCTTTAAGCAATCTATAGCATAGAATTTTCACATTCTAATTCCCCTGCGTAGGGGTTATAGCGTATTTGATATTTCTATCTAGTCTCTTTGAATTTCTTTTGCAAATATCATTGAATCAGAATATATCAAATCTCCTGACTAGTCTACCAGGTATACATTTTAATGCCACTTTATTTGCTAAAATAACTATACGGCTTAACGATTATTATTGACAAAAACATGACCACGATAATTTACTTATGAATTGTTTATATAACTCAAGGAATAAAAATGACTTCAAATGACTTTAGAGACGAAAGAAAGTAATTCTCTATCACGCAATATAGACTGGCGCTACAGAATCACAAACGAAGGACATTACCAAATAACAAAACCACATTGCTGGAAACCTTCCAAATGCAACAAAAACAGCAACCTTAAATGTGTTTCCCATGCAATTAGAAGTATAATTTGTGACATGAGAACGATGTTAACTTCCTTAAACGCTACCAATAAAAGAAAGATTGATAAAGTTGAAATTGCGAAGACTAATTTCTTGTAAATATATATATATATATATTATTGGGTTGAAACTAAACGTCTTTTTTTAAAGATCATGTGATTTATTTTCAATTTAAACTCATTTTTTCTTTTAATATACATTTCGGAAATATAAGTTCTATGGAAAAGTACTAAATGAGAAAACATTGCAAAAACATAGATCCGCTAATTCATTTAAATGCCGAAATAATTCTTACTGAAATGTGTTCAAGAAAAAGTCATCTTATGACGTAAATATAAAACATTAAAAACATCTCATCACATACTTCCACATACATTCGTGATTTCTTAAAATCATTTGCTGATGGAGTGGAAGAAATAGAAGGACAAACTTCTCAAAAACAAAACATGCTCTAAACTTGAACTCTGCCAAAAATGTTAAACCAAAATGGGAAATAGCTTATTTCCAACAGACGATAAAATACATATGCAACAAAAATATAAACAAATTCTAACATAAAATCAATATTATATGTAGCAATAGAAAATGGAAATATATTGGACGAAGAGACTTAATAAACCATCTCTCGGATATAAATGTTTTTGCGTAAGATTCATAAACGATATCTATTTGATATAATATTTAAATATCTTAATACAAAACAGAATTCACCAAAGATATTTTTCAAGGAAAAATTGCTGCGATTCTAGGAAAGAATAATGAGATATTTTTAAAATAGGGATAAAAAATCCACAAAGATACCTTGCAAACAATAACGAAATCCACATTAACTCTTTGACAGGGGATGATATTATGAATGGAAAATATAGAATGAAAAACTTAATTAACTACACAACACTACTGATATATAGGATAAGAATACCTGTACACAAATTAATTCTTGAGACACAATAATACAATAAATTGTTTGAAAACTAATTAATAATGAAATCTAGTCATAGTATAAACAGGATATCATCCCAGAATACACAAAATGTACGATCTCCCTAAATCCCACAAAGTAGTCATTTTAATGGGCTGTGTTATATCAGGTTGTTGTAGCTCTCCCCACAATCTATCGAAAACCATAGCGAATATTTTATCCAGCCTATAGGCTATGACAGGTTAAACGTACACGCAACATGGTAAAAAAAAAAGGGGGATATATGAGTAAAACCTCATAGCAAATTTAGATATTAATTACACATCGTCCAAGTTATTAGGTTGGTGCAAAAAATAATGACGTAATAATTTCGTTTTTGACGTTAAAAAATACGTCAGAAAACGACATTATTACGTCATTATTTTTGCACCAACCTAATAATATATGTTTGAATATTTAAAAAAAATTATATCACATAATCAAAACATAAACTTACCAATACTATAAACAATAAACTACCCCTAAATAAAATAATAACAAATCTGCCGTCTCATCAACTATCAATGTTATGTGATATTTACAATAATTTATATCAATAGAATATTTAATTACCAATAGGAACGCCTTTAATATATAAGCGGAAAGCTGACATGTATATTTTTTAGAATTCCTTGAATTTTGTCCTTTCCAAAATATTTCCCCTAAACTACCCGATAAACTAATAACGCTCTATTAATATATCCACGCAAAACTAATTTACTTGAACTTGTAGATATCCAAAATAAAATCAAACATAGTAGAATTTACTGATGAAATAGAAGCAAACAGCACATTAATTCCTAGTTATCGTATTATAGTGCAAATATATTAGCCTAAAACAAAGTATCAAGCACAAAACAACTAATAAAAATCATTTCACAAATTTCTATCCTCACTATACAATAGAATAAAATCCGAAATAATCACCGTATTCTATTCAATAGAACGCATAGGCTGAAGATAAATTTACGCTCTTTCAATACCGTTATTATTTAGCACGAAATAGAAGTCACGAAAATATTTGAAAGTAGAAAAGTAGACACTTCCCGACAAACCCATTGATTCATAATATATTGTTGCTACCGCCATCTCCATTAAATCTACACGTGAAAAAAATGTATATAATCTCAACATAATATTTATTACAACGACATCTAAACACATAAAAGGCAATTGATAAAAATAAAGTAAAAAAAAATAAAACTCGAAGGAAGAATTTGCTCTATTACTTGAAACATTGCCACCAGTAATACATAGAAGAAACTTCAAATATTTCAAATAAAATATTATATGCAACCAAATGTAATCATTTATAAAACAATTTACTGAAAGCATTGTTCACCGTAATGAGTCTGACCATAATTTTGAGTAGAAATAATGCTGTCTAATTAGAAAATAATGTAATTTACTGAGACTAAAATGTATAGATAGTGCTTTAAATGCTAGATCATCAACAGTAAATGTACATCTAGCTTTTTTAAAACATTGCAACGTTCTTGACACATTAAAAATAAATTTGATTGATACTTGAACTAAAAGAAAAGAAACTAAATGAAATCGACTAGATTATATATTTGCAGAAAGAAATTTTAAAAAATTCATTTTAATTCATCAATATTCCTTATTTTCGTTTGCATGTGTAGCCGTATGAACTTAAATATCACTTTAGTCTGAGGAATTTCTAAACTACGAAACGTCACAGACGATTTTTCTTCGAATTTATTATAATTGTTTTTTACTGAAATTATTCCTGACATATATCATTTTCATATATAATTTTCATATATCATTTTCATATTGCGAAACGTGACATTTCAACACATTTTTCTATATAATTCATATGTGGATTCTGCATGTAAATATTTTAACGCTAAAATGAACAGATTAGAAATTTACATGCATTTTCTTTCATTTTTCGTAATATCCAAAAATATAAATGTTTAAATTATCACAAATTTGTATCGTTTATAAATATGATGCATAGCTGAAAGTCACGTATGCAGTAACATCATTACTTCATACGTACAGCATTTATCATCATTGTATTATGTTAATAATAGTAATATTAATAATTATTATTAAGTTAACATCGCTTTATATATTTTGATCGGTGAAAAAGAAAAAGTTCTAACACGCTTGGAGCCGTTTATAATGTCTAAATCAAATTATTGATTAAAATGACCGTGGTCACACGATATATAAGTTATCCGATAACAATTGGATATACTAATCAAATCGATGTTTCCCTGTCTCAAGATCTAAAGAACTGTGGAAAACGAATAGATGGTCTTCATCCGATAAAGGTATGTATCCGGTGGGATTGGGAGGGGGCATTGCGTATTAAAAGTAACTAAACTGACTGGATTCAACCTCCATGGTCTCTTGGTAGAAACCGACATAAATTTGTAAACCTTGGCTGCGACAGACTAACCCGACCGTTATACTTAACTTAATTTTCACATTGGTTTCATAAATTATTTTTATTTTCATGAAATTCCTTTAATTACAAAAACATAAATTCGGGAAAGTTGGCGTAACATCAAGATAACTTACTGGAACAAAACATATTATGTAGTTGAATAAATCAATGCAAAAATATGTATATATTTTCTTTGAAATTTAGTTAAACATACGAGGAACCTAATATTAGGTTGGTGCAAAAATAATGACGTAATAATGTCGTTTTTTGACGTGAAGAAATACGTCAAAAACGACATTATTACGTCATTATTTTTTCACCAAGCTAATATTTTATTACAACCAAGAATAACACTAAATTCAATCTATGAACGCCTAACTTTTACGCGATGGAAAAGGTCACTTTTACTATTAACATTATAAACAGATTAATAATTGCCTATAGGATAATAATTGTCTATAGGATAATATGAAAATGCATTCAAGGATTTTATCTCATTTTAATGATATAAATCTATATGTCACAATGAGGTCATAATCAATGCCTGATTCCTGTTACAATTCATACTTATATAACAGAATATCTACGCAAAAAGTACTTCCTTAGATAAAACATTGATAGGAACTTTATCAGTTTCATGTTCGCTCCAGCAGTCAAGTGGGCCTCTTATAAAAAAGCCTATTGCTAAAAATGTTTCGAAAACGTTCACCTAATGACATCTTTTGCACCTTTTGCAAATCTTCATATTTATAACAGACAAAAATAGATTATTGCCGCTATATCTGGACTAGAATCCCTCAAATCTCACTTACCAAATTAACGGACTTCAATTTTATGCATTCTATTGTGATATACTCCAATCTATAAACTCTTTCCAACATATACACATCAGAATCCAAGTTTACCATTCGCCGATGCAGAGAATATTACTGCCATATTTTGTCTGGTTCTCCTATTATATATACTACAAGAAAAATGTCATATCTACAAATTTCTTCCTTTTGTCATTTCTACAAATGTTTTCATGGCAACTGTTCTGATCATTCTTTCCCTTAGAAACTTGATTGCATTACATTAATCTTGCTATTATATTGGAAGCTTGATCTCAGAATTTTATACGGGCACGTGGCCGAGTGATTATAAGGTTCGCTGACCATGAGATCCGGGTTCGATTCACAATATGGTCGATTTATCAGGAAGTTTCCTTCCTGATGTTATCGGACGTTGGGGTTGAACCCAGGTTGCGGTTCCTTTGGAAAGTGCTTGAAAACCATACCACGTGTTGACCTAAGCTTTGTGAGTGAAATTGTGTAGAAGAACTCTTGGGTGGGGGCGTCGATAGCTGTGCTAGCACGAAATCAAAATCTATCGTGGCCGAGGTTGTGACTATGCTGGCCTTGTTCACATTGTTGATCAAGCTCGATATCGTGCATCTCTCCCTGAAAGAGTAACTATGGTCTGTTCAGCATAGTTGCAGTATAAACCACTGTTTGGCTCTGTTTGTGCTGAATAAACACAAATGCGCCTGCGCAAGCGTCAGTAATAGGGATTGGCTAACCGTTCTTGTAGACGGGTTTCCTTAAATACGAGTTGCCTGATGTACTATACAAGATCTGAGAATTTTACTGGTATACTATTTAGACGCAACCCTTTCTATTTTGCTAGTTTCGCTCAGCAAACTTCTCAACGTTGGAATTCCCGAGTTATTGTTCCCTTGCATCTGCAATTATCAAAATCTTAAACGCAACGCCAATCACCATCCTTTTTAAAGCTTGTTTGTATCGTCCATTCTGTTTACTTCTCCGCATTAAAGTCTTTCATATTCCCTTTCACTCCAAATAACCTCATGCGTCCTAGGGTCATTAACACCTTGCTTGGAGTGGAATGATCAAATAAGTGATGCAAAGTTGCAAGCCCCGCACTGTTAGGACTTGCCATCTTATTTCAAGGTCGCATACTTACGTTTATATTATCCTCCTTCCACTGATAAGAACATAATTACTGAAATACATCATTTTAACTCGATCATTTAGCGTTCGGAACAAACCCCAAAGTGGTTGCTTCCTTGAAAACGTTAATTTTAAACTATCCAAGTCAATTTTCAATCGTTATCTACCAATTTTATCCATGAAATTTTTTAATCATCACGTTCTCTTGCATTTATATGGCACACCACATTCAGAATTAACATTTCTTACTGTAAGGCGATGATTATAATGGCACCCTAGACTTACATTTGGTGAAAACATTTCCTGATTTTGCTTATGTACCATAATAGCCATAGGTAAATAAATGAGCAAATTAATTCATAAAATCTAATCCTATTAGGTTCCTTGCGACAATTTACATATTTAAAAAAAAGGTATATGGCAATCGTCTCTACCCTAAGATTTCAACAAACAACCATAGATTTATTGTCGGAGTTAGCTCCTACTTCATTCCCAAATTGTCACTAGAGGGTCATTCTCCCTATATTATAAATACTGGGCGACTTCTCGCCTCGTTCCCTTTTTCATGTCTTCATTTCAGAGACTACAATGTAAGTTCTCTTAGAAGATCGGCGTCTTCCCATTTGTCGGAGACGTCATGAACATTATACACGTACGTACGAACATTCACCAAAGAACAGACGCAAATGTTTACACATACAAAAATGTTATTGTCCATTGTAAAATTGTTTTGTTTAATAAATATATTTGTTTATATATATATATATATATATATATATATATATATATATATATATATATATATATATATTTGTTTATATATATATATATATATATATATCGTCATCCACAGGTAGACTGTTTCGTTGTATCGCACCTCTTCAATGTGGATATACGTCCAGTTGTGTCTAGCTAGGGTCGAAAACCGGCTGAATTAGCGTCAGTCGGAGATTCTACCAGTTTAGATTTAGCAAATTGCTGGATTCTTTATGCAAAGCGATAGCTAACTTTTTCTCTATACATAGAGGACAGAATTTATTACCTGCGTTATACATATGGCATTTCTTTAATATTTCCCATTTCAAAATGGGGTATTTAATATAGTCATGTTTAATTTTCCATATGTACGTGGTTAGCGTGGTGTTATTTTTGTATCTTTCCTCATTAAAACTACTAAGCTGGTTATAATATCGTGTTTTAAAGCTATTTTGGGTAGATCCTATATATATATATTTGTATTTTCGTCAGTACTACTAAGTTTATCCTTGTATAGTTTTACTTGTTATGGCACGCACTCTAGCTGGCACATTCCCTGGAGAGGGCAGGCGTTCTTATTAATACAATTACATTTTTTTTGGGGGGGAGGCTACATGGTTTGTCCTTAATTTTTCTCTAGTTGTACCTATTAATTAAACTAGCCACGTTGGGCATACAACTATACCTTAATTTGACATAGTTTTTATTAAAGATTTTATGTAACATATTAGTTTGTGGGAAAGTAGTATTCTAAAAATACTTTACCTATGTTAGTTTTCAGCGTTGAATTATATGGGCTGGCTAAAACACAATATATTTCTACTTCTAGTTCTGTGTTGGTTTTATGTTCTAGGATCATCATTCATATCAATATATTCTAATTTATTGTTATGCCTACTTTTCTCTAGAGCCTGTTCATAGATTATTTTATTTTCGTTAAAAATATTATTTGATGAATTCGTGGACAGTCTATCATTAATACCTTTATGTATCTGCTTCAAGATATGCGCCGCTGATTAGAACCTACATTAATGTACTGCCCGTACTGGTTATCCTTTCTATACGGAGAAAGAATACCATCACGTAGATCAATATATACCGATATATATATATATATATATATATATATATATATATATATATATATATATATATATATATATATATAAAGAAATATAGTCTTAAGGTGTGCTATATTTATGGAATAAAGTGCTCAATATCAGAGATAGAGCGTGTGTAAATATAAAAGTGAACATAGAAGTCAACACTTAGAGGCGACAGTCTGTTTCATGCTATATACAATCGTCAGGCCACACATGCTGTTATTTTTCTCGGCTATTTATATATATACGGGTTAGTGGTGCATTGTAGGTACTCTGTTATGGCGATTATTTCTCCGGAAGTCGTTTGTTTATGTATTTAGGTCAAATTATATTGCTTGTTTCCGGTGAAATAACCGCCATAACAGAGTACCCACAATGCACCACTAACCCGTATATATATAAATAGCCGAGAGAAATAACAGCATATGTGGCCTGACGATTGCATATAGCATGAAACAGACTGTCGGCTCTAAGTGTTGACTTCTATGTTGACTTTATATATATATATATATATATATATATATATATATATATATATATATATAAAGATGTTTGGTGGTACAAAATCTTATCACTTCCATGAATAGACAAATGTTAGTTTTATTATTATCATTCATGATAATAAAAAGTAAAAATGAAAAACGGGCTAGCTAACCCGTTTCGTACCTCGCTCAACAGAGCTAAATCGAGGTAAATAGAGTAAATTATATAATTAAAAAAAAAGATCAATGAACGAAGTTTATTGGTGGGAAAAATAATTCAATGTTAATTAGTTCGACACTTAATATAAGGTCCTTCTTTTTACAAAGAGAAGGCTTTAAAGATAGAATATAGATGGTCTCCAACACTTTTAGGTGGTAATTTGAGTGGGACTTACTAAGGATGGTAAAATCGTCCGCGTTAAATCTAACAGCGCCATTATGTCAATTTATAAAGTCTTCTGCGATGGAAGTACCCCTACGTCTTAGTCAGAATGTCCGAGTGAGTGTACTTCCGCTTTCGGTTTTTCGGTGGAACGTGTTGTTTTATTCTAGCATCTAGCCTTTGCGTCGTTCTTCCAATAAAGTGCGAACTGCAACTATATTTAAAGGAATAAATTAATGAAATATTATGGTGTTGTATATATATATATATATATATATATATATATATATATATATATATATATATATATATATATCGGTCTTCTTTGTTTTCCATTCATCTTCAATTGGACTTAATTCAAGTTCGGCCATTTTCTTGTAGTTGGAACTTTTAAAATATTCTACCAAGAGTTATACACGGGTCTCTAATACAACAATGTGTAAACACAAACGGTCCTCTACAATATCATGTTTGCATCCAAGTTACCACGAATTACCAAAAAACCTTAAAAAACAACACACATCTGATTTTTGGGTATTTATATATTATATTCATATGAAAGTTTTATATTTAAATCAATGCAATTTTGGCATTTTGACAGCCATTTTCTGTAATGATTTTCATATTTCTTTTGGAATATTACACAATGAAAGGGCTTGTTCGACGCGTTGGATATTTCCGGTGATTACAACAGCCGGTGCTAGTAATTATGGAAAGGAAAAAAAAATTAAATTCAATTAGAAAATCTATTGATTTGTCGTTATTACTTGCTCCAATTCCACAAAGCAAATCGGCATATTTTATGCAAAACCGTTGATTCTAATCTTTGCATTTTAAAGAGAAAATTAATCCAATCATTTTTCGCTACTTCTTGAATAACAAATCTGTTACGATTAGGTGAAGGGATTAATTTGTGTCCAATTGTTTCACAAATTCGATATCGAAGAATACATATTACAATGAATATTTGTTTTGTTTTCTAGGCATAGAGGTTTGTTACTAATGTTGTAAAAATATGTAAGCACTTACATATATATATATATATACATATATATATATATATATATATATATATATATATATATATATATATACCTGTAACGTAACTTAATATGATAAATACATGTATATACTTACATAATCTAATGTCTTTTAAGGATTTATTAGTATATCTTGTACTTCTCTGTACGTAGGCCTTGACAGTAAATAGGACAATAATTGTCAGTCAAAATTTTTCACCCATTGTCACTCTGAAGTATTGTTGTTTGCTCGATACCTCTTCTATTCTGCTAACCATTTACAAAAGATCGTTAGGAAAGGTGTGTGCTACTTTACAAAAGATCGTTAGGAATGGTGTGTGCTACTTTCCAAAAGATCGTTAGGAATGATGTGTGCTACTTTCCAAAAGATCGTTAGGAATGGTGTCCTACTTTGTCAAATTTTGTAAGCCCACTTTCGGCATGATGCTCCTTACAAATATCAGTTCATGCTTTTTGATAGTATGTTAAGTTTTTTTCTTTTTTTTTTATGATTCCCTTTTCTCTAATACCACGTCATTGATATCGTCAACATTATTGCCCAACCACATTTGATTCAAATCTGTTCATTATCTGTGAGGAGATTGTCTAGATTTCACTGCCCTAGAGGTGGACTGATTTTAAATAAAAGTTAAGTTCTCTTTCTGTTTAATTCTAACAAGACATTTCTGTTTCGTAATATTTACTTTCTTGTCTTGCCTCTGTTAAAACTTTTTTCAAATAGTTAAACTTTTCTAATACATAATATCTGATTCTAAATTATACCATATACCCTATTTTCGGTGAATATCATGATTCGCAAAACATTGTATTTATGTTATGTAACTTGTCATTTATACGTCCTGGTTAAGACGATAAATTACATCCGCGACCTGAGTAAGACGATAAACGACGCCCGACCGCAATCCCTCTGGTCACGATCTTTTGAGGAGCATGGAACTACCTCGTATTTGCTGCTGTACCCTGGTAGCACCTGTTAGGGTCCCAGCTATAGGCAAATACTTAACTCCCAACCTGGGATCAAAACACTATGAAAGTGTTAAAATAGGTTTTAATAGCAGCAATACATTTTTGAAAAAAAAAAGACTATTATCAGCAATACTTTTGTGGAAGAAATTTAATACCAGCAGAACATTTTTTTAAAAATATTACCAACGATAAACATCTTATTGGAATTAAATGACCCATTGAGATTGATATGCCCCAAAACAAAACAAACAAATCCAAACTTTGTCATTTATATATTATCTGTAATGCGTCATATAATGAATTCGTGTCCTATGCAGTTTGCAGTCAGGGTCTAAAATTGTTTCCACTAACTGCTAAATTGCCGCATGTAATCTTCTATTTAAACGATAGGGAAAAGAAGACGGATTCGTTCCATTACCAAGGTCATCAGTGCGAAAGTAAATGCAACAGATGTTTTTTTTTTCCGAAATTATCTCTCAGCTGCCAATTTCATTATCTATTAAATGTACCTGAAAATGAGATGTTCATAGATTTACGATGAAGGAATATTTTTAGTGATGCAAAATGTCACATGAATAAATTCCACACATCATTATTAAAATCTGCATTGTTGATTTGCTGGTAAACTTCAAAGAAGAATTCAAATGTAACTAGTAGCAACTTATCTTGAAAATGGACAAAATTTGTCATCGAGATGTTATCAGTTACCTGCATTTAAGTTTTTATCCCCACCCAGGACATTCAGCATGACATTAGAGGGGGAAGTTCTATCTTTACCTAGCAAAAAAGTGGACAGCTTAATTTATGTGGAGAAGTGACAGTATTAAATATGATCCAAGATTTGGTCATCTTTCAACTGCCACAACCTAGGAAAACATTGATTATGTTCTTCACATACTAATGGATGACAGAGTGACTATGAATCAAACAGCCAATTATATTAGCATATCTTGTTACATAGTTGAGAATATACTGCACAATGAACTTGGCAAAATGAAGTTTTCGGCTCGAGGGTGCCACGTCTTCTGACAGTTGTTCAAAAGCACAACAGGCTTAACACATCAAGGGAAAAATTAACATTGTTTGAAACATATCCTCATGGTTTCTGTAAACGTTATGTTGTGGATTCCGGGATGAAATCTGGTCTCAAACGAATGACAAAAGCAGGAATGAAATATAGCAAATAAATGTATTGACGCAATAATACAATTGGTAATACGGTTAGTAGATCCAGAAATGCGGTTAGTAGCAATAATAATAATATATTTACAGTCTGGGAAATTCAGTATCGAAGTAGGACTTCCTTCTGAGTCTACGTGCTCGTAACTGTGACTCCTACAAAGCGGTTACCTCACTCTCTCACTGTATTAGTGTATCTCTATCAGTGTATCTCTCTCTATCTCCCGTGTATTCACTGGAAGCAGTACAAGTACAAACCGATCGAGTCCACTTGTATGAACAATGGGTGGAACCCATAACAGTATCCTAACCCAAGATGAGTGCTTGATTAACCCTTTCAGACAGAGACACAATGTCAGTTAATGATTTAAGCACACTCCTCCTCACCTGCTCGAAAAGAGGGCCAAGGTCGTTTCATCTGCAGGTGATGGCCTTAGGTTTTTTCAAAGTCAAGAGGTATTTGTGTTTATTGTTTATATTTAAAATAATCACACCACTAATATAGAGTACTGAAGCAACTTGCTGGGACAGGTACGTAAGTTGTCTTGTTTCACCAGGACAATGCTCCAGCAATTAATTCCTTGGTTTAAATGGTTGTTGTGCGCGACGCAGTGACGGTGACTACATATCTGACATTTATGAATTTTTTGACCAACAAGGGGAATAGTCTTTTTTCAGCACTCTGATGACGGCTTACCTACGAAGAAACGTTCTAATTATTAATGCCAGTAGTTGAAATTAATGGATGCAAAATTTCACAGATCTAACATAATTCCTTCATAGTCAGCCTATGAACTTTTTAGTCCACCCTAGTGTATTATATAAATAGGATTGAAACCACGTGCATAGATACCTGATCATTTTCCTTGCTCGACAATGAAGTCTGATACATTCTCGTTTCTCAAGAGAATGTAAGTAGCGTGGTTCCATATAGCGTATATGTCTTATTAGCCAACATTATTTTAGAGAGACATGTTTAATGAGTGTGCCTACCGTAGTTATATTATTAGAAAGCTTCACTTAATTTATAACTCTGTGGCTTCTATTTCATCTTTTCAAAACCGAATTTGAGAGGCGTCTATTGCCAGACTCCCAGAATCTATGAATATACTACAAAATGTTGACAGATATATTTTTGTAAATTTATTTGGCATCTGAATCGTCTTTGGCTTCCATTCCCTCTTTTCTAAGCCGGATTTAACACACTTTCATTGCCAGAACCCCATAATGGACGAATATACGTCAACATGAGAGGAATACACATTTTTTAAGTTTATGGAGTCATAATCTAAGAGTAAGTGCTGCGTGTGAGGGGATACATTCTTCCTAAGGTGCCATGCGTGATACACGCTTGGTAAACCATGTCTCTTTTCGATTTATGATTAAACTGGCAGAAAAATTCCTCAATAGGCTGTCGTTACTTTCTGCTGTCGTCTGGGTGCCAACTCAGGTTATAAGACCCCTTTTCTCCTGCTATTTCGCTCATGGCTAGCAGAAGAGATAAATGAATACCTTTCGCAATAGAAGTTGCACATTAGTGAATGTGATTGAATCGATTCGAATTTCAACTCAGTTCTCCGTTATTATCATATTCTAGATATCAAAAGTATTTCCACTTAGTTTCATATATACGGCCTGATTAAAATCCAATTTTTTATTCATAGTACAGGTAGTAGAGATCAAATCCCATCCATATAAAAACATAACTTTAGAATGGAAATAAATCAACTATTTTTAGTACGTCAATAAACTAATTTTATACTTGCTAATCCGGTAGTCATAATCGAGAAATTATATTTAGGAGACATAAATTATATTTGCAATAAAAACTTCAACTTAACCTTCTCTATAAAACTTCAAACATAATCATTAAAAAATTCCACATAATACAAAAACAATACCCTTTATAAATATTCATGTCCCCTGTCCGATTGCATCTGCATACAATTAAAAACAGTAATATAAAATTATATTCTTTTATTGGTCAAATACTTCTCAGACTTCCTCGAAGATTACATTGTCATATATCGAATGTTAATGCAATTCGAGGACACATCATGAACTAAAATAAATAATTGTTAATATAGGGAACAATAACTTGTTATAGAACAAAAAGAAATAGATTAAATAGTTGTTTTTAGTTCAGGAAACTGTATTTTGAAATATAATTAATGCATTCTTCATAATTTCATAGATGAAAAAATGTACGCAATCACATGAAATTTGAACAGTTTATAATTAACATGTATAATATATATTCGAATATATATATATATATATATATATATATATATATATATATATATATATATATATATATATATATGTATCATCTTCTTCTCCCTCCAGCTATGGGTAAAATAGCAAGACAGACTTGGTTCTATAGCCTTGGATGGCATCTGGTCCAGGAGAAGGACAACTCTGAATTCAAAACCAGCGGAGGGTCGTTTGGGAACCTTGTGGCATTCGGTGCACCAGGTCTCTGTATTCGTCCCTCCAAAAAGTGTGGATGGTTTTGCACGAGGCCTTCACCACTATAATCAAATCCCATGTGCCGGTGTCGGGCTGTCGGTTTCCTGGAAACTGATCCTCTTGACACTCATACGTCGAATCTCGACGGGAGAGTCGATCATATATATATATATATATATATATATATATATATATATATATATATATATATATATATATGGTTGATAGATAGACATACATAGACAGATAGAGATATAGTGTGATATGAATGAAAATTCTGTGATAGACTAATAGATTTAAATGAAAATATGAGATAGATAGATAGATAGATAGATAGATAGATAGATAATGCCGTCGACATGATTTTACATCCTTTAGAAAGTGCACAGTCTGCTGATTTGTGATATCTAATCAAGAACAAATTCTACCAAATGCTTTCTTTGAAAGATCGGTGTAGGTGTGCTGTTAGCATTGCTGCAGAGATTAAAGAGATTGGGATTCAGCCTGTTAGTGTTCAGACCATACGCTGCACACTACATCAAATTGGTGTGCATGGCTGTCACCCCAAGAGGGAGCCTCTTCTGAAGGCAATACACAAGAAAGCCCGCAACAGTTTGCTGAAGACATGTTAACAAAGCCCATAAATTACTGGAACCATGTCCTATGGTCTGATGAGATGAAATTTAATTTGTTTGGTTCTGATGGCCTTAATCATGTGTGGTGGCGACCAGGTGAGGAGTACAAAGATAAGTGTGTCATGCCTCCAATCAAGCATGGTGGTGGCAATGTCATGGTCGGGGGCTACATGAGTGCTGCAGGTATTGGAGAGTTACATTTCATTGAGGAAAACATGAACTCCAACATGTACTGTGAAATACTGCAGCAGAGCATGATCCCCTCCCTCCCGAAACTGGGTCGCAGAGCAGTGTTCCAGCATGACAATAACCCGAAACACACATCCAAGTCAATCACTGCTTTACTGAAGAGGCTGAGGGTAAAGGTGATGTACTGTCCAAGCATATCTCCAGACTTGAACCCAATAGAACATCTTTGGGGCATCCTCAAGCAGATGGTGGAGGTGCGCAGAGACTCAAATATCCGCCAGCTCCGCGACATCGTCATTGAGGAGTGTAAGAGCATTCCAGTGACTACCTGTGAAGCGCTGGAAAACTCCATGCCCAGGAGAGTAAATGCAGTTTTGGATAATGATGGTGGCCACATAAAATATTGACAGTTGACATGTTGTATGTTAATATTGACATCTTTTCCGAAGGGGTGTACTCACTTTTGATGCCAGGAATTTAGCTTTTAATGGCTATATTTTGAGTTATTTTTAGGGAAAAATATGCATGTTATATATGCTGCAGACAGGCTACTTTTCATTGTGTCAAAGTGTCATTTTGTCAGTGTTGTCCCATAAAGAGATATACTTAAATATTTGGAGAAATGTGAGGGGTGTACTCACTTTTGTGATACTCTGTTTATATATGATGTCACTTGCTTTCTAAAATGAATTATACACTATTTTTAATCTATATGAGATTTCCAGATATATATATATATATATATATATATATATATATATATATATATATATATATATATATAATTGATATATATATATATATATATATATAATCGATGTATATATATATAATCTATGTATATATATATATATATATATATATATATATATATATATGATGTCACTTGATTTCTAAAATGAATTGTACACTCTTTCTTTTGAATCTATATGAGATTTCCAGATATATATATATAATTGATTTAATTGATACATAGATATATATAATTGATATATATATATATATATATATATATATATATATATATATATATATATATATATATATATATATATATAATAAATTTGAATGTATATGAGATTTTCAGAAAAATTCAGAGTATTTTTTTTCATTTTTTATTATTCTAAACTGTGGGAATCGGTTTCAGTTTGTGGAAAAGAAAGGCAAAGATAAATAAAACTCCTAAAATTATAATCTGGATGCTTCATCTTTTCTTTTTTTTACCATTTACAAGGACATCCTTGCGTTGATTCCAAAAACTATAATTTAATCAACGAACGTATAAGCAAATATGTGTTCTTGGTATTTCCTGACTTTCAGATAATGCATCGTTGCTTCTAAACACACATACACACGCACAAACACACACACACACAGACACACACGCACACACACACACACATACACACACACACACATATATATATATATATATATATATATATATATACATACATATATATATATATATATATATGATAAATGTTGTTTCAAGTATATTTACATTTATGGTATAAATTACTCAATACCCAGAGATCTAGCGTATGTAAATATAAAAGTGATATTATGTCTGTATTTTGAGATGAGTTCTGATTGTTTAATTAGTGTATTTGTTTTGGTCTGGTAATGTAATTATAGCTATTTTCCTCCATGCAGATTTTGCCTTTTTTGGGTTGATTGTTAGTGTGATTTGCATTTTGTTTTTCATTTCCTAGATATACTTGGAAAGCATTGTGCTGTTCGCTTACTAACTATTTTTGAAAGATGTTTTCCTTGCGTAGTTCCTTTGTTTCCAGTTTCTTTCAGTAACTCCTATGTATATTGTTTTATTTATTGTCACATTTTACTCTGGCTTGCTATATTACATTATTTTGTTACTATTTGTCAATTAAGGGACATTCGTTCTTTATTCCGAAGTTACACGTGGTTTTAATTTCTTCAAAAGTTTTGTTGGCAGTTATCCTCTTGTACTTTTATATTATTTGTGTCATGTTCTTGGTGTAACTGTAGCTGATTTCTAATGTCTTCACAATGATAAACCAATGTATATACACAGATCTTCCAATCTCTCGCCATCTGTAATCAAGCAGACAAAAGAGAATCTATTAACCTCAGTTTTTCCGAGAATTCATCCAATGAAACCATATTCGACGAAGCTGAGAAAAACTATGAAACATCCCCAAAAGATAGTTGATTCAGGACGAAACTCACAATCAAACCAAAGAGGATAAAAAGCCAACAGGAAGAGAGAAGTCGGGTTGTTAGACTCACCGTACAACTAAAGCATAAAAACAAACGTAGGAAAATATTCATTAAATTCTTACACAAACAGTTAGTCGAATCAAACACTCTCTTCAAAATATTCAACAAAAACAAAAGAATGTGAACGGTTTCATCTTTCTCCGAGATTTCTTTCCATCTGGACAAATACAGATATCACCCAAGTCTGAGGAAAAGTGAGAAAGCAAAAGAACAAGGATTTATGTGTCATCAGCTATTACAGTCATTACATTCCTTTCAGTAGCTAGTTTAAGCATTTCAGAAACAATGTCCTTTCTTGCGTCTCCCTCACTTTGAATCAAACGATGACCGTCTGTTACTAAGGAACGACATAACATCTTGACAATCTGATCTTTGTTCTTCTTGTTTGAGAGGAAGAGCTTTTGATGAACAGGAACTTGCAATCCATTTTTAATTTGTATGTTAGCAGTAGTCCGAGTTGCTCTTCACTGATGTCCATGAACTTTTATGGACGGCTCTGCATAACCATAAAAATGACTCTGGATGGACCGTAATTGGCTTTCATCTAGCTCAGGTACTGTGCAAACACGTCGCTGAATGTCTCTCTAGACAACGAATTCACTCGGTGTAGGAGAGTGCCTCTACTTAAACCAAACATTGTACTAGTTGTTTGCTGAGATTCAGGTACGTCAGTGGTCATCTTATTTCAGCAAGGCTTTGTCTTGTCATGTAGAAATTCTTGAAAACTGAAGCTGAGTAATTTCGAACTTAAAGAACCGAGCCACATCTTCGCATTTTCCCAAAAGAACTGCCAAACTTGAAAACAGTATCAATATGGTCATCAATATTTACACATTTTTCCAGTTGAACAAGACTACGCAGTTGAGAAATTCTTTTTCGTGAGCTCTCCAAAACGTGTAAAAATTCTTCTGGGTATGGTGACAAATTGACTTGGCAATTGATTCCAACACCACAGATGCTGCCAAACCAGACGGTACTGATCGTAGTTTTGGCTGGCTTGGGTCAAAGGGGTTGTGCTTAGATATCCAATCGAAGAGACGGGTTATATCAACAAGATCTATCTTCTGTGCGCTGGTGAGCTCTTCGTGTTTTTTACTGGTTCTGTGAGCAAGCCAGGTCAATGTTGTCATGACATCTTTCACCTGTGCGCATGTGTGCATACAACCACTTAAATCTCACCGATTGCATCAGCCATCGTCCTTTAATTAGCCCACCTCTGCTGCTTATGTATCTCATCATCACTATGGGGTCAGGTGACAAGCCGATACTTTAACATTCACTGCATCGCCGTACTCTGAGACTGCTAATGCAGCCAAGGATGCTTTTCAGGTAATTCTAACATCCCGGTTGTGGCAAATAAATTTCGCACGCCCACCGCCACAGGATGCCAATCCTAATCCTATGATCTTTTAGAACGAATGGTCACTTTACGTGACGATTTACTCAATAAACTCCAGTCACAGATTTACTCTTCCTGATTTACTCTTGAGTTCATGCATCAGAGTATCAAGTACTCTTTGCAACTTCATGAGGGACTGATGATTCGCCAGTCTCATCAATATTGATCTAAGGCTTGAGTAATTTTGGAGAAAATATTCGTTCTCCGAGTGAAAACGAACCTGTATTCTTATACGGAAAAAAAACACTGGGACATTCAGACCGGTAAATGCAATTAAAAGAAAAATACATAAAAACACAGAGCATTTATTTACATAAATTGTGTATATAAAAAAAAACAGATTTAATCAATGTCATAAATTTTTTGTCATTGTTACGTTAGCATACGATTCAGGAGCAGATATAAGTGATCGAAAAAAATGTTGAAGAGTTTATAAACCGTAATTTGAACTTTCCTAACCAGATGCTTCTCTGTAGCAGAATGGTACATCACTTCAGGTCACATGAGGGTTTGATTATAGGAATACAGGTTTGATTCCTGTCGAAGAACGCATATTTTCTACGAAAGTACTCGAATATTGAGGCTGTTAAATCTAATTAAAAAAAACAAAAAACAGAAAATTTACTTAAATAAATTGTATCTATAAATGTATAGAGCGAAAATATATTAACATAATTCCTGGACTTAATCCATTTCATTATATATATATATATATATATATATATATATATATATATATATATATATATATATATGTGTGTGTGTGTGTGTGTTTGTGCGTGTTTATTTATATGGTTCTACTCAGCGAATTTCAAATTTAATCTTTCATATGATAGAGAGAAAAATATACCGTACTACGTCTACCCGGAACTAAGATGGAGGGAACATTGCAGACATGTTCTCCTCTACCTGACATTTTATTTATTGCCCCACCAGGAAAAACAGCTCGTTCTGGTTTTAGACAAATTCTGAGCAGTAAAGAACACACTTCATCAACCAGTAACAGTATTGCATGAGATCTGTCAGCAACTTGACTTCCACCAAATTTGTTGTCTACGCAGAATAAGTTTCTTTTTTTTTTTTCCTTTTCAAGTCCCAGATTTTATGTATTTTCTGTTTGCTAATGTGTTATGGTTTCCCCCGCTTTCTTATGCCGCAATGTCTTCTTTTCTCGTCTTCACATTTCTTATTTAATTCTTGTGAAAACATTTTATAACTTTACTGATTTTTTGTCCTAGTTATTCTATTTTGCAACTCTTCCCGTTTGAGCCAATTTCCCTTAGTGTCAGGTGAATATCAAATGTAACGCAAGTGAATCTGTCTATGTAGAAATATACGAAAAAAAAGACAGCTGAAAATAAAAATATATATGTAGATGAGAGATAGTTAAAGAAAGGAAAAAAGGATTTAGCATTGGAATAATTGTTTGAAGGAAAACTTTAAATAAATGAGGAATAATAAATAAAATTCGTAATAATAAAGGTTTTACAATGATAAAGCGTAGTCATATAATTAAGAAATTTAAAAAAAATTGTAACGTAGGAATGTAAATAAATTATTAAATGATGAAAAATTGGAGAAAAAGAAACAGAAAACGTGAATTAATTAAAAGGAATTAAATATATTTTAATTAAATTTGGTATTATAAAATGAAAAAAAAGAGAATGGAATAATAAAATACAAAATATTTCTAAAAAAAAATTGCATTAAAACCGGAAAATATCGAAATTTAAAGAGAAAGAAAAAGGTAGGAAGAAGTGATTGTTTCATATCTTTCTATCATTGAGATCGATATTGAAGTCACATTAAAAATCGATAGAAAACTGAGGTTATTACCAAGCACCACCGATTTACTTGGAGAATTGGTGCCAATCAATCTTCTTAACATAGATTTCAGATATTGGGTATTTTGCCAGAATGAGACAGGTTTAGTAGATATCAAGATGTGTTATAAAAATATAAAATGTTAAAGAAAAAATATTTTTTTTTAAATATCGTACAATAATGAATGGGATGAAAACGAAAATTAAAAATCTAGATAAATTAATAAAGTGTAATTTAGCAGAAAACGAAAAGAAAATAATAAATAAAGTAAATGTGCTAAGATTTATAAGCATGAATTGTTGTGAGCGGCAGTGGGGTTTTGACATTCGTTACGTAACATAGACTCATGGCTCACTTTTCAATGCATACTTTTTACGTCACCATTAGAGAATAAAACGCACTGACCGTTCAGAAATTGTAAAATTATATATATATATATATATATATATATATATATATATATATATATATGAAGGATATAGATTTAAGTTGTGCTATATTTATGGGATAAAGTGCTCAATATTAGAGATAGATTGTATGTAAATACAAATGTGATCATTGAAGTCAAAACTCAGAGGCGACGGGCTGTTTCATGCTGGACGCAATTGTCAGGCAGCCTGACGATTGCCTCCAGCATAAAACGGCCTGTCGATTCTGAGTGTTGTTTTCAACGTAGACTTATACATATATTGATGAAATGTTCGGAGTTCATAACGTGGCAACGTCTACTCTTGCTAGTGATATGCAAGGTGTGATAGGCAAATTGTCACCATCTTATTTTTTTTATGTCCAGTGTACAATATATTAGAGTCTATTCACTCTGCCAGAAATCTGGAAACGTCATCCTGTAATGTATGGCGTTCGGGCCGGAAGATCCAATATGTGCATTTCATTGAATCTGAAAATAGTGCAGAAGATTTGGAAACAGTTTGATGAGTTTAATTATGATTACGAACGTACAGCATCTTGGAAGAGATACTCTGATTCTTTTGATTAGAAAAAAATCCAGAATTTATTGGTTAGGGCAGCAGGATCAACACGGATGTAGTGATAACCTGGAGTAAGTGGGTGGCTGGTGGAAGAATATATGTCTAGCAACAGGACTCTGCAACGCGCCACAGAATCAAGAGAACGCAGTCATGGTTATCAGAAAATTTATTCGAACAAAAAAGCCCTTACATCTGCACCCATCTTGATTATTATTTACGGGGCACAGTTGAGAGAGTAACCGACACATCACTCTGTAACCCCAAAGTTGTACTGAAGGCAAGGATTATGGCAGCATTCAACAAATCTGACAAAGAGACCGTCCAGAACTGTTGCAGGAGATTCCAAGTGGTCTGTAGGTAGCGGTTGAAGCGAATGACTATTTTATTGAATAAAGGTACTCCATTCTATTTAAAGATATTTTTGTGGAATTTTGGTAATTATATCGTTTAAATGAGATGTCAATGTTATTTTAATTTTTGAGTAATTTCGATGATAATTCATCCATCGCACCCTGTACAAACTGTCTGGCATAGAATATTGCTAATTCCTTAATTCAAACGATTATTGTTTATGTGTAACCGAATTATTAAAACCCTATCATGATCCACCAGGCTCTAAGGAGCAAAGGATTCTATTTCAGAACGCATTAGATGCTATATCCTAAACGTCCTGCCATTATGATTACTGATCGCTGATAGATTATCAAAAAGGAATTCTGCGCACTGTGCTACAATATGAGATAAAGTAATCTAAATAATAATAATAATAATAATAATAATAATAGTAATAATAATAACAATAATAATAATAATAACTGAACATTTGAAGGGTCTCAAAGTTCATTAAGATAATGGATTCATGGTTTTGGTAAAATTTATCCAATATCACTAGCGGTTGTTCAATGCTTGCGCAGAAATACGCCATAATAAACAGGATTATCTCCGTCATCGTTGTCTAGGCAGGAAGTACGGATATGAAATTGACGGAAATAGTAGGGTCACTAGTCAAAAAAGATATTGAATATCGACATTCAAACACTCAAACAGGCATCGCTGTCATTGACAATAAAATTCTTCCTAATTTACCTGGCTGTTCTTGGTGACCCGTAAAACTGTGGTGAAAGTAATTGGAAAGATCAAGAAATATAAGGACACATTGAAATGATCCATGATTGTGCATGCTTTAAAGAAATGTGACAAATTGGTCTCACAAATAGAATTCACACCTTAGAAATGGCTTTGTATAAAATGTGTGAGTTTATTTTTAATTGTTTTACAAAATCCCATGTTGCCATTTCTGGCCCTAGTTCACTGCTTGGGACCTGGAGGGAAATGGATAATAATAATAATAATAATAATAATAATAATAATAATAATAATAATAATAATAATAGTAATAATAATAATCCAAATACTGGCGAAGAATGTTCCTGTTCTGTAAAGATTGATTTTAATCAATTTAAATATGTCACTTTTCTATTTGTGATAGCACTAACTGAATAATAATAATAATAATAATAATAATAATAATAATAATAATAATAATAATAATAATAATAATAATAAGAAGAAGAAGAAGAAGAAGAAGAAGAAAAAAAAAAAAAAAAACAGAGACAAGCTCCCGAAAATGCATATGACCAATTCCAAATAGCACATCGTGAAAATATTACAATGCTGCTCTGGAAACACTGTTAACAGATAAACCACCGGGAAACATCACAGAAGTTAACAACGTCATATACGAAACAGCTCTAGCAGCGACTCGGAAGCTTGGGGTCAAGACAATAAATAAAATTAACAGACACAGAGGACTAGCTTTGAAAACCAAAGTAATACGAGAAATAAAACAAGTCAGATGTGAGCTTTCTATATTAGATGAGCACACCAGAAACCCTAATATTTCCACACGTAAATGCAAAAAGATCAAGCGGAAATATAACATTAAATCCCTAATTGACATCCCATCAGTCAAGAAAATGCTGAAGCAGAAACTTAAGCTAAAGGCACAGAGAACAAGACGATACGAAAAACGTTGTAGGTTCTATCGTCAAAATAATATATTCCGAACAGATCTTAAGATATTTTACAGGGAAATTGGGAAAACACATTTATATATCGAAAGGTCACCATCGATTGATAATGTACAGACATTTTGGGATAATATTCGCAGCAGCCCAAAGGAATATAACCCAAATGCAGAATGGATCTGGCGTGAAGAAGAACGACTGCTGGATACACCTCTGCAAGAATGGGTAAATATATCCACATATGATGTTAGGCAAGCTCTAATGAAATCCCAAGAATGGAAATCCCCAGGAAATGACAAGTTGCCCAATTTCTGACTGTATCATCTCTCATCTACCCATGAAATTCTTGCAAAAACATTATCAACGCTTGTAAATAATCCCAATAAAATCCCGGAATGGATTACCGAATGTATTACACACCTCATACCAAAAACAACTGAAACAGACGACCCGAAAAATTATAGACCGATAACACATCTCTCCACAACGTATAAGCTGATCACGTCGGTACTGACGAACCATATCTATTCCTTTTTTGAAACAAACAGCATTCTCCCGCTGTAACAGAAAGGATGCAGAAGAGGTTCATATGGCTGCAAAGATTAACTTCTGATAAATAAAATGATCCTGGAAAATTGCAGGAGACGACGCAAGGATCTTAGTGCAGCATGGATTAATTATCGTAAAGCCTTTGATAGTGTTCCCCATTCTTGGATCCTTAAAATGTACAAAGTCTCCCCAGTGGTATTAAATTTCCTTAAGCACAGGATGAGAATGTGGAACACCAAACTATACCTTAGTAACACCGGGGGCAACCGTCTGAATATCCGACTTGGATTCTTTCAAGGAGACTCTCTGTCACCCTTTCTGTTTTGTTTATCCTTAATCCCTCTTATACATGAACTGAACAACAGTAGCTATGGTTACAAAATAAATAAGAAAATATCCAGTCATCTACTCTACATGGATGATCTCAAACTCTTTGCCAAAGACGACAATGAGATGAAAGGCCTCCTCAGTATTGTAAAATACTTCAGTGACGACATAGGTATGAACTTCGGATTAGATAAATGTGCAAAGTAACATTCAAGAAAGGTCGAATTACAGAAACACCCATAATAAATTTAGATTTTGTCACAAAGATTAGGGAACTGAAGCATGATGAGGTTTATAAGTACCTAGGAATTAGCGAAGGAGATGGTATACAAGACCCACAAATGAAGGAAGAAATAAGAAAAGATTACTACAGGCGCGTACGTCTGGTACTGAGCTAAACTCAAAAAAACAGAATATCAGCCATAAAAAAACATTGGCTGTCCCTGTGGTGTAATACAGCTTTAATGTCCTTAACTAGACTATAGATGAAATTAAGCGAATGGACGCGAAAACGAGAAAGCTTCTCACTTTCTATCGCATGCATCATCCCAAAGCTGATGATTAGTTCAACTAGAACTGTCCTACAAAACAACAATAATTGACCTCCAAAGATACTTGGAAACAACAGAAGACTGGATGATGGTATGCGTCAAGGAACATGAAAGTAGTAAGCGTCTTTACTCCATAATGAAAGAAGCCAAACAATTCAAAATGGGGTTTCAAATGGGCGTAGAGATGCAACCACAGCACAATACACCGGCTGAAACTGCAAAATACTTAAAAAAGACAGCAAAGACGAATACAACCGACCAGATATAGAAGCGATGGCAAGATAAACCGCTTCATGGCCAATACTCTGCCCGTATCAAACAAGCTGACGTAGACAAAACCCGTAACCATTAGTGGCTACGTAGTGCAGGGTTGAAAGCGGAAACTGAAGGTTTTATCCTTGCTGCGCAGGACCAATGCTTTCTAACTAGGAATTATCAAGGACATATACTAAAATATTGTGTCAGCCCAAAATGCAGATTCTGTGATAAATATCCAGAAACGATTGATCATCTTGTATCAGGTTGCACGATGTTGGCACCTAATGAATATAAAACCCGACATGACAGAGTGGGCCAATATCTGCACTGGAAAATCTGCAACTTCTACGGGAAGGGAACTGAAAGAAACTGGTATGAACACCACCCAGATCCGGTTACGGGGATAGGACCTGTTACAATTCTATGGGACTACACAATACATACTGACAGAAAAATCAAAGCCAACCGCCCAGATATTGTTATTAAAGACCACAAACAAAAACGGTCCATCCTTATTGATATGGCAGTCCCTGCTGACTGCAATTTATCTTTGAAGATATTCAAAAAGTTGTCAAAATACAAGGCCCTTGAAATAGAAATCTCGAAAATGTGGCATATGTGAACATCAACAATCCGTGTTCTAGTTGGAGCCCTAGGACTGATTGGAAAAGATTGCAGTAGACTAATTGAGGGGTCTCCAGGAAGTCCATGCCTCAAGGAGATACTTTACGAAGGGTTTTATCTATGTAATTTCTTCTTTTTTTTTCTTCAGTGGAAAGTGTCATGCTTCCATTTCTAACCTTAGGTCCCTGGTCGGGACCCGGAAAGAAATGTGTAAACGCCAGAAATCAAAGAAAATAATAATAATAATAATAATAATAATAATAATAATAATAATGATAATAATAGTAATAATAAAATAATAATAATAAGAAGAAGAAGAAGTATCAAACAAGCTGATGTAGACGAACTCCGTACCTATCAAAGGCCACCTAGAACAGGGTTGAAAGCTGAAACCGAAAGACTAATCTCTATCTATAAAAGCAGGATGTGTGTGCGTGTGTGTGTGTAACGAATGCACGGCCGCAATTTTCGACGGATTTGCACCAAAATTTACATGCACATGCTCCAAATTAGTGGGAAGGCCAAGACCGAGTGTGCATTTCCCAACTCCCATCGATAGTGGATATAATCCAATTTGTATCCTTCTACGGCAGTTTTCATATAGTTCGCAGCCATTTTGTACTGGCCACAGAGAGGCTGTCACGAATAGGCAGGAAGATTCTATTGGATAGCGTGAGAGCCAACATCTGTCCCCACACGAATGTTAACTAGCATGCTAGCATGACAAAAAAATCGATAGCTGCATTCTTCACAACTGGGAAAAATTTCAATCGGCATGTCACTTTACTTCAATTGGCTCATTCGCTTGCTTAAACTCAACGTTGATTCTGATTCAGCAGAACTGGGTTGGGTGTGAAAAAGTATTTGTTGTTAACATTTCTTTTTTCATTCGTTTTTTCCATTTACGTGTCCTTTTTTAAAACTGATTGTTTTGTGCTCATTTTGTTTAGTTCTTTTTTCGTAACATATTTAATGTTTAGTATAGCAACATCAGCAGGTCAAAGGACCCTCCTTTAAAGGCAAGGAAGAGCAAAAATATTTGAAGTCAAGTGATAGCGATTGCTGTAAGATTCGTACGATTTTTGAATCAAGCACGGGCAACGCCGGGCCATGCTGCTAGTGCTTGCTAAATAGAAATTCCCCAAAACACATACTAAAAAATTGTGTTAGACCAAAGTGCAGATTCTGTGATAAATTCCCAGAAAAATAAATTACCATCTTGTTAAAGATTGCGCGATATTGGTACACAAGGATTATAAAACACAGTAGGCTAATATCTGCAATGGGAAATCTGCAACTTTTACGGAACTGCAACAAATTGATATGAACATCACCCTGATAATAATAATAATAATAATAATAATAATCATAATAATAATAATAATAATAATAATAATAATTATTATTATTATTATTATTATTATTATACATACGAATTATGAAGAAGATGAAATGCAACATTCAATTATGAAAAAAAAAATGATTTGTAACGAATATTATACGTGAGTGCATCTGATACGGAAGACAACTTAATAGGGCCAATAAAATAAAGGCTATCAGCGCCTTAGCTATACCCGTAGAATCATACAGCTTCAACATTCATTAAATGGAAATTGATAGACATTAAAGAGGTTGGACGCCAAGACCACAAAAATGTTTACCCAGATTAGGATGCCTCACACGAAATCAGATGTTGATAGTCTGTAAGTACCAAGACCTTTAGAAAGCCGAGGTCTAATACAACTTGGACTAAACTACACCAATCGTATTGGAAGCATGCCTCAGAAAAAGCAATGAGCTTCTGCTGCTAATAGCAAAACACCAAATTCACTGTATCAAAAAGAAGCTACACTCTTCAAGAAACCTTTTAATACACTTGAAATCCTATCAACAAAACAACGATGTGAATACAATATATGTCAAACGAGTAAAACAGTAAGCAAAAGATCTTAGCGAAATAAAATTGCCAAAAATATGGGAGGACAAGGCGCTGTATTTAAAATACATTAAAAGAATGAAAGAAGCAGATGTGGATCAACAAAAACACATCAGTTCCTGTGGAGCACTGGGTTGAAAGTTGAGACAGAACGCCTGTTTATTGCAGCTCAGGACCAAAGCCTCGAAACTAGATCATATCACTCTCAAATGATGAAGGATGAAACCAATTCGAAATGAAAGATCTGCAGAAATATGATGAAACTTTGGATCATGTTATCTCAGGATATCCTGAAATAGCAAAAAATAAATATACCTACAGGCATAAAAAGTTATCAACATACGTGCACTGGAAGTATGAAAGAAGCACAAAATCGAAATCACTGAGAGATGGTATGAGCACCAACCAGAAAGAGTTACTCAAAGTAACGATATAATTATCTGCGAATTGCTGATTCAAACTGACAAGGAAATAGAATCCACCAGACCCTGATATTGTCATAAAAGATGAGAAATTCAGGAATTGCATGCTTACTGACATAGCAGGTACCATCTGAGAGAAACAACACCATGAAAAATATCGAGGATTTGTCCAAATACAAGGACCTGTAGATGGAGATTAACATGATGTCGAGAATGAAAACTAAGGCTGTACCAACAGTAATCGGATCTCTGAGCAACGAGAAAAAAAGTAATAGTACCCTAGGTAACATCAACATACAACAGTGCTATCAATTAAATGGCAATTCTTCAGTAGGGCCTAAGAGCCATAGTTTGGGCTCAGCTCTACAAGATAGATAGCAATAAACATAACATACACAAATAATAACAATACTACTACTACTACTACTACTACTATTAATAATAATAATAATAATAATAATAATAATCAGAAGAAGAACTAAAAAAAAAAGATATTTTTAAAATAGCATTTTAAGTCTGCCTGACTTCATTTAAAATTTAATCTTTTTCTTTTAATTTAAGTTTTTTTATCTTTATTTTTAAATATTTCCAGACTTCCATCTGAAGTTTGCGTAACTCAGTGGCAGTATTTCTCTAAGCAATAGAGCATTTTTCTTTATATATATATATATATATATATATATATATATATATATATATATATATATATATATATATATATATATATATATATACACGGAGAGAAAGGGAAAGATTTTTAAATATTCACGTTCACAACTGCACGCATTTCTTCCATATGTTGTCAGTGGTTTACTGGTAAATAAATAATTGGTATCACGTTTTAAGTCCGCTTATATAACTTAACTAAGTTCGACAAAGTAGAAATAACAGAAAGGCATGAGGAAAGGTTTGGAAGAAGCTGAATAGAGAAAAAAAAGGAAAATATTAAACCTCATCATCCAGGTTCGTATTGGGTTAGAGTATTTTTCTTCGTGTGTCTGCATTTTTACTTTACCTCAGATCCTTGATTCAACAACGTGACTCTGTGTCAATATAGTTACACAAGAAAACCAATTGAAGGGCACATTTGGTTTGATAGCAATGAAAATAAAAGTAGGCATTTTCTCATCAGTTAGGATATTAAAGCCTTCTACTCCAGCATATTGGTGCCTATTTAGCAGACTTTCCCTGGCTTGATGCAGTGGAATCGGCTGGGTGCGAGGGTCCCATCAGAGTCGGAAATCTGGAAAGCACTGAAGCAGGTTAAAAGGGATAAATCTCCAGCATTCCTTACAAAGTCGCCCGTTTTATTTCTTTTGCTGGAACTAAGATTAAAATTACTGGATGAAGCAGGGGCGTGACCAATTTGCTACGCAAGGCCAAGAACGGTGGGGGAACCGATTACGTAACTTACGCCCTTTATCCATGTGGCAAACGCCATCCGTTTGCAGGTTGTCCTCTCTAGTCTGATTGGCTCCGATTACATTTGTGCTATGAATGGTAGGACTATTCAGGATTACCTTCATATGGTCCGCTTGATCATCGAGCATGTCGACAGTGAAGTCGCGTTGATCAATTTAGATCAGACGATGGCCTTCGATAGGTTTGACCATCGTTTCCTGGAGGCTGTCTTTTCGGCGGCCGGTTACGGGCCGTTCTTTTGCACATTGATCTGACTTCTATATGCGGCTCCTGTTGCGCTGGTGGAAGAGAATGGGGTACGACCGGGACATTTCGTTCCATTCGTCAAAGTTGTCCGCTTTCGCCTATGCTATACCTTGTTGCATTGGGACTTTTTCTTTCGCAAGTTAAAGGCGAATTCGGTCCTACGCGGTATTTCCTTATCTGGTGCTACCACATCGGTCAGGTATTCTGCCTATGCTGATGACTTTTCGGTTATTGTATTGAGCAGGGTTGGGAGTGATGAAGTCACTAAAGAAATAAGTGGATACGTGATGATGACAGGGACCAAGATCAACCGCGATACGTCTGATGGCTTGCGATTGGGTGGACAGACATTTAATCTTGACGGAGGGACAGATCAAGATACTCGGCTCTGGTTCCGCCCCGATATCACGTTGGAAATAAATTGGTGGGAGGTAAAAGCGAAGGTCGAGATTGCATTTAGTCTGTGGTCTCAGATGAACCTTTATTAAAGTGAATCCGGATCTATGTTTCCCACGTCTAATGGATTTTACTTTACTGATTCTCTGTACATCCATTTCCGTCTGCCACACTAGACTCATTTGTAAGGATCTTTTTCTCCTTCTTGTAGGGAGGCAAGTCCGCTATGGTATCTCGGGAGGTCTGTTGCCTTTACTATTCTGGAGGCAATCTGTGTATGCCTAGCATTGAGATTCGTCAATATATGCTTCGCATCGGGTTCCTATATCGAATGTGATGCGATTCGATGAGAAGGGCGCCTTCTGGTCGGAAGTGGTCCCTAAGAACTTCCCTTCTCTTAGAACTTTGCACCCGTGCGAGAAGGAGGCCGACCATTTAACCTGTGCCTAATGCTCCTTCTATTGCCGCCTTGTTCTGAAACGACTCTTACGGGCATCGCATGGCCTCTCCAAAGTATAGACAGTGTCTGGTGTAGGGAATTGTATCAAGTTTTAGTTAATGGGAGATTCCTGATTAGCTGATTGACGAGCTCATTCTTACGAAGTAGGAGGCTCGCTCAATATGGTCTTCGGCGACCTGGTTGAAATTTCTCAATAACGATGATACATCACTCACCTGGCTGATGATTTGTAAGGCCCTCTGGGTCGCGAAAAAAACTTTGTTCAGCGGGATTGGAGAAATCTCCAAACTGTAAGCGCTGTGATGAAGTGGTCGAGGCCCTGAGTTATGTCTTCTTTCATTGCAGAGTCGTATCACCGTTGTGCAAGTTTTTAGCAGGCCTCATGTTTCATGCGGGGAAAGTTCTTTGTGCTTGAGGCCAGTTCTGTTTGTAGCAATGTGGTACTGCCGATGACGAAGGCTTAACATTATGTATTCTTGCGCTCTCTAGGTGTTATGAGAGTCGTCAGAAGGGATTCTCTGGAGGCGAGAAGTTCACTTCTTTTCAACTGATCGTGTGTTTTTAAGAATCAGTTTAAAGTGAAGATTAGGATGAAAAGCGGCGGCTCAATTAATAAGAATTTGGCAAAAGTTTGCTGAATTCTTCACGTTTTTTATCAATGAAATTGGCTTACTTGAAGCGGCAATCTGATCCCGGTTAGGCAACAAGGATATCGTTCATCCTGTGGTAAACATAGGCTAACCCTTCCCAGATTTAGGTAAACTTAGGTTGTCGCTTTTTGTCGTTATTTTTCTTTTTTAGATTAGGTTGGCTAAGGGATTTTGCTCATTGACCCCTTTTATTTCTCTCAATATTTGCTTTCAGTTAACTCCCCATCACTTCCCCTGTTTGGTGGTTAGTGACGTTATTTTTCTGTTGGGGGCGGGACGTTTTTGTTTCGAGTGTGTTATTTTTACATATTTGTTGTTGTGTCTGAATGAGCTCATGTTTGAGCGAATAATTCAATTACTGAATGTTTTTTTATATCATTAAATTCCCGAATTAATTTCGGGAAGTTAATGATTCAGCCACAGTTAGTAACTGTAGGGGTTTTATTACTAACATTATTTTGTTTGTTGCAAATAGTTTTGTACATCTTTGTAAATATTTATTAGGGCAAATAGTAAATTTAAAATTTGTTTTATTCCCTTTTCCCCACAGATAATTATTTGTACATGTGTGGTTTACTTAAGGCTTCCATAGAGATAATGTCGTATTATGGTGGCTGTAGTAAGAGATTTATATACGGATGGGTTGTTTTGGTGTAAGGATTATTGTGGGATGTTTGGTTCAGTGTTTGTGGCTAGCTAAGTTTAAAGTTAAAACAGATGAAACTGTACTTTTTTCTCGTTCTCCTTTTTGGCCTTGTGCCACATTTTTATTTATACAAATAAATATCGTATTGGGATTGGAGGGGCACAAAACCTAATTGAATTTTAATCCTCAATCCAACCAGCAAATCAGTAATAGACATAGTCAGAGAGATATTTTATGCTTCACCTCTGCCTTTTTAATTTAGAAATAAGTACTAATATAAGTAAAACAATATTCAAACTGCTCCGAAAGCATTTAAGAAAGACTTATAATCTACAGAAAATTTCTAACGGAAATGCAGTAAGTTATTGCTGCACAAACAGATCTAATTAATATTATAACGGAACATAACACGAGGAAGTTTAAGACGGTTGCAGATAGCAATAACAGAGAAACTATCCCCTGCAACTGCAGGGATAGAGACAAATAGACAAATGTCACAACACAAGCGTTGGTCTATAAAGCAGAAGTGGAGGATTTCACGCGGCAGAGTAATAGTTACGTGAGGTGCAACAAATGGCTTATTCAAAAATAGGGTAGGAAATTGGAAAGCAGATTTTGTACAAAGCTGGAAAGCCATGTGTGGGCGTTCAAAAAAGATGTAACAAGCTCACTGTTAGATGGGGTGTCCTGAGAAAGGGTTATGCTTTGTAGTTGTAATAGCTCTGATTGTAGGATGTATCAACAGGAAAAGCTGGCTATAGTTACATACTCGGATAGAGTCAACTTGTTGAATCAACAGTCTATGGTAATGTTAAAATGCAGACACGCCAATGAAACAAAATGGTCTGGTGAAGAATATGAAACAGTCATAACATCTTTTTTTAGCTGCACTCGAAAATGTGTGATCTTTATTGATCAGTGGAAAATGTCAGGAAGCCATTTCTGATCTTAGGTCTCTAGTTGGCGCCAGGAATGTAATGTGTATACAGCAAAAAATCAATCAAAAGAAATAATAATAATAATAATAATAATAATAATAATAATAAGAAGAAGAAGAAGAAGAAGAAGAAGAAGAAGAAGAAGAAAAATAATAATAATAATAAGAAGAAGAAGAAGAAAAATAATAATAAGAATAAGAATAATAAGAAGAAAAATAATAATAATAATAAGAAGAAGAAAATTAATAATAATAAAAATAATAATAATAATAATAATAATAATAATAATAATAATAATAATAATCTATTTGTCAAAGACGACAGTGAGTTGCATGGTATCCTCAATACCGTAAAATATTTCAGTGATGATATATTTAGGGATTTCGGATTAGAACAATGTGCCAAAGTAACATTCATGGCACGCAGAATAGATTTAGATTTTGTCAAAAGATTACGAAAGTGGAAGAAGTATAAAACTATAAACACATCGGATTCAGTATGCCTCATGTTGAATGTCAAGTTGAATTCACAAACCGAATATCAGCCATAATCACTTTGGCTGTCCCTGTGCTGCAATACAGTTTCAACATCCTTAATATGACATAAATAACATTTACTGAATGGTTGTCAAAACAAAAGAAATGAAACCAAATAATAAAAATGTGGCACATGAGGACATCAACAATTTCAGTTGTAGTTGGAGACTTCGGATTGAATGGGAAAAGTTTCGATCGTCTCACTGAAGGGATTTCTGATAGCGCAAGCCTGTTTTTGTTTAGTTTTTTCTCAAAAGATGTTCAGTGGGAAATGTTATGATGCCATTTCTGACCTGAAATAAAATAAAATGAAATAAAATAATAATAATAATAATAATAATAATAATAATAATAATAATAATAATAATAGGAACAAAACTACAAAAATATTTAAAAAAATAACGCAGAAGAAAGAGAATAAAGAAGAACACGAAACAGACGTAATAAGTTAACACTGATTTCAGAAATATGAAAAGGACACATCTAGCAAAAGAATATACAAAGGCATTCCAAATGAATGAATAAATAACATGAAAATAGGAAAAATGCATGCATATAAAAATGATATAAGTAAAAAAGATCCTGAAAGCCACTCACACTGTAAACTCGAGACTGCAGAAAGGTGGAAGCGCTATTTATTAAGAACATAAATAGAGAAAACAAACGAGATTTTCTTAGGGTGGAACATATTTCGGACAACATTATCGGTGAGTAAAACAAGATATTATTAAAAATGAGTGAATCGTGTCTCAAAATCGATGGAATGATGGAAATGTGCAGAAATGATTGTTCTTGGACCAGGTGAATTGCTGTAACATATCTTATACCTTGGAAAATAAATATATCTACAATTAAGTTGTCTGAGATTTAGACCTAATCTATTTATTTCACCTAGAGTTTTCTTGAACTTCCCCTTAGATATTGCCGTTCTGTATTTAACAAACACGATGTTTGGGAGATTTTCTTAATACGGCCCTGTTTATCATCCTCAGAAAAATATCGTCTGCAAAAGAAACCGAATAAACATTTTATATGTTCCTATAATTATCTAATTTTCTTATAGCTATACATGTTTTTTTTTTTAGTTTGTACACGTGTTTGAGTTGCTTTCCATGTTTGTTTTTAATTTATTAAACAGTGAAATTCATATCAACCGGCTTAAATATCTAATATGTAAAGCACATATTTTTGTACAATGGAGAGAAAATTAATAAAATGTATGAGGTGTAAACCTTTAATACCCAAATAAACAGATATTTACTGGTGTAGCAAGGCATGCATGAACAGGTATCAACTTACATGAAACGCAAACATGATTTCTAGTTCTTTACCAAATGGTAGATAGAGATGTGCGGGTTCATGTTATACTGAAGATGATAAAAGTTTTAAAATAATCTAAAGCTGTTTTGCAGCAATATTCATAAGGGCTTTAGTAAAATAACAATCTTATTAAAATGATTATGAAAATAAGTGTTATTGAAAAGAGAAAAGTTGATTCAGGGCTGCTGGAGAATATGGGCAGTATGATGTGAGCGTAATTTATTATTTTTTTTTTTATTTCGTATCAATCTTTTGAAAGTTATTTAAAGCCAGGAAATAGTACTATTTTTTTTCCTATGAGGAAATGATGATTTTGTTTTAGTCGTACAAATTGTTCCATAGCTTTTAGAGGAGAAGAGATGAATTTATATATTTTGTAAGAATATTTACACGTTGTGAATATAACGACCCCAACTGGAATTGAAACTTGGATCTTAGATTTCTAACTCTGAACGTTTACAATTACACCAAGCCAACACCCAAGTTTACAACATCTGGTACTCCTAAGCGGTTAACCATTCGGCACCTACCAGGCTTGACATTGTTTTATTAAGTTGGTGCAAAAATAATGACGTAATAGTGTCGTTTTTTGACGTATTTTTAACGTCAAAAAACGACATTATTACATCATTATTTTTGCACCAACCTAATACTTCGGTGACTGTAGGACGAGTAGTGTTTGAATGAAATATTTGAGCTGACAAAATATTTCCGTTCCGTTTTTTTCTCTTTGTAATGGTCTTATTTTTTTTATTTATATTTATTTTTTTTACATTTTAATATATTTTTTCAATCTTTTCTATTTCAATCCCCTTTTATATGTCTTCCTTCATTCTCACTGTCTGAATTCTGTTTACCTACTCATTTTATTTCACTTGACATTCTCTCAATCTATCTCGATTTTGATACTCCCTTTTTATTTTTCAACACTATCTTTTAGTTTTTATTCTTATCCCATATGTTCCTTCATTTATATCAATTCTCGTATTCAGTTTTACCTTTATTTTTCCTGTTTTTTGTCTTTCATCGCCTTCTACGACCCTATATTCTGTATTCCTTTCTCAATTTCCTTTTGCTCTTTTATTTTCCTTGCCGATATATTTGAATTATTTTGAACCTCTTCCATTGTATATCACCTCTATTTTTAAATTTTTATTTTTCTATTATCTATGTTTCATCTTTCACGGTCCTATATTTTCCTCTCCTAATGAGCACAAATAAACTGCTGAGAGTTTTTTGAAGGGTACATAGCGAGGAAAGAAGCTTTGGAGAAAATGAACGCTCACAAGACAAAGTGAAGGCGATAGAAAAGAGTATCTATTTCATATGTTTATTTAATTGGATTGAGAAACGGATTGAGTAAACGAGAACTGTGAGCGATAAATGGCAGGGCGTTATGGAGATCCATAAACGTACACAATCTGAAGTGATGAAATAATAGTGAAAATGACTACCGAGCACTGTTTCTGAATGTAAAAACCTTCTAGAGAAAATATCACACGAAGAAGGGCAGATTAAATGCGGTTGAGTCAGAAAATTAATACAATTCTAACAATAATATAAAGATTATACCTGATGATGACATATGTATCTTCTTTCTAATTAAGTTATTAACATAAAGAAATAGCATAGAACATGATTAGAACCCCATGCAGCACGTACGTGTTTCTAATAGTATATAGTAACGTTTGAATCATGTTTATATAGAAATTAACAATAAAGCTGAAATCTTGAAAATAAGTGAATTGTGGAAAAGAAATCAGACGATAACCATTCGAAAGATATTTTTATAAGAACTGGTTGATAGATATTTCTAGCTAGATTGAAATCGACGTGTCTACATGATATCACAAGCTCGCGTAATAAGATTATTTAAAATGATCACTCCGTACAAGGTCCAAGAGCCACTCGAGGTAGAGGGTTACAAAGTAAGATATATAATTTATGAAAATATGTTGTGAATATAACTGTTGACCTTTGACTCGAAGTGTTTGAGTTTGTAGTGGTTTGGGAATCATTTTCTTTATAGTCGCTTTCTCAAATCAGCCGTTCGTGGGAATAAGCTCTTATAGTGGAACTTACATCTCGCCAATGGAATACGAAGGGAATCTGGTTGGTTCGCTACAATGTGCCTGCCATGGCGAGTCTTAGCTGTTAAGGTTAAATCTAATGGGACTAAAGAATTAAAACAGCGTTAGAGCAGCGAGAGAGATGCGATGTTTCGTCTGACCGAAAGAAATTTCATTGTGAAATGTAATTCGTTAATTACAAGGACGCGGAAATGCTATTGAACTGTCTCACGACTGGAAAGTGAAAACTAGTCAGCTCTTTCCATATTACGGGTGGGACAATACATTTGATAAAGGAAATCAATGAAAGGATAAAAGATGAACGGAATTCAAGAAGTCAGAAGATGGCAACTGACTTTGCATCTACATTTTTTTAAATTGTAGTTATAAGGGAAGCAATTAAACGGATAAGAGTTCTACAGGCTAGAAGTGTGAGAAAGGAAACTATTGACGTAGAAGTGGTGGTTACATTTAACTAATTCAGCACTAAAAGGGTGGCAAATAGAGGCCAATTTTGTACCATACTAAACATACGTAGACCGGGCAAAAAGGAAAAATCTCGTCAGAGCAGTTGCCATGAGAGTATTTGCAGAAAAGATAGGGGGAAGCCACGTCAGGACGGTGAGGAAGAGACTGAAGTCGAGATGCCAAATTTCAGATCCTTCTTTGGATTTTGACAAGAAACTCGAAATGTGTGGCAATGATACTTTATGTTCAACCCGATCTAAGTCTTGTAAATATGGAGTCTAGTAATTGTAATGGTGAATTTCATAGCATTGCAACTCTAGTGTTGGAAATAGATTATTTTAATCTTCCTCTATATATTCATATTATATAAATACAATTTCCATATTATCTAAAATGTTAATATATTATGTCATTTATGTCATCCTTATCCCCATTGCCTTCTTCTATATATATATATATATATATATATATATATATATATATATATATATATATATATATAAAGTATTTAAGCTTACTCAAAGAATACAGTGTCCACATAAAGCCTTCTACAAACTGCCTGAAACGTAAGGATTAATTGCGTTTTGAGTAATGGAGTCTATTTAAAATTTTTACAATATTCTGTTGATCAGGTTTTTGTAGTCCTTAATGTGGGGTAGCCTGAGGATGTTCTTAGCAGATTGAAGAGTACGTCCCTGTTGTCTTCTGCTGCTGCAGCCCATCTACTTCAAGCTCAACCGTTCTGTACATTGAAATATGCTCTTCCGTGTCATAATGGGTGTTTATTATGCTTCCTGCAGCTTTTATCTCTCATCACCCACTCTGGCCATTCTGCGCGAACAACTTGCCATCATCAAAAGATTGCCACCGTCAGAAATCCTGCTCCCTAGATTTTTATATTTTTCTGAGCATTCGCTATAAACCTTAAACATACTTGTGCTTAACAGATCTTGTAGATTAACAATTCAATAGCAACGGAGATTTCACGTTCAAAGTAATTTAAATCACGCTATTTTCTAATGAATGGAATTCAGCACGTTGCCGGGACCACGTTTACTGCTTATATCGATGAAATTTCTGCCACGGCATTTACTTGAGTGAAAGAGATTTAATTCACGTGTACATAATTAGAATGACCACAGATCGTTCAACGATGCCATGATAATGTAAGAAATCAGGTTCAGTTTAACCGATATCATTTGCCGGCACATAGAGGCTATATTTGAATTTATTAACATTGATTTCTTCGTAGGTATTATTTTTATCTAATAACTATTGTGATTAGAGAAACAACGTGTCGATCAATATAAATTTTAATTATTTTCAAATATATGGCAAATATTATGAAAATATTTTTGTCAGATATCGCAATGAGAGGCATCCATAAAAGCAATATTTCAGTTGTTTAAACGCGTCAAAAACTGCAATTTTCTGCAAATCAGTAGATAATAAACGTCTCCACATTTTTTCATCTCATTTTCTTTTATATTTAAATGGGTATCTTATTTTTTTATTTTTTCTTTACTACTTTAAATTAGGAGTAAATATTTCTTTCTTCTTGATCATCATTATCATGATGATGGCTCTCATAGTTTTTTTTGTGGGGGGGGATTTATTGAGAGAAGCAAATCAACGTAGATGGTGTATGAGAAGATTAGATATATTATAGCAGGAAATAACAAAATGAAATTAACATTTCCATACATAAAAGTATTGTGAGGAAGGCTCAATAAGATTTTTCAAAAACAATAGATTTTTCTCGGGATTATGTTTTCAAAATTTTCCGCTTTATACATCAGAGCCTAATTATATTCTCTTCCTAGTATTCTCTCTCACACTATATACATATGTGTGTATGTGTGTGTGCGCGCGTGTGTGTGTGCGCGTGTCTGTGTCTGCGTGTGTGTATATCAGTGAATTACAATTAATGAGATCTAAACGAATTACCTCATACAGATGATCATTATGGGAGAGTATTTTTCCCTGGATATATCAATGCAAATACACTGATTTAATAATTTGATTTAAAATTGACATTTGATTGCTTTTCAATTGATTTTAAATCCAAAATATTTTACTACATGTAGTTGCATTGATAAGTCCAGTGAAAACTACATTCTCATGGACGAAATGATCATCTGTATGAGGTAATTCGTTTGGATTTCATTAATGGTAATTAACTTGTAATGTCTATGATTAAAAAATTTATATTGAGCCTTATTTTGTGTATCTGTTTTAATATTAATAATTGCATTATTTACCCACCTATGTTATATATATATATATATATATATATATATATATACATACATACATACATACATATATATATATATATATATATATATATATATATATATATATATATATATATATATATATATAGTTCTGTGCAAAATTAAATAACGATAATATTTTAAAAATTTGCCTTCTTCTTCCAGATGATCAACAAATCCTAATTAAAATATATAATCCTTAAGAAAAAAAAAATTAAATCAACTAAAATTACATTTTTTTCAAGGCGGAATAAAAATATTAATTAAAAATTAAGGTGTTTAAGAATAAGTGAAACCATACATTAATAGTTGCTGACTGCTTCTTGTGAGCTTACAATTTCAACCAGTCTTTTCCTATATTTTTATGTGGATTCTAACAGTTGTGAGTGGCAATTTTTGACCATTATTCTTGGCAAAACTCTTACAATTTCTCGATTATATATATATATATATTCGCTGTGCGAAACTTTTATAAAAATTAAATTAAATTTAAATTTAAAATTAAATGTTTTGTTACGGGTTTAAACTTTTATTTTTAATTTCGGTGAGTGGGCGAGTGAGACTGTAAACATAGATGAAGCGAGTTATAGGTTGCACGTGTGCTCAGTGTTGTCGAACATTCTTCGCCCAAGTTGTCTATATTTAAGCTTACTTTATGTATAGCTTTTGTTCTTTTTTATATATATATATATATATATATATATATATATATATATATATATATATAGTATTTAGTGAAAGGTAGTTAATATTGATGATATAGACCTTTAGAATGATATACACCTTCAATAAAATGATATAGACTTTCAATAAAAAGCAGTTTTTATGTTCTTCCTGACAAAATGAACGATTAAATTAGGAAATATTCTTATTTACTGACTTATAAAGAAAATTATGTTTGTTTTAAATTAAGCATTAAATTAAATTAAATACATATATATATATAACTACGACGAAGAAAAAACTGAGGACAGTTTGTAGGGGACACCATATATATATATATATATATATATATATATATATATATATATATATATATGTGTGTGTGTGTGTGTGTGTGTGTGTGTGTTAATAGATAATACGCATCTCATATCATTAGTCCTGCATAAGAACGCAGTATCATCTCTAAGTTAACTTCATCTACCATTTACTCATATCCAGAGGTACATTTCTATAATGAGCTCACTTATCTATAGAATTTACTTGAATAGTATATATCCATATTCTTCCATTAAAAATATTGCAGATTGGACACGTCTCATAAAGTACAAGAGACATGACACATTTAAATCCTTTAATTATAATTTTTGCTGGAATTTATATAATCGATTCCAGTTGCATAAATTGTCATCGTTAGGTAAACGGAAAAAGAAATTATTGTCATATGCGAATATCGAAAGTAGTTGAATCTCTAATATTTTCATTGATTTACATATTGATATTTTCCATCATTTCAATGTATATGCATTTGTTTTATAGTAATATTTCAGTTTTCATATTCTTATTTCGACATTGTGGATTTGCGCTACAGAATTACAGACATGTACCAAATAACTGAACGCTTATAACTTGAGGACAAACAAATGCAATGACAATTAAAATGGATTGAAAATGTATCTTGAAGAGGAAATTATGTCAAAATCAATATGTCAACATAAAATATGGATCAGATGGAAACCAGCACCAAAATTGGAAGGAGCGAAAACGATTACTGGACTTGAGAAAACTGTTTTCTTGAAAAATTGTTTTACGCGAAAAATTATATAAACTTCTACCGACAATAGCACTGGCTTCAGAGTGAATGAATAGCAAAGATTTCCTCATAAGGAAATGGCTAATATTACCATTAGTATTTGCTTTCTTCGTAGCTAATAAAAAAAAGTAAAAAAAAAATATTCCTACAATAGTAACAGTAAACAAAACATTCCTAATATCGTAAATTCCAGAATCATACGATTATATTTATCAAAGCAAATAATATGTTAAGTAGCATTTTATCATCCAGTTATACATTTGAACAATATAATGGCCTTAAAATAAGTGGCGCTTATGTAGATGTGTGTATAGCTTGCCAATCGTATTCGAGGATACCTGTCTAATAAGGCGGTTAGCCAATCCCTATTGCAGGTGCTTGCTTAGGTGCATTTGTGTTTATTCAACAAACAACAGCGCCCACCTGTGATTTATGCTGCAACTATTACAGTTTGTGGGAAATAGCATGATATCTAGTATATTGTATAGTCTAGTCTATATTACCACTATATTTGTTGTTGTGAATGTTATATGTTTGATATTGTCAACAACGAGAGAAATAGAAATGCTTAAACGCTGACCGATATTCGTTTGTGTACATTCAAATTCAAAGGCCATAAACTGTTCCAACTGTATGTAAACTGCCTACTTTCAGGAACAATAAAGGGTAGACATCAAAGGAATTTGTAAGTTTTCAATGAAAATGATGACACTGGGAAATAGACTGCAAAGAATATAATAATTAAATAAATTAGTTTAAGAGAAATATTCTGATGAACACGGAAACGCACATTTACAAGAAAATATTGACGAATTGACAGTGATGTGCAAGATACGAAAGAAACAATGTCACCCTTCTTGATTCCCAGTTGCACAAAAAAACGCAGATATTACAATGTCCAACGAGCCTGAAATGATTTCTTTTATCTGGTTCAAAAACGCATAAAACTATTAGAGATGTTACGTAAAGAAATCTCCAAAAATCTTCTAATTATAAATTTTATAGCTTGGAAAATTATATTTATCTATCAATCTAGATAGATTTTGGTCATGCATTTTAGCATTTTCTATTAAAATAACTGGATATTTAATTATTTGCACTGATAACCAAATATTCTGTCTCATTAGATTTTATGTTTAAGCCATTCATTTCACTTTTTAGTAGCTTTTGTAGAAGTCCCAGTTAGTTACATTTTGATCTGTGTTATTTAAGTTTGGATTATCTGCAAATCTAACGTTATTAAAATTGTGTTTTCCCACTAAATAATTAATCCTGATAGTATTTCTGTTGCTTTCAGAATTGCTTCCTTCACAAGGTTAAATAAGCCCATTGAAAAGACAAATTCTCTTGTTATTTCCTTGTCTGCCAATCAACACACACACACACACACACATATATATATATATATATATATATATATATATATATATATATATATATATATATATATATGTGTGTGTGTGTGTGTGTGTGTGTATTTGTGAGAGAGAGGGAGAGATAGAATTTAAAATTGAGCAATTGTGGAAGTTCTGCCAAGAAATATGGTAAAAAATCTGCACCCTTTATCTTAATTTTTTTTTTAATTATAGGAAAAGACTGGTTGGGATTGTAAAACCAAAAGTCGGAGTTCAAGCGTGAAACATACTTTCATAACTGTGTCTCTATTTCTCTCCATATATATATATATATATATATATATATATATATATATAGTTTATGCAAACTTAGGTAATCCGTATGGGTAGACCCGAGGAGGATGATATCCGGAGAGCTCAATGTAAAATTCAGAGCAGATATGTATCATTTTTCATTTCAATTTTTGGAAGTAAAGTCTGATGATCCAGAGCCCTGTTAAAGGGGTTATGGTGAAATAATTTATTACATGGAACCTTAACGTGGTCTGTTTTTATTCAATATATATATATATATATATATATATATATATATATATATATATATATATATATATATATATATATATATATATATATATATATATGTATTTTGTATTTAAGTATTTGTGTATGTATATACAGAGAATTTGGGCCTATATCGACTGAAGATACGCAAAGATTGAAACCAAGTTAGCTTGATTGGCTGTTCTGCACGTTACTTTTTATATTTCCTTTATATGCGTATTGAGCACTTTTTGATACACCTGTTCCCTGGTAAAATTGAACTCTGAGCAATAACTGTTCTATCTATCTATCTATCTATCTATCTATCTATCTATCTATCTACATATATATATATATATATATATATATATATATATATATATATATATATATATATATATATATATATATATATTATCACCCATACAAGACAGACATGCTTACGGAGGTGTGGATGCCTCACACTTATACACTCACCCACACGAATATACACACTTACACACATCATACTTACTCACTCTCTAATGAGCCAAATGATAACACACACCAACAGCAATACACGCTTGCGCATATCATACTCACTCACTCACTCACTAAGAACCAAATAACACACGCACAAACACTAAACAGAGACACATCCCCTCACAAGGTCCAATAAAACTGTCAAACTGTCCAGAGAATTCAGAGCAACATCTATCTATCCAGCTCTTAGCTTAAATAACAACTTAAAATAGACTGTTTGACCAACACAAGGAATGTTAAAATATTCATGTTAAAAAGATAAAAAAAACAAACAAATGAAAACTACAGACAAAAGTTCATTTTCTCCAGCAAAAGACTCATTTCTGTAGTTTAGTGCTACCAGCAAACAGAAATATTTCTCCTCCCGATGATGGCCATTTTGGTCGAAACTTGTCGAGGAATCTAAATGGAATAATAAAAAAAAACGAAAGAATATTAATCTACAACTCAGTGTGTCTAAAGTTTTTATTTTTTTAATTTTTTTATTGTTCAATATATATATATATATATATATATATATATATATATATATATATATATATATATATAGACCAAGAGCACTCAAATATAGCCAATCTCTCTAATTGATCATCAAAGGGCATGAATCATGTTACTTGTCAGGGCTACGAACAGGGCTATTAGAACGATATGAACGTATAAATATTTAAGTCATAATCAACATCTGATTTTGCGACAACTTATCCGCTGATTTCGCGTAGCTGTTTTAATTCACTAGTTCATTGTCCTTTAGTCATGTAGTGAATTGGTGCATGCAACTGAATCTGACAGCAGATTAGTGTTGAATCTACTCCTCCTGCTGCCGTTTGTTTTATTTTGTCCGCTTCTACTGATGCCGATCAATGTGCAAGTGGATTAAAGTCATCTTTATTTTTAAATTGATGACATAATTGTTTGTACAATCACTGAATTGACTTGCACTCAATGGAAACGGCGTGCAATAACTGAGCAATACGAATGAATAAAGAAGTAAGAACTTGACGAGATGTCTCCAGAGATGAGCAGTGGAACAAGAACGGTCTATCCACGTAGATTTAATAAAGCGTTCATTTCCGAATTCCCTGTTGGTTACCTAGATCTATATGAACCTGAAGAATCCCGGACGGCAAAACGTTCGAAAAGTTGTGATAATATAAAAAAAAATTTGAGGATAAAGGTCCGATTATAAATACTGTAAATAAAGATAAGTCCACGTTCCAGAATTTCAGACAGATGTGACACTATTTAGCGTTTAACTAATTAAATGAAAAATTAAAAGCGAGACACACTTAAGGCGAGAAGAAGCTCTCACGAAAGACATACTGAGCAATGTTATTTTTTTTAACAAAGAAAAGTGGTAAAGATTTTATTTTCATTTGCGAAGAAAAGTATTTTGTTTTTTCGCAGAAGATAGGAAATTCGTAAGATCTCGGATCTGTCAGAATTAATTTATGCTATGACGCGTCGAATAATAGATAGCAATCTGCCCATGGCAATAATGAAAATTTCAAATTGGTCAAGTGTCTCGCAGGGCGAAATATTGGAAGATAATCGTAATTACGTCGAGGATGCGACCGAGAAAAAAGGATCAGCTGAGATCACCCCAAAGAAAAAGGAAGGGAAAAGAGAAAAAGGAAAGAATAAACCATTAACTATCTTTCGGAGATATCATTTGGTTTTAAAAGGGGTCCACTTGATTTCATGTGAAAACCTTGACATGATAAATGTTTGTTACCGGGCAGATTGTTGACGATAGAATTACGAAGGTTTTGGGGTTACAAAGAGATTCACTTGACCACCCTACTTGACGAAAATCTCGTTGAAGAATTCCAGATGACATTCAGTTAAGATAGAGCTTTAATGAACACTACCAATTGTGGGGGTTCTAATCAGGGAAAAGAAAGAAAAGAAAAAGGAAGATAATTTTTTTCTTTGAGCGATAATTGTAAACTGAGGCCAGACCAGCCACACCCACGCTGCCGACCGTTCATTGGCTGAATGGTGACGTGAGCGATGGGCGAAGGTAAACATATGAGAAAGAAGGGAAACCTGTTGACGTCTCTGAGGGGATTGAGTGAGATACCACTATGAGAAAGAAGGGAAACCTGTTGACGCCCTCTGAGGTGATTGGTTTGAGATACCAATATGGGAAAGGAAGAATTTCGGAGGACAATTCCCTTAAGAACCCCTCTAAAACAGAAAGTAATGGACTGCCAAAAATGGAAAGTAATAAATTTTCCTGTCCGAAAACAAAGAAAATCCTTATTGCGGAATGGAATTATCGAGGAACCCAAACTACGACAGGCCCCCACCCGGTTTTGGTCGGCGTCCATATAAACAGAGTTACGTGGCAATTTTGCAAGAAGCGGACAGTAGCGGACAGCTGGCAGACGGTAGTAGTTAAGCTGTAAGCTCGGATACCAGCCTCGCAGGAGCTGACTGAAAGGTCTACGCATTCCGACTTAGACTTCTAACCAAAAACAATTTATTTTTGAAAAACGACTTAGACTCACACCACCCAAACAAGTTTTACGAATATCGCCTGAAGATAACAAAAACCAGTTTCTTGAAAAACAACTTCAGATATTAAGACTCGCCTAACAAACGCAAAGTGTCACGTATCCATAGAAGCGGTTTTGGAGAAAGACGCAGTCCTGTATTCAGCAACCAGATATAAAGATATTTGTTATTCTTTTTTTAACACATTTGAATCTTTCGAGTTGTTACTTTATTTTCTTTTACATATACTTGTGCAGAGTCACCTTTGCTCGAATTCGGCTTGCAATACGTCCCGACGACTGATTGATTTCGTCTGCCTAAGATCAAATCACAACGTGGGTAGGTTAGACTAGAAATCAAAGAAAGCAGTTAGATCGGTAACAAGACGTTGGAGGTGAGCTGGGGTCAACAAAGCTGATACCGAATCTAACCAGCATTCCATCCGAATCAGCAAAGGATTAAAACGTCCCACAATACCAAGTCACATTGGTCGTCACAGGAGAGCACGGGGGCAGAGCCACAGGGTGGCGTCACACAGAAATGTGACAACTTATACGTAAATGAGAAAAATATCATGAATATTAGATAGACAGAAGTTGTACATCGATTTCAGTAAAATAAACTCTTATCTACAGGGTGGCCCAAAAATCACGTTGGGATTTGAATGTTTAATACTTTTTTTTTGTTTTTTAAATAGTTTTAGTTCTCGTTCAGGTATTTTATAGAGAAGCCGTTGACAATTAATTATGTATAAATACCCGACAGAAAAAAAAACACTTTGAAATCGTTCTGCCAAAATAAAGAATAAATAGTTTAAATTCAAAGTATAAACTGGTCACCATGTTCCTCAGATCTCAAAAGCTATGATTCCATTATTTATGGGGCTATCTCAAATACATGGTTTAGGTCAACAATCATCAGACTGTCCAAATAATGAAGAAAGACATTCAGAAAGAAATTAAAACCATATAGCCTTAATCAAAGAGGACAGTGATGGAAAAACTCTTAGAAATGGAACATTTGTATGAAGTTTAAAATAGATGCCAGTTAAAAGATATAATCTTTCTCGACTAGTGTAAATTTAGTTTCCATGTGTATTCTATATAAAACTATGGTTTCGGTGAAATAAATTTAAAAAATAAAGAAGTTATTAATTTTTGAATTCAATTGGCGATTTGTGCTAATGATTATATACAATGTTCTTCTCAGATCAAATATTAAAAATGACATCAACAAAAGATTTCTCTAAGTCTTGAAGACGACAAATCATTAGAGCGTATATACTGGCACTAGACAAATTAAAAGAGTTTTGCCAAACAGTAAAAACAATGAAAGATTCCAACACCGACAATGAAAAATACTAGTAACTAAAAAGGACATGATGATATAAGAAATATGATATTACTCAATTCTTTAAAAAATGATGAGGATTAAACCGAATAAGTATGTGACGTCGTCCCCTGGTCGCAGCGCCAACCGTGTCGTTCTATCCCAGTCTACAACGGCACCAACTGTGACGTCCTACTTTGATTCCCAGTCTGCCTACCCACGTTGTGAATTGATCTAGGGAGAGGAAATCAATCAGTCGTCGGGGCCGTACTGCAAACCGAGTTCAACGGGGGTGATACTACACAAATATGCATAAAAGGCAATAAAATGAAAACTCAAAAGTTCAAAGTATCAAAGAAAAAGGTAACAAACTTTATGTCTAGTTGTTCGATACATAGAACTACATCTATCTCCCGACCCGTTCTATGGATTGTGACACGTTATTTTCCGCTAGGCAAGTTTTAACACTTCAAGTCGTCTGCTCTCTAAGAAATTGGTGTTTCGGTGGGTCTTTGGACGAAAGTCAAAAGAAAATCTTATTTCGGTGATCTGGATCTAAGTCGCTCTTCGAAATAATTGTTCTTGGTTTGAAGATGGGTCCGGAATGTGCGTGAATCCTGGTCAGCTATCTGCGAGGCTTGCCTCAACCGAAGACTGACTCTGGGAACTGCTGGGACTCGACTCATTTCTGCTCGTTGTGGCTTCGTTTATATGGGCGCCGACAAACTCACCCCGGTTTTGGTCGGCGCCAAATGGTTTATCATTTCTCCAGCCGCGAACGGGACAATATGACAATGGCGGTCATAACTCTTGTTCTACACGTGGTTTACGTCAGGTATTTTATCGCTAATTATCAGAATGTGTGGTCTTCTTGACACGGTCTCAAAAAGAAACATCTCGAAAGTTCCAGTCAGTCTGTCGCCTCGAAGAAAGAAAAAAAATACATTCATTTTCCTTCGGTACAAATTCCTGATAACAAAATTTTATTATCGCAGGCCAATGATGTTCCGTCGGACGCTCGTGGGTGGTTTTTAATTTGTTCATATCTGTCCAAGTCCTTTTAGTTGCCTGTTTTTCGTCACTTAACGAAATAACATTTTGATTTGAATTTTTTTTTCTTTGGCCAGCCGGTCTGTAGTTGATAATAAGATGTCTTCCCTTACCAATAGTTTGTTTTCATATCCTTAGATAACACAGCCGATGCCAAAACATATCTGATTCTTTCCTTCTTTCCTTTTCTTTTTACTCAGAATTTCCCTGTCATTGTAATGACACTCTTTCGCCATTTGTTACTTATCAAAATATCCTTTTATCCATTGTCTCTTAGCTGTGTGTGTGTTCTTGCTTATCACTCACGATTCGGTTCTTAGCCTCTCCTTTTCTTCTTTTCTTTCTTTTCCCTTTCTGCCTCGTTAAATGGTCCCACAAGTATAAGAAAGAGTGATAACTGTTATTTGATTTGAAAAAAAATTCTCTTCTTATATGTGCCGTCTCGTTTCAGAACATAGGTGATAAGGTCTCTCCAAAATGTCTTGTTCTTTTTAGCTCTTGACAAATGTTGTTTTTTGTTACCTCTCTTAAATCTTATTCCGTCATACATAAATTCAAACTAAGTGATTTCTTTGTTGTTTTTCTTTGTTCCTCTTCCCTCTAATCTTTTCTGTTCGTTTAATATTTTCCGATCCCTCACTTCTCATTATGTGCTCTATAATTATACAAGCTTGTAAGGTATATTATGTGCTTTTTTCTCTGTTCCTCTTGGCTTCAATACGCCCTTTGTGTGTCATATAATCTAAACCCTTCTTCCTTATGTGCCCTAGAATTTCAACGGTCCTTTCCTGATGCTAAATATAGATGTACCGTTTGTTTCACCGTTTTCTTCGTCGTTCCTCACATGTTCAATCCATTATCTCCTCAGCATCTTCCTGTAGAACGACATTTTGTTGTCTCAAGTTTCTTCCTGTGAGGAGATTTCCATACAGGAGGACTGATATTAAGTAAGAGCTCCGTACTCTTTTTATTATTCTACTGATTTTTTCTCTTAATTCTTTGCTTGGCTTATGTAAGAGAATTATCGCGTAATTTTCAATCATCTGTAAGACATAGTAATCAGACAATAAACCCTGAATATATATTACACTGAAATGGCTAATTATGCTTTTGGATTTTCTTGTAAACCTGACCAATGAAGAGTTGGACAGTTATTGTTATTTTATCTATTAAGATATACCCACAAATAATATGATTAATCACTGAAAGATTACTGGAATATAATTTCATGAAACTTCCTGGCAAGGCCTAATATACACGAATAAAATCTTAATTAATTCCTTTCCAATAATAGGCTCTCAGACTTTACTTCATCAGTAGGAAAATATTAACGTCGATTGTAAATGCATATATAATTGCTATAATTCATTCTAGATTAAACCATCCATACCTATTTATCACTGATAAATTACAACAGGAAAATGTCTAGACATTTACTACATATATATTTATTTTGGAGATACAGAATTATTAAACTGAACATACTCTCACTAGAGGTCTATTAAGATGAGTAAATGAAAGTCGATAATAAATTGCACGCTACTCTCAACGATGAAAAATTGATGCTTTTAATTTTCGTAACAGGAAGAGAATATTGCTTAGCACCGTACATACTTGTGTATCTGTCAACCATATATAGTACGATCCTTATTTTTCCCCTCTAAAAAAATGAACGGTGTATAGTGAAACCGGTCACCGAAAATATATGTCTACATTTTTTTTAAAGTTACTTGTGTATAGTGCGACACAGAAGGGGAAAAAGGGGAAGATCCTTTTGGCATATGGCATCCCCTCTGAGACAGTTGCTACTAGATGTTTGCCATACAGAAATACCAAAATTAAAGCAGGATTCATTAAGAGTGAAAACTTGGTACTTTTTCTCATGGTTATCCACCCTGACGACTTATTGAGAACTCACGCGACAAACATCATCTAGTTTTTATTTTATTACTTTGACTCTCAAATCGATATCCTGCAAAACAGTGATGGATATTGACTATGCAGACGACATAGTTCTCCTCCGCAGACGCCATTATCAACGCCACAGCTTTTCTACATAATATGGAAAAGCTGCCAAGGTGGATTCAAAAGCTTATAAGCTTTAACCAGCAAAACTCAATGCAAACTCGCAGAAGAATCAGTAAAATTTGTCGAATATTTACATGCTTAGGAAGCGAAAGAAATAACTGAAAAGGTGAAAATTTTCATAGCTAAAGCCCGGATCTCCTTAAATACAATGCACACTATATGAAAATCCGATCGAACAAGAAATCTCAAACGCGGATTCTTTCTCTTCACTGTACAGTCGGTGTTAATTTATACTGCCAATGTTTGGACTGAGCCGCTTCATTCTAAGCTCGAGGGAACGTACACTCGGATGCTGTGTATTTAACATATCTTGTAGACACTATACATCTACATCCTAGCTCTATGGAACCATCATTAATATTTCTACAATTTTACGCTTTGTAGGCCAATTCTCTTGATAAAAACAAGAAACTGTTAATGACCTACTGGACACCTAGCCGTAGCGCAAGACATGTTGGTTGCCAAGCCTAAATTGACCAACTATATTATGAAACAAACTACTACTCTAACAACCTTCAGACTTTGACGCAAGACTGAAATAATGGGCGTGATAGACTCATGAATATCCGAGTTTGGTCGATCGAATAATAAAATAATAATGCAACCAGCATTTTTTGCTTGAGAAACTGATAATAAAACTTGCATTAGTCTTGAGTACATACAGTAACCTATGTGTCAGAAAATGAATGTCCAAATATGTATTTGATTTTTTTCGAAATTTCAAAATATATTTGTAGTTGATTTGAAAGTAGTATTTCAAGCTCAAAGCAAGACAAACTACTTCATGGTCAACGTATTAGGTTGGTGCAAAAGTAATGTCGTTTTTTGACGTTCAACTTCAAAAGAAAATTTTTTTTGCCCCAACCTAATACAAAAGAATCCGAGTTCAAAGCAAGACAAATTGTTTGATAACCAAAACACTGTAAAATACAAGGTAATGCAGAAGGAAATGTGGCAATGAAGAATCGTACGTCAAATATCAAGAAATCCCAGCTGGCGTCATTCTATTATCAATCCACTGCACCGGTCAAAGCGTCTCGTTCTAAAGACTGCGTCCTGTTCTTCGTTTTTATCAGTTCGCGCATGGAAATCATTAAAAGTTTTTTCTCTGACACATGTGCCATAACGGAATTACAAATGGCGACTATGACCACACCTTAGTCTCACTTCACTACAATATTAAGAACGGAAATTAATCTAACGTTGTAGTGTGTTGAAACAAAATCGAAGTTACATAAGATAATCAAAATATAATCCAGAATTTTCGGAAGATGTCTTGAGAATAAAAGAAATTATGTTTTCTGTAAAATAGTTAGTGTTTTATTTATAATTCTTTGTAAAATGATTCTTTTCGTATTTTTCTATTACTTATGTCAGGAGGGAAATTATCGTTCATTTAAAGTCGTTATAATCTTTCCTCCCGTTTAGCTCTGTATAGCGTTTTTGTATCGATTACTTCTGAAATGTTAATAGATGTAAATCTTAGTTGCCAGAATACAGTCAGCAAAACAATATTGACCATATTTAGTATTCGAACAATGGCGTAGCCTAAAGTCCAATTCGGAGAGTTTATAAAAAATCTGGAATCGAATTGAGGAATTATTAGCAAACAATTTGAACATGAAAAAGGTTAAGAACAAAGCTTTTAGGGTGAAATTAACAGCATATGTTCAAATTAAGTTTACTTACCTAAATATACTCCATATAAATTTGTATTATTATCTATCTATCTATCTATCTATCTATCTATCTATCTATCTATCTATCTATCTATCTATCTATCTATCTATGTTTGTGTGTGTTTCTAATAGTACGATTGGAGCTAAGCGAAAAAACAAAAATAATACAATAACAGTTATATATTAAAAACGGTAATGTTAAGATCATAACGGATTAGATAAAAAGAGTTAAATGCTTACAGTCTAATATTAACCATAGTTGCATAGTAAAGGTAGCCAAAGTTCAAAAATAAATATATTAATGAAATAATATTAGGTTGGTGCAAAAATAATGACGTCATAATGTCGTTTTTTGACGTTAGAAAATACGTAAAAAAACGACATTATTACGTCATTATTTTTGCACCAACCTGATATCAATACAAGTATATGTCGACGCCTGGTCCGTCTAGACTATAATAAACTTTGTCAACATGTATATATATATATATATATATATATATATATATATATATATATATATATATATATATAATTCCCAGATCAATTCTGTGGACAATTCTTTGTTCTTTTTTCCAATTGTCATTTTATTTATACCATATATATATATATATATATATATATATATATATATATATATATATATATATATATATATATATATAAGCACAAGAACGAGTATAACAGTATAACAACCTACGTATTTAAGTCTCCCATAAAACCACCATGCAGCGAACAACTAGTGGACTTCTGGAAGGAACTATTCTCAGTAATAGACAAAAGTAAATCTCCTAAAAGTACCGACGATATATAACACAAAAACCAAACGACGTTTTTACTGATTAAAATATCATATGAAATAATTATCAAAGATAACAAGATGAGTAATCATTAACGAATCGACGTTGATAGACACCACAAAGCAATTAACAAAGGATTTAATAATTTTTATAAAAAATGCACCCAACAACTGGGAAAGTTACATCAACAATGCAGCAAAAAAATAGCCACTGAATTAAATATCGATGATAAGGTTTACAAGCTCCACAAACAATAAACATCCATCACATTTAAAGACGACAAAGCAAATTTTGTAAAAAAAAACACAATATTGTTTATGCAACACAACTAAAAATAATATCTGTAAAAATAGTAAAAACATCCTTGAAAGAATATATACATACACGAATGATATTCTGCGAATTAACCAGTGGCATAAAACAGCAGTAGCTAAATGGAAGGAGAATCATCACTAATAGAATTAGAAAGGTACTTTTGAAAACTCTGATACATATAATGAGAATTGGAAAATGCGATAGTTAAAAAGGTGTGAAAGTTAAAATAACTGTGATGGATAGCGGGTTGCCTGCCTGGGGTATCAGGCTATACCGATGAAAGAACCATGAGTTTGCAGGGATCGTAGAAAATATAAATATTGCTAAGTGTTAAAAAAGATAGGAAATGGTGAAGAACCATGATCGCCTCTGACCTAAAGGTCAGCACAGCATACGAGAAAGTGTTGATAATCATTGTAAGTCTTTTGTCGAATTAAATTATTACGTTTCTATATTGGTTTGATTTCGTTGTTTCTTTTTAATTTATAGGGACGTTTCCTTCAATATTACGGAATGCTCTCCAAGAAAAAACTGTTGCACAAGGTCTTTAGCCAGAGATATCACATCAACATTTCTTCACTAGTAATTCCAAGACCTGTGTTTTTTTTTAATATTGGGGGAACAGATAATAGTTGAATCACGACAATAGGAAAAGAAACAAATATTTCAAAGTCAAAGACACGCAGAGCCGCCATTAAAACAACGGACCTGTGTGCTGTAGCAATATGCTGATGAAATGAGACATCTTTAATCAGATTTCCTGAACGATTGGTCTTGATAGCCCTTCGTAACTGATGTGAAAACCTTCCCTGCAGATTACATGACATTTGCGCTATTCGGTACAGCTGAGCTGTGTTTCTTCTACATAGATTATCCCTTTAACTTTGACTCAAAATGATGAACCCAGCACCGAATCTAGGCTAGAAAATCTGCATAAAAAAATAAGAGATTCCCTCGTGATGTATTCAGCCTGGTGTGCATTTTTCCAGGTGTCAGAAGATGTGGCACCATTGATTCGAAAACTTCAATATGTCCGGTTTATTGTGCAGAATATTCTAAACTGTCTCCCGGGATATACTAATAGCATTGGTTATTTGATTTATAGTCATTCGCCTGTCACCCATAATCATATGGTGAAGAGAAGCAATGTTTTCCTCATTGGTGGCAGTTACGGACAACCGCAAAACTCTCCCTTCCCTTAATGAATAGAGCTTCCCACTTTTGCACTGTTTAAGAAGCTGAGGATGTATTACCTAATGTAGCAGCCATGTAAGCATGAAAGTCCTTGGGGCTAATATTTTTTTACTTGTACATTATCACACCACGGTGTTAGATAATGTGCATTTTCAAAAGTATTAGTTACATTTTAAGTATTTTGTGAACAGTCAGGTATCAATTTAACTGAAAGGAGACAATGCAGTTATTAATAAGATGAACTAAAATTACTTCATGCAAGATTTCACAGGTTTAACTCCTTCATTATCAGTCAATTAAATTTTCGGCGTAACCTACTTTCCATGGAAGCTAAATAGAGCCCATAAAGTTTTATATAGTTCAGACTGATGCATGTGGCTGTTTATACTGAAATAAATGTTGAGAAATTTACTTTATTGCGATGCAAATGAATGATATCATTGCGTTAAATCTTATATTGTCTAATCTGTTATAAAACGCCCCCCTTATAATTTATTTCGCTATTAATTTTGGCAATTTTATTTCACTGAAACTGTTGACAATCAGACACAAATATCTATCTATCTATCTATCTATCTATCTATCTATCTATCTATACATGCATACATTCATATATATATATATATATATATATATATATATATATATATATATATATATATATATATAAATATTAAGAAAGAACTAACATTTATAAATCGGTGATTTTAGCATATCTATTTTGTCTTAGCAGTGCTTGATACAAACACACATACACACACACGCGCGCGCGCACACACACACACATATATATACATATATATATATATATATATATATATATATATATATATATATATATAATCATTTAAACCCAAACAAGGAGATAATGCCTCTAAGACGCAAGGATTTACTGGGAGCAGAAAATACATAAATGCGGGAAATATGAGATAAACGGTAGGGGAGAAACGTAAAACCTGCGATAATCGAACATGTCTCCTCCCTAGAATTTACTGTCGTTAAACTATGTATCCCAAATTAAGGTTTAGAGGTATCTCTTGTAATGAGATACAAATGATTTTTATCAGTTTCGTCAAATATTTTCTTTTCACCAGTTATAAATGATTCTCTAGCACTAGACACAACCGCAAATATATTTCTATTCAGTATGAAAACTGGAACTTTGAACCCTTGAAATGGCAATAAATTTCAATATAATGGAAACTGTGACAGGTTATTTCCCTTTATCCTGTCGGGTCATGAGATCGAAACTGAGTACAATTGGTTACATTTTGTTTTTCTATAGAAAAACATTACTGTTTTAAAATACATGATATCAATAAGCACTGTTAATTGATTGACCCTTAAGTTTTGAAGACTTAACATTGTAAGCATTTATGAAGGTAGTAAACACAAAACATATCAAATTATAATACTATTTTACACAAACTCCAGAAAATAAAAATTGGAATATAAAAGCGTAAACACTCACGCAAATTACAGCAAAATCTCAAGAAACTGTAACGTACATTTAGTGATGAAGAGAGCTAAATACATGTTTGTAGAAAAGGATCAATTCGGAAACAAAAGATCAGAACACATTTCGAGATGTAGACCCAAAATAAATTTCTAATATGATAATATGAAAGGAAGTATGATAAAGAAATAAAATAATACACTAAAAATAATTTAACAGTTAATTAAGCTAACTAAAGCACAATACTATGAAAAAATAATGCACCTATCCACAACTGCATTTCATGCTTCAGTGATCTACATATATTTAACCCGCCAAAGAAGATATGGTATGAACATCGCTTAAGTCATAGAAAGGATAGTGATGCCCAATATCTATCTATCTATCCCTTACGATATATATATATATATATATATATATATATATATATATATATATATATATATATATATATATATATATACAGAGAGAGAGAGAGGGGGGGCAGACAGACAGACTGAGGCAGAGAAAGAGAAAGTGGAGGGAGTGATAACCATATTTAATATTAGGTTGGTGCAAAGATAATGTCGTTTTCTCACATAGTAGCATATGTGAGAAAACATTATTTTGACACCAACCTAATAGTTACACACACACACACATATATATATATATATATATATATATATATATATATATATATATATATATATATATATATATGTCTGTGTGTGTGTGTGTGAAAAATTTCAGATAGAGTATATCTGTAAAATGGGAATACGTATAAAAACAGAAGGAAAGCTTATTTTAAAGACGATTTTCGTCCTCTGAGCGACATTATCAAGTGAAATGTAAAGATATTATTCTTTGATAAGTATTTATATACAAGAACAAAAGCGTTTTTGGTATTACAAAGTAGTGGTGTGTATAAATTTTCTTTAGGTTAGTGGAAAGTCTTATATATATATATATATATATATATATATATATATATATATATATATATATATAAGATTTTCCGCTAATTTGCAACTTTTTCAACATATATATATATATATATATATATATATATATATGTGTGTGTGTGTGTTTGTGCGTGTTTGTGTGTGTATATATATATATATATATATATATATATTAGGGTAGGTCGATTTTTTACTTTTTTTTAAATTTCAAAAAGAATAATGTACTGAAAGTACATTAAGTACTGAAACAAAAAATTAGATCTGTCACTTCAACGGTTTTTTGAGTATTTGGCATCAAATATCGTAGACAAAAATGCACTGAAACATCCACGATTTTGCAATATTTGGACTAAATATTGTTAAAAAACAAACAAACAATTTCACTATTTAAATCAGGGAATGTTGTTATTTTGTTTTATCAAAATTAAATAAAATGTAGAAATTTTAAGTAAACTTGAAATTATAAATTTGCCCACCCCCCCATTATCGATGACGATTTTGAAATGCTGTTTTTACCTCATTAGCAGTATTAGTTGAATACATTAAAAATTGATTTTTTTCTATTTTGAATGAAAATACAACAAACAAATAAATATGGAAAAATAAAGAATAGTTTAATAGGAATTTATAGAGTCAAATAACTCCATATAAGAGCCCTCAGAGGAAATTTGATATTATGTTCTGGTGCCTTGCTTCAAAGCCATACACAGATTGGGAAGCTTCTGTTGTTAACTTGACTGCTCGTTCCACGCCTTGAGAATGTGAATGCAAATCTGGCAAGTCAAGTTTCGTACCATTTAATAATTATTCCGTGGTTCATTTTCAGAAAATTCTTCTGTGAGTGGTGATTCACAATGTCCACTTAATGACAGATCTTTTAACTGTCTCCAGTGCATAGCTTTGAAATTGATAGTTGTGATTCTTTTTAATTTTTTCTTGGTTTGCTCCCCACTCTTGAAAGAATATAAAAATTAATTTGATGTATTTTTTAAAAATTACAGTCTGTACTGCTTTAATATTTATGTTGAAATTAGATAAAACCCTTAAAATTATTCCATAAATCGGTATAACTAATTTAGTCACTTTTATATGAATAAATATTTACTAACCTAATAGCCAAATTCTTTATACAGCTTGTTCCCTCACTTCCAGTTCATCAGATTTGACCATTGAATATAAAATATTTTCAGGCAGTAAGGCGAAAGCATTGTATTGTATATTTTTCAATGTGATATGTTGGATTTCATATGGTTGCTTCTTAATCCTTTGGATCTTATTGAAAATAAACATTTGCTGATTGTGGAACTTGCTATTTCTTTTATCTTCGAACTGGCAAATAAAATAAAATTTAAACTGTGGAGTTTGGTTGAGATATTTCGTGGGTATGCATCATGAGTCCATAAGCACATCAGACTGATGCCTAAAGTTAACCACCTTGCCTGGTTTAATGGACCAATTTTCCATGATGCAAATCTAGAGTCCACCTTATCTCTAGAAATACCCACTGTATATTCATAAAGGAGTCTTTGGTCACAAGTAAGGATAACGGCATTTTCAATTTTAAAAATAGAATCCAGAGGTCTGCCAACAGCTGAAAATGATATTTGGGGTAAATTATGGTAATCATTTACACGTAATGTTCCAAGTGGACCATTGAATGTGGCAGGGATTTTTGTGGTACTATCTACATGTTTAAAAAGAGATCTAAACGAAAGTTTATTTTGGTGAAAGGAGCAACCAGTTGTATGAAGATTTCTGTTAAGTTTTATTTTTAGAGTTGCAGCAAATCCACCTTCACAGACTGAATTGTGATTAGTGTTTGTCAACACGGATAGCCTTGTTAGTGCTCACACGGTTGAATTCATGTAAAACATCAGTCACTTCCTCGGCAAGAATCACAACAATTCCACCAATATTAGGAAGAGCCTTAGGTGTCAGATATTCACTTGTAACATATGTAATCTTTGTGACAGTCAAGTGGCGAACTGGCCTCTTGATCTTTTTCTCAGTCTTCTCTCTATTTTCCTCAACTATTTCCTTGTACATTAGTGTGTCTTTGTCAGTTCTCCCATCAACTCCAATACAAAAGTTTTCCACCTTTCATCATGCTGTTGAAGGGCATTTGTTTACTTTAACCTTCGCTCTATCAATTTTATATTTATCTATATAAATATCTTTTTATATTAATAATGGGATAAGAAAGCCCATAGTCTTCAAATACAAGAGCAATGCATTGGCAAACCTGGCTCCAATTTTGTAAGATACATCACCCCTGATCAACTTAACAGCATACCGTGGAATTTTAATAAGGCTAGCCGCTATATAGCCTTATCAAAATTTCACGTTATGCTAGACCCTTTGGGATGTTTTTCTTGCCATTTTTATTAAAATATCTGACAAAAAATATATGTATTATCAGAAGTTATACAAAACTTTTTTTCAAAATAAATTGGGAAATAAAGTTTGAAATGCATTATTAAATTAAAAGTAATGTTTATTTACATAAAAGTAGAGTTAATTCCGGGAATAGCTTATAAACAGCCTGTTTAATAAAACATTCATTTTCAGAATATAAACAAATTACAATAATTATAAAAGTTGTATTTTTTAAATCGTTAAGTATATTTTGATGAAAAATAAAATATGTATTTGCGCTAGTTAAAAGCGTAAACAAAACATAAAACGAACATACAAGAGGAGGTAATTATTACCGGTAAATACCGAAAAAATATCCAGTAAAAACGATGCCGTTCATGAGTAGTTATTTGTATTTTAAACTAAATATTTTAGTGTGTTTTATTTTTTATTTGTAGTAATTTCATTTTATTTAATACGAGAATAGATAATAAACTAAACAATGTCTATTATTAAGCGTTATTTTCTTGTTTGCTTTTCGTTAAGACTCAGTTTTAATTTAACAAACACATGTCTCCGGTGACACCGTTATGATGATAAAATTCGCAATTTATTTTGTATTTAAGTTCGATTGCTCAAATAAATACGAAGTTTTGAAGAAAAATATCTTTTGTGGTAATTTTTGAAGTTATTTTGCAACTTTCCTCGAGTTATTCCTTTTACAGTTCAAGTTTTTACAGTTATATATATAAAATAGACTCTAGAAAGAATTCAAGGAAATAAAATCACGAACGTTTTGGGGGACATGATCGCAAATTCTTTCGGCTATGTACTCCATACGGCTCACAGCATATATCAAAGAATTAACGATATCACAATCCAGTTATTGTTTTGAGCCTCTTAGTTGGTCTTAAGAAGTGCATGTCAGTGATTCTTCTGCTTTTGGAAGCTTAATATCGCTAAACTAAATTCCTGGATATGTGCCTGTCTCTTCCTGTATTAAATGTGAACGTGCTTTCAACTAGTGTCACGTGTCTTCTACAACAGTAAGTTCAAATCCGACGCCTCAGTACACCATCTTTAAGTTCTCGTAATTCGCCGAATGCCCTATTTACCCTGTACGGTTTTCCACTAGATCTTTCTGAAAAACACGAGTCAGCGTCGATAGTGATATCAAATATCCTCACAGTTTTAGAAATTAAATTTTCTTTCTGACTGTCACATATTACCATGCCCCATTTGATCTTTGATAATACTTGTTGCCTTCTAATGAGAACTCTTGCTGGTTTTTACAGTGCTCCACCCAGTCCTACCAATACGGATGCTGGTCTGGGAAGGTTTTTTAGTGCCAAGGTAAAGTAGTTTCACTGAAAATTATTATACAGTATTCCACCATAAGTTTTCCCGTGTCAGTCTATCTCTTGTCCATTTAGGAAGAGGTTCCGTATACCTTACTTCTTCTGAGGCCTTAATAAAAGTGGCTCTCAAGAATCTTTTTTAATTGGATACCATCTACGTCTCTTTATAATGACGATACCATGTTGAAATTTTCTGGTTGCTGTATAGGTACTGGTAGTTAGGAGTCTGAACACTTGGATATCATTTACAGAGGGAGCTTTGAACATCTGATGCATAATATCTGGGTTCTTGCAGCGCCTTAAATCGCACATTGTAACGCGTCCTTCCAAACACTTCTGCTGGCATTCACGTGGCTATACTATGTGGCAGTGCACACCAGTTCCCAGCCAGCATATGTTACATTAAAGGAACGACATCTACTATCGTTCACGGACTTTTTCTAATCTAAATAATACACCATGACGATAAACAACCAAAGAAATCAAAGTAAACTAGCTGAAAAAAAACACCTAAACCCATTGACCCTTTTCCCAATTCCGCCGTTTGGAATCGTTCTTCTTAAAACGCTCTCCGGACATCCTAGCTCTCTCCGAAACTAATGTTAATTCTTCAATCCCATCCTCTGAATTTTCAATTACTGGTTATATCCCTCTATTTAGGAAGGATTATAATGTCCACGTGCATGGCCTTGGTTTTCATGTTTGGGAACATCGCTCATTTGCTAAGAAAATTTATTTGGAGTCTCCAGAGCGTTCCTATATCTGAACTATAGTCAGCTATCTCTTCCACCTCTCTCGTTACCCTTCCTCTCATGGTTGTTGCGATCTAGCTAGTATTACTCATATTATAGATAAGCCCTTCCCTCTAGAGACGTTTGCGAATATCTTTGTGCTCAGCAACTTCAATGTACAGCATGCCATGTTACACACCCTGCAACTGATCACGCTGCGATCAAACCTTGAGTTCTCTTTCACCCAATCCATCACGCAAGTAGTAAATCTACGCAAGTAGTAGACTTACCAGTGCATTTCTCCAGTAATCCTAACGTATATGATTCCCTTCTTGTACTTTTCCTTGTCTCTACCTCTAAGTCATTAATCTGCAACTCTGCCCTCTTGGCAACTCCGATCCTGCACTGTTATTTCTACATATCACTGTTCTGCTCTCCCATCAATCACGAAGTATATTTCTGTTATCAACGAGATGAATGTGATTCGTTATGTATCATTATTCACGATTTCCCTTGGAATTAAGATATTTAATCATCCTGTTAAAAAATGTGCCAACTCAGGTCCCTTCCTGGGTGAAATCTGTCATCCAGGCTTTCATTGCAGCTCGGAAATACTAAGTGAAACCTCGGAAATATCCTTGGTTCTCAACTGTATTCCAATATAGACGAAAAGAATTACTTCTTTAGGCTGTACAAAAGCGACAGGTCGGATTATAACAGACGTCTCTTTGTCACTGTTCGTAATGCGTGCAAGCGTGTCCTCAACGAAGCGGTTACTGTTTGCTGATAGAATTAAACAACACAAGTTTGGTTCTAGATGTTCTTGGTGGCTCTGCAAGAGTGTGATGAAGAACATTAAGTCATCAATCTCTCTTCTTTTCACTCAAACTGAAGTTCTGACATCTACTGAAGAAGATGTCGTGCTTTGCTCCGAAGTTCTCCTCCAGCTCCATCACTCGTTTCATCTGTAGTGCCCCTGCGTCCTTACCCCATAGAACAGAGGATATGCGTATAACCCTGTAACTAGTTTCACTCATCATTTCCAAACTAGACTTCAAGAAGGCAATCGGATGTGAAGTTGTCACTGCCAACGTTCTAAAGAAATGTGCTATTGAGCTGGCTCCTGTTGTCTCCAAATCTTACGACAACTGCTTCGCTGCTTTCTGCTTTTCAGCCTGTTGAATTACCTCCTCTGCAGTTCCTGCTTGAAGAATTCCGAAGAACTTTCTTACCCTTTGAATAATCGCCCTTTTTTGGGGGCAATATATTCGTAGCACTAATCAATTTTGAAACAGTTCAGCATCTTAATTCTCACCACCTCGATTTTGGACAAACAATATAGTTTCGACATGTCTACCGCCGACGTGTTAATGGCCATGACAGAATTTGTATATCAAGCTCTGAATAAGAACTGCGAAACTTGGACCAAGACTTTCGATATCCTGAAGGCGTTTCACATGCTCTGACATGCTGACCTTATGCACAAGTTCTTACAGGACGAATATTTGGTTTAATCAATCCACTCCTTTCAAATCGTAGTTGTCCCCCAACGTTCTCTCTTGGGACTTACGGTGTTTCTTATCTTCGTTACTGAACTTCCCGATGTCAGCAGTTCCCAACTAGTTATTTATGCAGAGGAAACTAACATTTAATGTCTGTCTAGGTAGCAAATCTGAATGATCTGACGAAGTAAACTTGACAGATGCTCTTGAAAAGTATATCTAATCAGTGGTTAAATAGAGCAAGAAATGACTTGTAAGATTTTACGCCACCAAACAAACACTGTTTTCAATTAACATCTAGAGTGTAGTGACAAAATCAAATCAAGAGCTCCATGTACTGCAAGAATATGTTTGGTTTCTACTGTATCAGTAAAAAAAAAAAAAAAAAAAAAAACTTGTTAGAACCGATGTTGCACATTTATAAATCTACCATTCTTTATTGTAATTAATACTTTTTTCCATATCTATTTTAGTACTTCTGCTGTACATCCATCTTGAGATTCTTGAAAAAATTCATAGAAATATCTGTCTTGTAAATGATCCTGACCAGGCCTATCGACATCAATCAATTTCTCGCTAATGTGGCGTAGCCTCCCTCTGTCTTTATTTTCATGACACAAACTCTCACAAGCTTTTTTCCTTGTGCCACGTCTACATGAATTTAAGCGTGCAACTAGATTAACATCATGGCCTCACTGTTGAAATAGTTAAGTGAAGCTGCCACTTCAACTCCAGCGGCTTCTTTCCAGGCACTTCCCACCTGCGGAACTCTTATCCGTTTGCTTGATTCATTTAAAACTACAATCTTCAACAATTTAAATATAACGACACACGCTATCTTCTTTCTTCTTGTACCCTGTTCATCTTTTGTCTTTTCCTTAATCATCCCTATACTCAGTTTTTTCATCATCCTTTTTCACTCCCTGTAACACACGCGCACTAGTAAATTATTTAAAAACTATTCAGTTTTCTATTCTAGCACTGATTTCGATTATTTATGTGCGAAATTTAATATTTTATATCATCATCATCTTCAAAAATGTCAACAGCAACAATAGCACTAGAGAAGCAGTAGCAATAACAACAACAATAAACAACAACAACAACAATAATAATAATAATATAAAACTCCGTGTGTACTGTAAATACAAAGAGAAGGATTACTTTATCAGACAAGATAATAATAAGATAAGAAGAAATTTCATTTCTACACCAAATAAAAGTGTCGACACGATTAATTTATTTCGTGTCGTTCCCCCACCCAGAGATATTTTTCCTCTTTTTCTTCTTTCTTTCGACTTTGTTCAACTTATTTAACAGTCTTTTACCGAAGGTTGATTTGGCAAAACACGTTCAACATATATAAGGATAACATTGTACATCATGAATTTTCCCATCGACTCATTTTTTCAAAAAAGAATTGTTTTGCCCGGATATTGAGATAGATTTTTTGTACCTGAGTTAGATTTAGGTCCAATTTTGAGTAGGTGTTGTTTTACCTGATATTGAGTTAGGTCTTGTTTAACTGAGTTAGAGTGCTGGTTTACCTGAGTTAGATTTAGGAGTTGAGTTGATAGATTTCGGTGCTGGTTTAATTGGGTTTGAGTTAGGTGCTGGTTTGTGTATTAAGCTTACAATTTTGTGTTACGGATTTATCTTTGTAATATTTACTTACCAACACAGACCGACTTAAAGCCATTTACTCAATATCATATAAGTATAATATTTACACAGTATAATATAAGTATATTTTATTTTCCACGGACAGTCCTATCCAACGGTCTCAACGTCGATAGTTCATCACTAATTCAATATCAAATATTCCGTCCAAATCCATTCTTCTGCGCTTCCAGCTGAGACGATTCCAGCTAAGAACCGCCTATGTGCACAGGGTCTGATTCCCTTCATCCCTACGTATTCCCTTGGTAATAAAAGCGATCCAACCATAGTTTTCTTCCCAAAGAGGAAACAGAAAACACTTCTTCATGTGTGTTTGCACAAAGCCTACAATTTTAACCTATTCAAGTGTCGTTCACGCCGATGTGTATTATCCTCGTCATTTTCGCTTCCTACATCTTCCTTTTACACAAAAAGAATATAGTAACACTATAACATGATTTCAATGTTTTAGAAAGCAGTCAGTAATTTCCTTGTGTCGTCCCGTAGGGAATAGATTGATATATAAACAGTCTGACTTAGATAGATAGATAGATAGATAGATAGATATTAGGTTGGTGCAAAAATAATGACGGTTTCTGACGTTAGAAAATACGTCATAAATTATTTTAATAAATTTATTTTTGCACCAAACTAATAGATAGATAGATAGATAGATAGATAGATAGATAATGAAGAGACTAACACAGGTAGATGGACTGATAATGAACAAAGTGAAATATATATATATATATATATATATATATAGAGAGAGAGAGAGAGGAAGATATATATATATATATATATATATATATATATATATATATATATATATATATATATATATATAGATAGATAGATAGATAGATAGATCTATGTATATCTTGCAACCGATCGAAATTTAGAAATACAAATTTCAGTCTGCCGATAAATTTGTACACAAATTCGTTAAACTATATTTCATTATACGCATTACTAATTTCATGTGTCACGGTGCGTGTATGTGTGTCCGTGTGTGTGAAATCTATGGGGTAAGCCACATTTATTTTGAAAGATTCACCAAGGAGATTAAGTGTTTATGTAATGTGTGTGAAATAACTACTTAAGTAGATATTTCAGGAAACTCATTTTTGCTTGTCAATGACTAAAGACGATAGAAATTATTTAATATATTTCGATGGCTGGACCAATTCACCCAATATAAAGTAAATATATAGAAAGAAATGGTCAAGTGCTATGTGTATGACGATGATGGGTATAAGTAGACATCGATAAATGCGTCAATAATGGACTTAATCTAAACAGACTCGGTATAAAGTGAACCTAAGCGTATATTCCGTTCGAAATGTTTCCATTTATTTGATTCAACTATATTATATTGGATAGATGCGTATTAGATTTTGGTATTAAATTATTTTGTATCAATTCATGCATATATATATATATATATATATATATATATATATATATATATATATATATATATATATATATTCAGACACAGAAAGACCGTTTCGCTGTATCACAGCTACTCAGTGTTGCGAGACATCTCATTGCTTCAAGCCGGAAAAAAAGTTATATATAATATCTTACATGTAGGATATGGTCGCATGGTAAAAAGGAAGTGAATTTTAACGTTTGTCACTATACAAAATACACTAGCAGCTCGGAGAACTTAAATCAATTTACGTGAAGAGTAATGCTTAATAGCAGTAGGAGCTTCTTTTATTTTCTAGAGTGCTAATCGGATTTCCAGGACCATATATATTATAGTCATCCACAGAAAGGGAGCCTATATATATATATATATATATATATATATATATATATATATATATATATATATATATATATATATATATATATATAATTATTTATATTTTATATGCACGGTACTTATTAGAAAGCGCCCAATATCAGAGATAGAGCTAACATATTTGGTTGGATAGATGTGAGTTTGTGACCCTGGGTTTCTTGCCTGACGATCGTAAAAGCGTGAAACCCAAATATATATATAATGAGAGAGAGATAGCGAGAGAGAGACAGAGAGAGATTCATCCACAGACAGATTGTTTCATTGTGTAAGTGTGGCTAGACGTCCGACTGATTCAAGTCTGGATCGAAACCTGACTGTTTTGACATCAGTCATTTGATAACTTACCATCGTGGCATGGCAGAAAGGAAGGTTATATTAACATTTTTTTCTGTACGAAATGCTCCAGCGGCTCGAAGGACTCAATTCAATTTCCTTGAAGAATACACACACACATATATATATATATATATATATATATATATATATATATATATATATATATATATATATAACGAATGTGTAAACAGTAAATATTAATTCTGATGATGCAATATTATCCTAGCGAGTGAGTTCTCGGAATGACTGGTGTGTTTATGAAAACGTAAATGCGAAAACAATTCGTCTTTTTTCTATCATGCGTCGATTGCTTAGGTGTTAGAATCTCCTACTTATACCAAATAATAATAATAATAATAATAATAATAATAATAATAATAATATCAATAATTAAATATATATATATATATATATATATATCAGTGAACATAGAAGTCAACACTATTATGTTCAATTTTATATTTACACACGCTCTATATCTGATATTGAGCACATTATTCCCTAAATATGGCACATCTTAAGACTATATTTTTCATATATATATATATATATATATATATATATATATATATATATATATAGTATTGTTGGTTCTAAAATAGTGCATTGCTTGAAGCAATATAATATAGTTATAAGTTATATATTAATAAGCATAGGTAGGATTCACCAGCGACTAGATGCGAGGATAAACAACACGTTTCAAGTAACATCAGGAAACCCGCCTTGGTTTCAACTACCTATGGATCTTCAATTTGGGAGCATCTTTTTTAAGAAGTGTGAGGTTGAATTCACTGTTAACTGGTTAAATATTTTATCCTAGGCATACTCTTTATTTCATCTACATGTAGTTACTATATATCATGTATTGCAAACCGTCTCTCTGTACACTGCGTGCGTGTATGCTGGGGCCTGCTATCATTAGTTTTTCCCCGATTTTTTTTTCCATTCTCAATCCTCTAATCACTCAATCTCTAATTTATTATATTTCTCCCGTTAAAAAATAATTTAATAGGCCGGAGCAAAATTGATTGTTATCCTTTATCATTTTTTTACCATCAGTTTTCTTAACTATGCCAAATATTATTCAGTTTAATGATTTTACAGGAATACTTAAGTTCTGTACCCCTAAGTATGTTCTTAAGTATCAATAAATACACATTTTTTACCCACCGAATCTATAACTGCGAGTTTTATGCACAATGCAATGTTCAGGACTTGATGATGGCACCGTGCATGAAACTCCGTGTCATGCTACCACTGAGGAATATAATTTGTTTCATTGTAAATATGCTTCCTATATATATATATATATATATATATATATATATATATGCAATCTTGAATTAGTATTGTAATAGAGTATGTTTGTCGGTATTATGCTAGAGGTGTTATATTTATTACGTCGACGTAATTGTTTAATTAAATGGAACACGTGACGGATATTTGATTCGGTTACGCAATTCATATACACTTGGTTACTAGTAGATGTTGAATTGTACTTTTACCTATACACACACACACATACACACACACACACACACACACACACATATATATATATATATATATATATATATATATATATCCTAGAAGAATCGTAGAGCTGAGTTCGAATTCCAGTCGAATCCATTAAAGTGCTGTTAACTTATGAGAATGGTAGGAATCCTCTTCTTCTGCCCAAGCAATGGGTAAATATCAGGACAGACTGGGCTCTATCGCCTTGGATGTCAACTGGTATAGGAGAAGGAAAACTCTGAATTCAAAACCTACGATGGTTCGTTTTTTTTTGGGGGGGGCGCTTGTGGCACGTCGTGGGCCAGGTCTCTGTATTCGACTCTTCATAAAGTGTGGTTTGTTTCTACCAAAGCATTCCCCACTATAATAAAATCATATGTGCTGGTGTCTGGTTGTTGAGGCCTTCGATAAAACGAGGATAATATATATATATATATATATATATATATATATATATATATATATATATATATATATATATATGTTATCACTAACGTTCACAATATACAAGGCCGAAGAGTTACTCATGGTAACGTTTGACAGTGTAAGAGTCACAGTTTTCTTGGATATGTCAGAAATATAACTGTTGTCCCTAGAATTAAACGAAGTGATTAAGACGGAAATGATCGTAGAAGCAATCGCTTGACTTGTAGGGAGATCCTACTTAATGATTACATCTCACCAATGGAGGCTGAAGTTAATGAAAGTGGTTCACTCCTTTGAAAGTGACATGACGCATCTTAGCTGTAACGAGGATAAGGAATATTTTTCCCTTCAACCCCTCCCATGGAAATAGCGATATATTAGCGAGTGTTTTTATAAACTTCACATTTATTATTTTCAGTGATTCTGATTAAATTATCACAATTATCAATTTTGATTTAAGTCTTATAATTTGTTCTTTTATTTTCCAAAACATTAATGGCCTTCGACCATATCAAGTAGAAAAATCGGTTCTCGTACGATCACCTAAGTTAAACAATGAAGAACCTGATCAGTACATTGATGGATGTCCATAAAAAAATACCAGCTACTGTGAGTTTGGATATGCGATTGGATAACAACACCGAATTGGAAATCCGTGCCAAGTTCTATGTGAGTTCGTTATCCATTCACTTATGTAAAAATAGGCATGTGAAAAGTATGATTCCACCTCTTCCTCCCCTCAATATGGATTAAATAGTACGTCTTGTATAAGTAACTCGTTATCATCTCCAAAGCATTCTTACAATCTAAGTATATTTTCTCACTTTAAATGACCTGCAAATTGTTAATAACACGTAAAAAAAAAATAATCACTGAAAACACTAATATGAGAAATGTTTAAATCTCTTCCAATATTCTGCTTATCAAACTTTCGGATATGCATTTAGAAAGTAAACGTTAAATGGTTAGAATCTATTTTATCCACTTATGTGCGTGACCGTTGCAAACCAAATGTCACGACGCAATAATTAGGTTCTTCCAGAAAGATTATCTTTCTTTAAAAAAAAAATCATTAATTGAATAAGAACAACGAAACTATTTTTCGACCAAACTTTATAGAATTTGAAAATGAGCAGAAGATTTATGCAATATGCTTGCATTCAGATTTGGTCGTACAAAAAATAGCTGGCATGTCGAACTGAAACTTTACTAACTAATTTATCGAATGTTGTTGGAGGTTAGCTCTTAACGCAGACCATGCATCTATATTGCCTTCCGTACATATTGGAATAAAAAGCAAAGAGAATTATTTTGCGCATGATGAACTTTTTATATAGCGCAATGTATATATAAGTAGCCGGATATATAAATAGGAAGATAGAATGCTAACTTTGGAAGATAAGTTTTCAAATGTAAATGTCCTGTGACATATGCTAGCGGGAGAGAAGAGAGAGTTATACACACACACACACACATATGAAGAAGAGACTCGAGTCGAGAATGATGTGGTTCTACAGAAGATGCAAAGGATATCATGGACCGAGCGTGTGAGCAACGATCACTTCTTAGAGAGGATGGAACCAAGAGGAAGGCTTATACTTAACAAGAGCAAGAGGCAGCGAATTTTGGATGATTTCCTCAAAGATGAAGAAGAGACTCGAGTCGAGAGTGATGTGGTTCTACAGAAAATGCAAAGGATATCATGGACCGAGCGTGTGAGCAACGATCACTTCTTTGAGAGGATGGAACCAAGAGGAAGGCTTATACTTAAAGTTCCGGGGTCACAAAATGAGGAAGGATGGTCTATATAATCTGATACTCACGGGTCGAATAGAGGCAAAAAGAGACAAGGGTACAGAACGCATGAGATACCTAGTGGACTTAAGCAAGTGGATGACTGAACGTGGCTTGGGGAAATTAGCAGAGGGAAGGAACTTGTTGAGAGCTGCAAGGGATAGAGTGAGGTGAAGAGCCATGATTGCTTACGTTCTGAATGGACATGGTTCTTAGAAAGAAAATTGTAAATAAGAGATTGAAGGAGGTATTTTATGTGGCAGTAAAAGATTGTTAGTCAAACATGATGGACGTATTTCATCTCTAGGTTTTTATGTTGGCATCGAAGAATGGATAAAATTAATTATACAATTCAACTTTAAAAATTACCACTTACATTCTGATTGCCCCATCATCAGTGACATTACATGTTTAAAACATATCATGTTTCTGATTTGTTTGCTAAACTATGATGTTATTATCCTGTTTTTCATTGTTTTGTTCAAGTAAGTATTTAATGTCTCTCCCACTAGGACGAGATATGACAAAAGGTCTCTTTTTAGGTGGGGACACGAGCGCGTGCACCCAAGTTTGATTTCATATCATAATGATTAATAGAATATATCTTTTTTTGAGATGTTGAAATGTTGGTCTGTTTGTTACTATTTATAGATTTATTTATTTTTCTCTGACTAAAACTTCACTGCATAGAATTTCTATGACTGATACAGCATTTTAATATCGTAATATTAGGTTCGTGCAAAAATAAATGACGTAATAATGCCGTTTTTTGACGTATTTTTAAACGTCAAAAAACGACATTATTACGTCATTATTTTTGCGCCAACCTAATATATACGGTGCTGTCTCAGCGCCGTTTTTGTGTGTGTGAGACAAACTGTATTTTTTGTTATACAGCATTCGATGAAAGTATTATTAGCGTGGATTTTCAACTGTTGCACTCTCCTTGCTCAACACAATCGTGATCTTATATATTCTATAGGGAATAATTTGTTAAAAGCTAAAATAATCAAATATGAAATAGATACTGCGAAAAGATCTGTCATGACCATCGTAATACAATTGTATTATTTATTTTTGGGATATATATATATATTAATTCAGAGAAAAATAGGAAATGATATGACGAGTGATGTTAAAAACCTTAACAAATGAATTGTAATTTCACGGATCTATATACTGAAATTTTATTGCATGTTATTGAAAATACGCAAACACATATTCATATGTATGATATATACGCGTGTCTGTGCCGGTCTGTGATGTCCTCTATGGCCGAGCGGTTTAAAGCACGACGGATAAGTTTCTCCTACAAAAGAGGACGGAAATTCGAACCCTGTCGGAGAGCACAATTTTCTTTACTAAGTTATTCCACTGCCCAGGCCAAGATATGTAATATACACTATTTAGGAAACGGGGCATGTATTTGAAAGAAAGGCAACCACTGAAAAGTTTTAAATAAATTATATGTGTGCGTTCATGTGTGTGTGTGTGTGCGTGCGCGTATATACTTGTGTGAGTGCGCATATGCACTTACATGTGTGTATGTTTGTGAGCAATGTTAGAAAATTTGTATGCCTATTCCAAGTTACAACACTCATCTGAAAATGCTTCAACAGACGAATATGTATTGGCAACGCCATGACCTGATTCGACAAGATCTCTTCATATCTTGTTTACTAAAAACGTTATGAAAGAATGTGGGAAACCTTATGCATGAAAAAATAAATATATTCATAAATAAAAATTGAGTTTAACATAGTGAAAATGCAATTTCTAAAACCAGACAGTTGAATCAAAAATAAAGAGTTCAGACGACCATTCTAAATTAAGTTCAATCTCGTTATTGTAAATACTGAAGTAATCGTTTATTTTATGTTTCATTTTTTTTCATGAACACGGTCAAAGCTAAAAATATTAAAATAATTTTCCAATTTCCCTTACAACATTTCAATTCCGTCTACTTCCATCCGCTCTCTCGCCTTCACACACACACACGCATATATATATATATATATATATATATATATATATATATATATATATGATGAAATATAATTTTAAAATATACTATGTTTGTTAAAATGATCAATATCTTAGAGTGTATGCAAATATATTTAACCTTGAAAGTCAAAAGCCAGAGCCGACAGTCTGTTTAATGCTCAACAAAATGGTTAGGCCATAGGGGATGTATTTTTGCTCGAGCAAATAACCGAGCAAAATAAATGTACATAGTTTCACGGTGGTTTTAGTGTGCAAAAGTTTGTTGCCTCTGGGTGTTAACTTCTTCAATGCCCACTCTTACATATATATATATATATATATATATATATATGCATCCGAACTTTCTGTGAATCTTTTGGCATTGGAACATCTTTTCGTAAAATAATTTTGAGTTCAGACAAATGAGACATTGCTAATATCCCTTTTGTATCCGAACTTCCTTCTCTGAATCTGTTGACACTGAAAGCTATTTTCGTAAAATCATTTTGAGTTCAAACAATTATTGTTTCCAGTTGGAGAAATTAAGGACAGCAATGGATTAAAACGTTCTAAAATAGGAAGTGTTTCCTTCTTTCACCAGGCCAGCGACAGATCTCATGTTGCATTGCCGACAAGTAAAAATTGATGTCCAACTTTACCGGACGTCCTCACCTGAAGTTGCACATATTATACTATTTTTTTCGATCAGTAAATTATTTACCTATGGCAAAAGACAATTCTGTTGAGGACTGTAAATATTATTTTAATCAGTACCTCATCAACAAAGATATCCGTCCTACCTATAACGATAAACTATATCCAGCGAAAACGCCTCTATTCAGGTTTTAAGATGGACCCACCTTTTAATTGCTGTTGTTCCCGGGAGTTGTAGCACCTGTTATGATTCTAGCTATGGGAAAATAGTTAAACCGTAAATTTGGCTCAAATACTATGAAAGCATAAAAATACATTTTTATATTAAAAATACCAGCAATATATTTTCATATTAAAAAATTTAGCAACAAGACATTTTTTGTAAAATAATTAAGTAAATATTACTAGCAATACATTTTTGAAAAAAATACAAGTAATACAAAGTTGGAAAAGTATATTACCAGCCATACATTCTTGTAAAAGAAATTACTAATATATCCAATAAATTAAATTCCGACATTAAATGACCCATAATGAGTTGATGTTCTGCTATAGAAACACGCAAACAGATAAAGATGTCAAGTTCTGTGCGAATGGAATAAAGAAATTGCCTCAAAAATGGTTAAATGTTGTGGAAGAAAATGTCTCACAAGTGGCTGAATAAATCTACCGTCCATCTGAATAAATATCAATAATTCGAATTTGCTTTGAAGTATTTTGGTCAATCTGAAAACGATTAATTTAGAATTCACAAAAAAGTTGTTATTTTTAGTTTCTACATTTTTATTTAAATTATTGAGTTTATTATGAAAATAAAAACAGTCTGGGTATATTATGCAAAACCAGAAAATTATATTTTAAACTCAATCACAATCCTATAAAATAATCAATAAGAGAACAATTAACAAACATATATGTGATAAGTCGTTGTAGCATTTGCAGCCCAATATAGTGACAGTTTTTCTCAATAAAAGGCAGTAATCGATCTTGCTTCTTTATTTTACTTCAGCAGGTTCAATTTCCAAGATTGTTGATTTTAATTACTGATAATGATGTGTAACTCTAACATTGTTCGACATTTTCATATAATTCCATCTTCACAATTGTCCATTTTCTTCGATCGAATTCAGATAGAGACTTGATGGTGATCATTCGCTTATCTTCTCACTTGTAAATATTTTATGCTCAGAAAAGTCACAGGTAATCTTAGCTTTACGATAAGCAGCATTGTCGTGCATAAATACAAACTTCATTTTTAAATTGTGATGCTAGGACTGGTGCCATTCAAATAAAATCTAGGAAATTAATTAATAATGGATATCACTTTAATCACAGTTTAACTCCTTCATCGAATGTTGCAGCAATAATTTCATCGACAGTTGCATCCCATATCGTCACATTACCGCCTTCTTGTTGACTTATTTTAGCCACAGGTATATCTGCATCGAGGAAAACTACTCCTTGGACGCATCCATCAAGGCCTATCCGAGATTCTTCCCTGGAAATTACTTTGAAAAATTAGTATTTTATTTATCTCCTCACCCAGCTTGACACTGTAAAATGTTTTTTGAGAGGATATTTCAATCATGTTTGGTTAAATGATTTAGACATATTATGTCGACTTATTTCTTGTCATATTTCTATTTTCGAAGAATTCTACACATTTTGGCTCCCTAAATTTCATTCTGTTCAAAGACCTCAGAACTGTTAAAAAAAATCACTATAACTCACATTATTTTATGTTTTCATCAAGGCAATGAGTCCTTAAAGCTTTTTCATTTACTTCTAGTTATCAACTTCGTTATATTTTCAACAGCTCTCTTTTGATGATGTATGTGAAGTTATTAGGTTGGTGCAAAAAATAATGACGTAATAATGTCGATTTTGACGTTAAAAATACGTCAAAAAACGACATTATTACATCATTATTTTTGCACCAACCTAATACTTTTATATCTCCAGTGTGGATATTCGCTTATTAAATAACTTTGTTATTTTCTTTGTTTCAGCATTTTTAGATACTTTCCATTAGAAATATGTAAACATAAATTATGGAAGAAACTTATTTCTTAGATTCCAGAGACCTTAAGCTAATATTAGTTTCATTACTGTAATAAATTCAGACTGCGTAATTCCTATGCATTCAGTATAACATATTAAAACTACTAAAAGCATTGATTCAAATTTTATCGTCTAAATTAATCGATGGGAAATAGAAGAAAAAGTCAAATCAAATTCAAGTTATCCAGGTTCATGCTATTTACATAATCAGTTCAGACGGACTGTATGCATAAATATGTAAATAGTTTTGAAAGTTAGTCATCATGTGGCTTTTGGTGGAAACATTTAATTATGAAATAATAATTTTAACAACAATAATTCAGAAAAATTTGCTAACCACGCGTATATTTCTGTTTAAATAAACGTTTTTACTTTTCTCACATTGTTTGTAGCAGACCGTAAAAAAGGGTATATAATAAAATTTACGTCCCATGCCTGCTTCGAACGCAGACGATTACAGCTATCCACAACTTCCTTTCGCTTGAAACTCTTAATAATTTTTAAATTTTCTATTCATCCCCCAAAACATATTCTGCCATTCATTTAATCAAACTCAAGTAATTTATACGTTGTTTTCTTCTGTCTCTCTTGCGTTCAATCTGTTTTCTGAGGATCAAATTTTCCAAGCCCTCTTGCCCCATAATCTGCCATGAAAAAATCAACCCTCTCTTCCTGATATCAAATATATGTTTCTTTATTGTTACTGTTTTCTCGACAACTTTGTTGTAAGTCATATGTTCTGTCCTTTGCATCCTCAGCATCCTTCGACTTTGAGGAAATTGTCCAGTATTCAGTGGCATACTGAAACAAATATATCACATAATGGTTTATTACACAATTACTTGTTTTCAGGGAATTTTGTCTATTTCTTAGCAATCTGCTTATCTTTGGCCATACACATAAGGCTTCGGATTTCATTGTCACACTCTCCATCCTGCGTTAAAACATTTCCAAGATATTTCAATTTCACACACACAGACACACATACACACAGACACGCACACACACACACACACACATATATATATATATATATATATATATATATATATATATATATATATATATATATTCAATCATGTTTGGTTAAATAATTTAGACATATTATGTCGACTTATTTCGGTTGTGATCCTTTAAGGTTCATGAAGTAAATTCTTGGTAGCTTTAAGAAATTGATTAAGAAAATACTAAAAGTTTCTTTCAAATAGTTTTAAAAAGTTAATAAATATGTTGGTTTTATTAACACTAAGTTAACAAAAAGGATTACCTTCAATTTGGATTAGCAGAGTTCAATCTCACATCAATTAAAAGATTGCTCACAATCACAGTTTCGTCAGCTGTTAGTTGAAAATATATCTATATTACATAAAAATAATAAAATGCAAATATTAAATAGCTGAGAAGAGAATTGTAGCCCCAAATAAAGTCAACTATTAGTATAGCAACAAAGTTTTAAATGTTTGTAGCAGAAAAATATTATTAATATTTATATATATATATATATATATATATATATATATATATATATATAGATATATATATATGTGTTTGTGTGTGTGTTTGTGTGTGTGTTTGTGCATAATAATAATAATAATAATAATAATAATAATAAGAAGAAGAAGAAGAAGAAGAAGAAGAAGAAGAAGAAGAAGAAGACGAAAGAATAAAAAATAAATAAATAAAATGAGAATGTTACCCCGCTTAGACTGTGGAAAAACACGTGAATTCTTTTATTTTGAAATCTAGAACGCTACCTAACGCAGTAAAACTAATAGTAGAAATGTTTTGATTTTACAAAAATGCATATACTGATTCACAGACAAATTAATCCCCTGGAGATAGTCTCAGATGTGATTGAAAGTACTTGGGAAAATTAAAAAAAATCTTTGAAAGTAAATCCTGGTGTTTTTCATAATCAATTTTCAAAGGCTACCAATAAATTAATCCGTGAAATTGAAAGGGTCACAACCAAAATTAATCAGCATAATATGTTTAAATTATGTAAACAAATTTGTTTCATTGTAAATATGCTTCCTATATATATATATATATATATATATATATATATATATATATATATATATATATATATATATATGTATGTATGTATTCGCGTCCTTTCGATTAATCTGTTAACCATTAACATAAATGCCTTCGTTTTTCTTAATGTGTAATTGCATTGGCTGGTCAGAACACCTTCAATGACATATGTATAAAAGAAGTATTATTGTCCAAATAGACACATATATGTACGTATACACACACACGTCTGCGTGTATTTTTTTCAGTGTGTGTTGTGTTTGTGTGTATATCAGTGTGTGTATATGTATATATGACTGCTTCTACGTAAACTTGAATTTGGAAGGGACGGGTGTATAAGATATAAGCTTTCCGATGTTGTATGTGATCTGCGCTTTATGTGAAATGTAGATACATTTCAAATCATGTGGTTTCAAATATAGCGATGCAACCTAGGTTTTTCGTCAGGTTTTTATTGACACCATCTTGGACTAGAAAGCAATTTGATAGACTTGAGGTGGCAATGAAAAATCCCTGTCATTATGTGCAATGTTCGTATTTGTCATATCGGCACGGATACCACGCCAGAAATATTAATGCAAGGGAATATCTCATGATATTTTCTTCCTACACACATCTTTTTTTATAGTGATTTTCCAAGCGTAGCTTTGATATGGTGCAAAGCCGAAAGTGTGTGTGGGGGCACGCAGTGATGAGCGAACTCACTACTCAGCCGTAATTATTCTAGTGAGACATAATTGCTAACCATTACAGCGCCTCGAGGTGCCGCACACCTTTTTCATAAATGCTTTATGCATTTATACCGTTATACATAAACACACACAGAAACTTATATATATATATATATATATATATATATATATATATATATATATATATATATATATATATATAAGAAAGAGGTTGTAGTGGTTCCAACGAGAGAAAAGTATGTATATAAAAAGAAGAGAAGAGAGGTTCCGTAAACGTTTTTGGTTGTAATGTGGATTTATTTAAAAAAATTATATTTTGCTTTGTTTTACATAATGTTACACTACACGTGTTTCTGGTTTCGTGACCGTCTTCAGGTAAAAGCAGAGATTTCCACATATTTTAAAAAATAGTTAATTTTTTATTTTGTTTTTCAATGTTAAATATTCTCGATATGAGACATTTTCTGTGTTTGTAATCCGAATTTCATTCTTGAATTCAAGAAAGAAATTCGTTTACGCCACCTCTCTTCTCTTCTTTTTAATATATATATATATATATATATATATATATATATATATATATATATATATATATATATAATTTTAATAAAATATCAAACAACGTTAAGGGTCGATTGATTATATTTTATTTTCAGGAAATACATGCATATATGGCTAAGTATAAATCTTTTCTTGTGTATCGTTCCATTCTTTAGTACTTCATCGGATTAATCTGTTGTGTAGCTGCGACGACCAAAATAAAAAAAAATAGTCTGATAATGTCGTAAAGGTCGAAACGCGTAACAAGAAATTTTTCCTCTTTGTTATTTATGTTACCCATATTGTTCTTCATATATAATTCTATATATCATTTTGATATACATTTTGTGAACTGATAAAACTGCAAGTCTGTTTTGTTCTACCGTTTCCTGACACAGACGATCGATTTACTAGAATCGAAAACTATAATCAGCAATTCCTCAACACACTTATTTCTTGTGCCTCACAGAAACCAATTACACTTTGGGTTTGTAATTAAATTTTCGAAAATTAAAATTCGTTCTTTCAACGTTTCAGATAACACAAATTATTTTTCCGTGTTAAATATTAAACGATACGCTTTGCTATGTGTTATAAGACATTCTTTACAATGTAACATATATTTCCTTAAGAGGCTGTCATAAGTTAGAAAACTTCAAATTATTTCTATCTCTCGACTAACGCCTTATCCTTTGTATTTATATCCATTTCACAAAGATTAGAACGCGATTTACAATTTTACATACGATATGCATTAAACAGCTTTTTTTAAAATATATGGACTGATTCGTTTTGATTTCATCGCAATAATATATGAACTTTGATTATGAAAATTGTTTATTTTCATGACGTACAATTCATACATTATGACAATGAAATTAAAACGAATCAGTCCAGATATGTACAAAAATTAGCAAATCTTACTTTTTTATCAACGGATGCAAGTTTTTTCATTCACTTCGATGTTTAGAAAACTACTTTGTTTAATAATATTACCTCACCTTGTTGAGTTTACATATTTTGCCAAGGAATTCATAACCGAGAATATGTGTTCATTCATTTAAACATATAGTCACTTCAATGTTCTTCTTTGTCCAGTATTTTCACTTAATTCCACAGGGGCTGATGACTACCCTTTTCCCCATGTACATGATTAGCTATGTCCGAAAAGTTGTAACACCATCAAGAAGATGAGGATAATAATCATCATGTAAATACTGTAAATAATGATAACACCTCATTCCAGAAATTCAGACAGTAAATGCAATTTTTATAAATTATTTTCTTCTTAGAGCGTTTATTTTACCTTACAATGCCTTTTGAAACTTATTTAGATTAAAGGAAGTTATGTTTTGATATATCTCGTCTATATTAATTAATAGACTATGAATTATCTCACGCAATCTCCAAGGTTAATTCCGACATTCTTCTAAATATTATTGACCATCATGCCAATCAATATTTCAAATGTTTTACCTATAAAACATTTTCTCAATAAGACTGCTTTCTAACCACTGCCATATGGCATTTGATTAATTATTTCATTTTCTTTTTGATCTTATATTGTCTTCGTTCAAGTTGACTAGACATTGAAGTGCATTATGATATGGTCAAATGTGATCTCTGTCAAAAATATTGTCCTCATTTAAATAATTAACAATAAAGATGTGTTGGTTTTATCTCAAAATTCCCTTGATGTTTTTGCTCAATTGGTTCAGTTTATATTGTTTTACTCAGATCTGAAATATCGACCACATTTAAATGATGGAAACATACGACAACATAAATATATGAAAAAGTTAAAATAGAACACGAAAGTCTTCGTATAAAAACATATATATATATATATATATATATATATATATATATATATATATATATATATATATATGATTTACATACGAAATTCTTAATAATAATTTAGCATGTATCTATTTTAAAAAGCTATGGAATAAAAACAATAACTGAAATGCATGCGTTTTCATATCTTAACTTCAATGAGCAAAAGAGTTTCACTTTCTGTCTAACGACGTCTCTTGTAGAATTTCGTCAGATTTTTTCAAATTCTTTTGAATATTTATAATTAATTTTTATGTTATTTCTTTACGGTCAAGGCGAGATAACTTTTTATATCGCTACAACTTACATAATACGATTATTGTGTTATCAACTCGTTATCAACTTATACATATTGCTTTGTGTTTTCAGTCCATCATAAATTCTTCTTTCCACATGGGCGATCATTGCACTCTACAACTTCCTGTCCTTTTTTTAGCTTTTAATAAGATTTATCTTTTTGTATTCCCTCACCCCAGTTGGGGTTATGTCATTCATTTGTACATACTTGTTAGCTTCCCATTTTCTCTCTTGCCTTTAATTTGCCCTGTGAGTTAACATCTCTACAATATTGCTACAATACTAATGATAATGTCACCGTATATTTGTTTCACTTATTTCCTCTTTAGAAAATGTGCACTATATCCCTGAATAGTCTACTAATAGCCAACTGAAACGGATTATTTTCTTCTAAATTCAAGTTTATATTTATTCCGCATATATTCATGACACATTTTACCAAAAGTATGTACTTTATACGTATTTACTTTAGTAGTGGTGTACTGCGGTGTTTGTGGGCGAACTAGAAATCCTACTATTATATGTTATTTGGTAGATACCCTCTTAGCTGCAAATTATATGCAGATTGCACTGAGTTGAAGGTAGCAACAACATAAAACCTGCAGAAACTCTTAGAAAAGTTATTAATAGAATGGAGAGAAACAAGAAGTATCTATCAGTTGTAAGAAGTCAGAATGTATGGTCACCCTTACTAAAGACGATACCTTCTGACTCCAAAATGGGGACGTCAGAATAAAAGAAATTCTGGTGGCAAGAGTTTCAAAAGATGATAGAAAAGTGACACAGAATTCCAAATGATTATTGAAGTAGGGAAAGTCACCTTCTAAAAGATAAACCAATTATTAAGAAACTTTAAAAAATAGGTTATAATTAAAGAAAGAAAGGTGATGACATTTGTCTATGATAATTGTCTAGCTTAGAGGTGGAATAAGGCTGGCATATAGGACAGTCACCATTTAGTCATAATTGTGTCTAGCGAGTCAAGCTTGCTCACGATTACAGCACCTGTAATTGCCTATAAAGAAGAAAGGAATGATATGCTATGCAAGACCCCCCCTTATGATAGTTAATGCTGCATAATTTTAGTTCAAAAGACTTTTCCTCTTAAAAGAAGTATTCGAATATATACAGCAGCCATGATAGCATACTTATGCAGTATTTTCAGTAACTTCGGCCGCCATAACAGATAAATTACCATCTTAAAAGACAATCTGCATCCTGTTATGAGTTCTATTTTAATAGGGAACAAAGAGTAGATGTATTTACTTATTATTATAGTACATAAATGAAACAAAATCTGAGCATTTTGGAAACTGAATTTAGAAACAGAACCTATCGAACTCGCTATTGCGTGATATTCACTTCAATAAAATGTTGAAACATTAATTATGTAGTTTTCATTCGTTCAGCAAAGTTTAAAAAATTATTTCTCATTATAATGACACGAACATTTGTGCCAGTCTTAAATTCCTTAACACAGATGTCGACCCAAATTAAGAAAGTACAGATAAGCTTTCTTATAATAAATAATATTCTACACTTAAATAACATCTAAATATTGCCCACGTTAAGAATTGTATAGTTATTAGATTTTTTTTCTGGACTGCGAGTTATTCCATCTGCTTAATGGCATTCTAAATTAATTTTTCAACATTAAGTTGCATAACTCTTTTAAATCCGATGTCATTTTCTCGGGAATGGGACGTTCAGGCATAGCTCATTTGGCGTCGCTGAATCGTCGTCAGCAATTAGGCGTAGCCGATTCTTAATAGGAATTATTTTTTGGCAGAGAGAAGATTAGGTGTTAGATTACTACGTTTTTCTTTATAGTCAAATTGTTATCTATCTGTCTGTCTGTCTGTCGGTCTCTCTCTCTCTCTCTCTTTCTCGTGTAGTAGTCAAATTAGTACTTCGTGGTTATAGGCTCGAATAGTCCAATTTATGAAAAAGTGTGGTTGGAGGATGCTTCAGTGCAACCTCATATTTTTCAGCGGTGAAAGCCTTTATGTTTCAAATGCAAGCAACTATTTTATCAAAACGTTGAAGAAACAAAGTGACACACAATATTTTTAGGTTGTTAATTTACATTATTCCATTAGATTTTAATAGAACCCTTAATTCACTAAATGAATAAAAAAGTCATAATGAAAGATGGGTATTTACATTATGCAGAATATTGTCCTCATCTTTGTCGCCATATTTGTCACAACGTTTCGGCCGTTGTACGCTCCGGCCTTCTTCAGGTGGTTGGAATTTCGGACTGAACCCTTTATTTCGATCCCTGGGGTAGACTGTTCTAGTTCCACGAGCCATGTTTGATGAATGTCAATTATCAGTTATCACCTGCTAATTTTCCCTCTGAAAGTTCTCCACTTAACAGGGTATTGAACTCAAATCTTTGGGTCTGTCACTGGATCTAACCAACGCCTTTATCCACTGTGCCATGTGTCCTTGAGGACATCTGGGTATGAATTTCTGGGTCTTATAAAGCTAATGTTTTCAGCAACCATTTTTACCAGTGCTCATATTGCAATTTTGCTGTTATCATTACATGTTTTTACCAGAGCTCATATTGCAACATTGTTATCATTGCTTTTCTCTGGCACTCCTTATTACTGGTTCCCATATTGTATTTATTTCTATGCTTGGTCGGCTCAGGAGATTTTTGTGGCCTATCATACGTGCTGATTCCTAAAGTTTACGAATTTTCCAATGGTGTTCCCTGTCTATGATCTCAACATGATCCCACAGAGGGCGGTGATCTCCCTTCTCTCTCCATATGTGGTTAGCCACGTCTGATTTTTCTACTTCCCCTCGCGTTACAGCTTTCTGTTGTTTTTGAAGCCTTACCTTGAGGGGGTGGCCTGTCTCTCCTTTATATTCCTTTCCGTAGCTGCACGGGATAGCGTACACACAGTCTTTGGTCATGTTCTCCTGTATGGGGGGGGGGTCTCACTCGAGAGAGATATCTGCGTAGTGTTGTCAAGCTCTTGAAGGTTGTCCTGATGTTATATGGACCGCAGATCCTTTGTATTTTCTCAGATAACCCCTTCACATAAAGCAGGCTGACTGTTTTCTGAGTGTTGTTGTCCTCCTCCTCCTCTTGTACTCGCCTATCCCAGTTTTGGGGGGCTGCTGCCATGTACCCAGTGTAGTTGTTACGTTGTAGGGTACTACTTATACTGACCAATTCTTTATCTAACATCTCCTGGTCGCCACTTATGATTTTTGCTCGGTGTTGTAAGCAACGGACGACCCCTTTCTTTACGCTGTATGGATGGTGGGAGTTGAAATTGAGGTACTGTCCGGTGAATGTTGGTTTACGATATACGGATGTCTTGAACCCATGCTCTGTTCGAGATATTAGTACATCCAGGAATGGGAGTGTGTTGTTACTCTCTTTCTCCATTGTGAACTGTATCGAAGGTCTTATTGAGTTCACATGGTCCAGTAGAACCTGGACATCTTCCTGGTGTGGCCAGAATATGAAGGTGTCATCTACGTACCTTAACCATATTGTAGGCTTTAGCGATATAGATTCTAATGCCATTTTTTCAAAGTATTCCATGTATATATTCGCCATTGCTGGTGATAATGGCGAGCCTATTGCTAAGCCCTCAACCTGACGATGTGTGATCCAATTCCGAAGTGTGTTGTTTGTGTACAGAAAGTCAACATCTCCATCAGATTATCTATTGGAATACTGGTCCGTTCTTCTAGGGAAGAGTCGGAGGTCAATTTTTCTCTGACTACGGAGGCTACCTCCTCCGTGGGTACCTTGGTGAACAAACTCACCACGTCCAAGCTCACCATCTGGTTGGATAGGATGGGAGCATCTTTGATTATTTCCACGAAGTGGGCGGAGTTTCGGACATATGAAGGAGACTTTCCGATCATATCTACAAGGAAGCAACTCAGAGGGTGGCACACAGAGCCTTGGCAGCTAACAATCGGCCTGAGCGGAATAACGTCTTTGTGAATCTTAGGGAGAACGTATATGTGAGGTAGCTTGGTGTAACGCTGCGATAACTGCCTATACGTGTTGGGTGCGAAGTGATCCTTGTTCTTGATTAGGATCTGTGAAAGTTTGCGTTCCGTTTTCATAGTAGGATCCTTTTTCACTTTGCTGTAGCTACCACTGCTAACGAGGTCTTCCAGTTTTCTTGTATAAACTGATTTGTCCATCACCACTGTCGCATTACCTTTGTCAGCCGGTAGTATGATGATGTTTTCGCTCCTCTGTAGGGATCCAATCGCCAGCATCTTCAGTTTTGTTATGTTAGACCTGGACAGTTTGGCTCTCTCCAAGGCCTGTCTTAACTTCAATCTTAGTTCATCCGCCTGAGCCTGAGGGAAGTCCAAGGCCACCTCCTCGACTCTGGCAATGATGTCCAAGTATGGCACCCGCCTGATGGTTGTGGCGAAGTTGAGACCCTTATTGAATACTGACTCTTCAGAGGCACTCAGCTGATATTGGCTAATGTTGACTACTGCTGTCACTGGTGGGTGATGGACCTTGTGCGTCACCTTCTGATCTTTCATTCTATTTAATTTTTGCACTTGACGAGCCTTGACTACATCAAATTCATGTCTGAAGGATTTATCCAGGTCATTTTGGATCCTTCTCTGGTCTTCTTCATTAGTAATTCTGTTGAAGAAATCCTCGAGTGTCTGGGAGATATGAGCTTGCAGTCGATGTTTTATCCAACGATTGTACTGGATTCTCTCTCGGACAAGGGCGAATCCCGCTTTCTCTGCGACCCGACGAGTTCTCCTTGAATTGATGGGAAGTCTTGGTGCCAAGCCTGAAGGGATAAGTTGTAGGTCTCTGCATCGGTGTAGGAATGTTAGATGGTTCGAAATTCGTGCCAGTTACTGGTAGGATTTCTCAATTTTTCTCCATAGTTTTGGTATATCGGGTCCGTACCGATCCTTCAGAGTCTGTCTATAGGGGAAGTAGAAAAATCAGGCGTGGCTGACCACATATGGAGATAGAAGGGAGATCACCTCCCCCCTGTGAGATCATGCTGAGATCATAGACAGGGAACACCATTGGAAAATTCGTAAACTTAAGGAATCAGCACATATGCTAGGCCACAAAAATCCCCTGAGCTGACCAAGCATAAAAATAAATACCATATGGGAACCAGTAACAAAGTTGCAATATGAGATCTGGTAAAAACATGTAATGAAAACAGCAAAATTCCAATATGAGCACTGGTAAAAAATGGTTGCTGAAAAGTAAAACATTAGTTTTATAATACCCAGAAATTCATACCCAGATATCCTCATATATGGTACAGTGGATAAAGGCGTTGGTTAGATCCAGTGACAGACCCAAAGAGTTGAGTTCAATACCCGGTTAAGGCAGTGGAGAACTTTCAGAGGGAAAATTAGCAGAAGATAACTGATAAGTGACATCCATCAAACATGGCACGTGGTACTAGAACAGTCTACCCCAGGGATCGAAATAAAGTGAAATAAAGGGATCGAAATACAGTGAAATAAAGGGTTCAGTTCGAAATTCCAACCACCTGAAGAAGGCCGGAGCGTACAACGGCCGAAACGTTGTGACAAATATGACGACAAAGAAGAGGACAATAGTCCGCATAATGTAAATACTGTACATAATACCTCATCTCAGAAATATAGACAGACTCTGAAAGATGGGTGTTTCAATGTTTTTATCCCTTTCTTTGGTGTGTGTTTGCGTGAGTGTGGGGCTACCTCCGGTCAAAGACAGTGGCGTCGAATCAGTCTGAAGCCTAAAATGTTGTGTCTAATAGTCCAATTGATTTTCTGGCGCCGAATCAGTCACGCTGAAACAGCGACGCCAAGTTACGCCGAAACTTTTCTCTGCAACCTAACATAATAAAATCATCTTCATCGGTTTATAAGAACCTTTAATTTTTTTCTGTTATATGCAATTCAACGCTTTTATATTCGAAATCTATATCTCACCAATATTAGTTTATTATTTATGTTTTTCTTTTGTTCTCACTATCTTGTAAGTGGTCTACTCGAATCATTGCTTCTCTTTCCTCAAATCTTCATAGTGCGACCTTGAATTCTAAAGATATTAAACTTTTCTTTTGAGTGATAACAGTGATAAGATTTCGAATTCCGTCGGATGTCCCTTTAAGTACATAGCAATCAATAGTCGGCCACTGACTATTTCTGACATTTTCACAGATTAAGCGATACTTTCAACTGCTGATATCTTCAAAGAAATTCAGTGAATCTAAAAAGACATAACCTTGGGTTTTTCCTTTAATGCATATGCTCCATCAAGTAATCTCGTCCTCCAGTCATACTTAGTGGAAGGGTTCATATCGTTCATATACCTAGCCAAACCATTATAAGCTTCGACTTTCTTTAAACTGTCGAAGCATATTTTAATGTTCTTCTAAGATGGGAGTTTAGTTTTAGATCTACATGGTGCTTTTGCTATATATTCAGAGATTCTTGATAAAATCCAAAGAGATATCTATAATTTTTTTAGATTCAGACCAGGCATCAAGTCTTCTGTAATAGTCCCACCACAGTGACATAGCTTTTCTGTGTTTTTGTGATAAACACTTTTTCGTAATTATTACCCTTTCCTATTTAGTACCTTGAATTTAATTTAAATATTTCGACACAGTACAAGATTCCCAGTTATATTCCGTGTTTTGAAAAAAGAAAATATTTTATAAAATATATACAACAAACTATTTCTTATTTAACACATAAAATATTTAATCCTAAAAAAATAGCTAAATGTATAGTGGAAACGCTCGGAAAAAAAGTACATTCGGACAGTTTCTATATAATTTATCATTCGAAAAAAAAATTCATAGATCGTATAAGAAATTTTATAAAAGACTAAATAAAAGCACCTTGTCAGTTGTATTCAATGAAATGAGCATGAAAAAGGTTTGCTGCCTAAACACACACACACACGCACACGCGCGTGCGCACACACACACACACACACATATATATATATATATATATATATATATATATATATATATATATATATATTACTCGCCTTGATATATATATGTATATATATATATATTTATTTATACATATATATATATATATATATATATATATATATATATATGTGTGTGTGTGTGTGTGTGTGTGTGTAATATTAGTGGTAATGCCTCTGCGTATATATATATATATATATATATACATATACTTATGTATGCATGCATGTTCATATATATATATATATATATATATATATATATATATATATATATGCCTCTGTGTGTAACGAAATAAATAAATATTTACACATTCAGGATTATATACTATTGATTTAATCATTGAAACATGGAGGCTTATAACTGTATACAATTTCCTTCACTTTAAAATGTGTTAATTTGACAGTGTTCTTTAGAATGGCAGGGGAGTGATTTACCATTGATTTATCAATTTCGAATCAAGTGTGAACTTATTTCAGAATAGTTATCAACTGAGTTAGGAAGTAAAACATCATTGATGTCCATTTCAAAGGATATTGGGCGAAATCCTTCCTATAGACTAGGGGTAAAAATTAACAGTCTTAGCTCTGATAACTGTCGTACTACACGCTTTCTTTTCTTTGTATGAGCCGTGTCTTTTCAGGACGTAGGCGATCATTGCTCTACACTTCCCCTTGTCCTTTGTAGCTCTCAATAAGTTTCGTCCTTCTGTCACCACCCCAACTAATGTTTTGTTATCCACTTACTTAAGCTCGCAACGTATTTTCTGCGTTGCTTTCCCTTGTCTCTCTTACCCTCTATTCGACCTGTGAGTATCAGATTCTCCAAGCCTTCTTTTCTCATTATTTGTCCCAGAAACTTCAGCTGCCTTTTCCTGATGTTAATATAAAACTCCGCTTTGTTTGCATCCTCTCTATTATCTCATCGTTGCTCAAACGCCCGGTCCATAGTATATTCAGCATCCTTCTGCAGAACCACATCTCCGTCGCCTCGAATCTCTTTATCTTTGAGGAGACCGTCCAAAATTCGCTGCCGTAAAGGAGGACACATGTCACGTTACAGCTCAGTACTCTTTGCTTTGTTACCAAAGAGAGCCTCCTGTCTCGCAATACTCTCTCCAGCTTTTAGAACGTGTCATTGGCCATCCCAATACGTCTACGGATCTCAGTATCACACGTAGAGTCTTCTGTCAAAAAAATTGCCAGATATTTCAACTTCTGCACTTGATAGATTTTAGTGTCCCCGATTGCAAATCAAATTTCGGGCTCATCCTTTTCCTGATGACTATGCATTCTGTCTTACATCCATTTAGATGGGCACATATATATTTACAGGAAGTTATTTGCTAACGCTACATATAGCTGATATAAGTATGATGGATATGACTTTTCCGCTGATGAAACTAAATTCCTTATTCTTTGAGTTAGCCTTATGCCTGACGTATACACGATCTCAATATGATGCCATTAATAGATACACAGTAATGTCTTCGATTAGACAAAGGAAATCGGACTTCCGTTCGTGAATATGGTCAATACATGTTAAGAAGTCGACTATAACGTTCCTTTAAACAATTCTATTACTGAATTCTATCATCATTTCGGTCAACACATAGGATAATCTATTTAGCGTCCATGATAGAAATTCGTCGCTTTGAGATTCGGAATGATAGCCTCTGGCTTTCCATATTCGATGAAGTTTGGAGCAGGAATTAAGGATATAAGGAACGGATATTTAGATGTGTGGAAAGACTTTATGTCTTAATGTGATTGGACAATAATTTTTCTATTATTATTCAATGTCATGTTCAGAAAACACACATCACATACAGAGAAAAATACACAGACACACTAAAACATACAAACACACGTACACACACGCACACACAAACACACAAACATATATATATATATATATATATATATATATATATATATATATATATATATATATATATATATATATATATATATATATGTGTGTGTGTATCTGACGTTTCAGAAACTGGGTATTATATTGTATATCTCAGGTAGACACTTGTCTATTTTTGTGTCGATAGATACAAATAAAGTCTTTCCTACTTTGTCATACTTCTTTCCGTTAAATTTGCGTGTGAATTAATATATATATATATATATATATATATATATATATATATATATATATATATCATAACATACGCATGTTATATTTTATAAATGAATTTTATCCGATCTAATTTGTATTTTCTTTTAAACAGTGGTTTTGGTTATCGGAATTTTATTCCTATACCAAACCTGTATTCTAGTATATATATATATATATATATATATATATATATATATATATATATATATATATATATATATATATATATATATATATATACATGATTTTCACATGCACACACACACACATGCACACACACACATGCACACACACACACACACACACATATATATATATATATATATATATATATATATATATATATATATATATATATATATGTGTGTGTGTGTGTGTGTGTGTGTGTGTGTGTATGTGCGTTTACACAGTATGCGATAAATAAATTGTGGTCTAAATTCCGAACATATTTGACATCTCCTTTTTTGTTGTTATTCAGTTGTCTTTTTAAATATCGGAAGCAATCTACAACATTCTGACAGCAAATTCAGGAAGCATTGTCCTTTTTAATTGGTTCGTAGCCGACTGGCTAAACATTAGCTTTACTTTTATGAGACCCGAGTTCAAATTTCAAAACGATCAATATATCAATCTTTAAAATATAGACGATTCCAACAGGAATCCATGAAACGGTTTAACCCAAACGGGAGCCTTTAGAAGAAAGATTTATTCACCGATTTTTAATTCGCTCGTTATGGACATTATTATATCCATGATATAATCGCACTGTTATGTCAGGGACTGAACAGAATGTATGAAAGTAAGAAGAATAACAAACATGTATTGTTCTTAGTGATACTTTTATATTTCTCAGTCATACACAAAACTAATACATATATACACATGCCCTGCGCGGAGAATAATATATCACATATATCCACACTGCAAATTATAGTCTAAAGAGAAACAAAGTGATATGGAGATACTCCTATATCTGGAAAACCCATTTCTAGGATTCCAGGTTGCAACATGTGGGATTCATCTATGTCCAAGGCGAGGACATATTACACGAACGGGAATGATTGAGTCTTGGTTTTTTCCCGATCTGAGGAATGCGAACTGGGGTTTCATTCTCTATCAGAGAATGATGTATTCTCAAAGAGAAACGGCACTATATACTAGTAAGTTGCTGGGAAGGAATATTTAGTCTCTTGCTGGGCCATGGGCGAACGAAATAAAGAAAGCAACGTAACAATTTTGTTTCGGGGAACGAAGTGAAATTTGACTGCCGCTTTTCATCAATGTATAGAATGACGTCATTAAGTGGCAGTCATGTAACCCACGTGGCTTATCTCCACCAAAGGGGGAGAAGTTTCTTCTGTATCCTTGCAAGGGCAAACCACTCGGTTGATATTGAAGAAACAGAAAATATTTCATAAAGAAAAAATTTATACAAGAATCAATTGGCAATGTTAATGCGAAGAAGGCTTAATGAGACATTAACTTACTATTAATTGCGCCCTGAAGATGACAATTTGAAATTGTTGAAAGTACGTGGTATGTATCTTCCATCCAACAACTAATATATAAGAATTTTATTATTCAAGGAATAGATAGTGAGTTAATTTCACATTGAGGCTTGTTAGCGACGTGATTTCACCATTAATCATATTAACATTACTAATAATAAATTGTTTCTTTATGATATGAAATATAAGTTAAACACTCTATTATATTTACGAAATCAGATCCGCAACACGTAATCAGAATATTATATTCTGTGAATAACTACTAAGACATTTTATTCTACTAATTGGATTATACTTAAGTCCATGTCATTTTAACAGATAAATACATATGGCAAGAATATCTCGGGAAATTATCACTTTTCACAATTCAAAGAAAATTCTCACTTGATTGAATAGAATAAGAACGCTATCGTCGCGGCATCGCATGTTCCAAAACATATATTTAACTGACAATAAATAGAATATTAAAAAGAATATATATCTTTCGGTCTACATATATTTCGTCTAGTGATTGTATGGGAAATAATTGCGACCTGAAGATGAAAATTTGGAATTCTTGAAAGTATTTGGGAGGTGCATTCCTTCCGACATCAAGTCGAATATAATGATCTTATTATTCAAAGAATTGATAGCAAGTTAATGTCTTATTAAGCCTTCTTAGCGAAGTGATTTTGCCATTGATCACATTAATATTGTTGATTAATACTTGTTTCCGTATGATATAAAATATTAACAGCACACTAATATATATATATATATATATATATATATATATATATAAAATTGAAACATTGTAGAAAACACCTAACAGGTGTAAAAATTCATATTCATTTATTTTTCTCTTTCTAAACTCAAACATTATTTCAGTTTTCATACAATAGAAATGCTCAACGTCAAGTAAGGATAAATGTAGAACAAATAATTTTTAGAGGGAAGGCGAGATAGAAATCCCGATATATCGGCCACTCCAAATGTAAATAGTATTTTCTCTTTTCTTTCCATTCTCTATATCTATGTCTGTTTCGCTCCATCTTCGGTTAAATGCCACCCTGCCTATGTATAACAATTGTGTCACAAGTACAGGTAGCCTCAATGTAGACACCGCATGAAAATTGAAGTATATATATATATATATATATATATATATATATATATATATATATATATATATATATATATATACACACACATATATATATATATATGAGGGAAAATGACATATCTATTTCTTTAATAAATCCTTCAAATTTCCGAATATGTTTTGTGTTATCGATGAATTTTACCAAAATTCTTGTAAATTTTATTTTATATTATTCTTCCGAGTACTTTCGAATATTGCTACATTCGTTTTCAACGATTGTTTTGTGTGTAGATACTAAACTGTATTTTATTTGTACTTCGGCGTTCTCACTTTGAGGAAAACAATATCAATTCTGTCATATAAAAGTCTAAATTATTTAAGAAAAAATATGAGATACGGTTGAGTACTTCAGGGTGGTGTAATTGTAAACAAGCTTGCCTCACTCTGACAATTACGTAGCGTGTTCGGTCATTGGTGGGTGTCCCATAATTTCAACCATGTACCACATCTTAAAAAGACTGGAAGATCACCACTTACGAGGATCAATTTATAACTGTTTTCCGGTCGGATAAAACCGTATGAAATATGAAATATGTTAAACCAGATTGTTTAAGCAACATGCGTCAGCATGTTGAAATCCTCACAGTGTTGTTGAAGAAATCGCTAACATTTTTGTCGGGATTTACACACTCTACGTTTCG
>OZ010586.1:108699922-108749922 GCA_963932145.1 Acanthosepion lycidas
TTATAGGTCTAAAAAATATTTTGAAGTCATTACATAATGCACAGAAAAAATATATATAATCGTCCGCTCAGAGTAGATGTGGTTTGGCCTGACAAACATATTACCTATTGAAGCCACTCTCTCCACCGCCTGGTTTTAACTTCAGTCTCATTACAGTCGAAGTGTTGAGACACAAAAGAAAAAAAATACATTCAGCTCTAGAATGAAAGAAGAAGGAAAGGAACGCTACCATTTAAAATGGTGTACGTCAAATGGAAATGCAGCTTACTCGACAGCAATTCGAAATCGTTTATTCGAAATCTCTTTCATAGTCACTAACCGTTTAACAACTCGCACATATACATAGTGAATATATATATATATATATATATATATATATATATATATATATATATATATATATATATATATAAAGAATGTAATAGAATTTTACATAAGACCGATTTTTGAACGTAATATTTAGTGGACACCCTTATCAGAGTAGACGCTCCGTTTCTTTGTTAAACATGATATTTATTTTGGCTTACCGTCCAGAACATTCTAGGAAATTTATTGCAAAAAACATGACGGAGCGTTTTTCTGGAATATTCCAGTCAAAAAATGAAAATAAACAGACCCTTTAATAAATAAATTCATCGTCTACTCAATTACTAGTATCCACTAAATATAATGTTTACGTAACATTAGTGTGTATATGTATATATATATATATATATATATATATATATATATATATATATATATATATATATATATGTCACTTAAACGTTATGGTGATTGCATATATATATATATATATATATATATATATATATCACTTAAACGTTATGGGTGGTTGCATATATATATATATATATATATATATATATATATATATATATATATATATATACCACCCATATATATTAGATTGGTGCAAAAATAATGTCGTTTTTCTTTTGAAGTTGAACGTCAAAAAACATTATTTTTGCACCAACCTTATATATATATATATATATATATATATATATATATATATATATAGAGAGAGAGAGAGAGAGAGAGAGTGACAGAGAGAGAGAGATTACGTCTAAAGACAGTGAATTCTTTTATCATTACCTTCAAATCTTAATTCATCTTGAAAAAGTTTCAAATTAGATTTGATAACTTAGAATTTAATTAAGAAATATTCCGCATCTAGAAATAGTTTCAAATTAAATTGATGATTTAGACTTTAAGAAATATTACTCGGTAACAGTTATTCACAATATTAGAAAAATTAATATTATTAACCAATTATGTTTTTATGTTTAGTTTATTGATATAATATTCAGTTTATATTAAATTCCTAGTTTATTTGTGGAGAATTTAAGTACTTAAATTACCATAATTTTTTTTTCCAGATTGGCTGATCCATGCCCACATGCGTTAATTTCCCTCTCCCTTCAATGTGTCTATTATTACTTTTATTTTGTTTATTATTATTATTATTATTATTATTATTATTATTATTATTATTATTGTTGTTGTTGTTGTTGTTGTTGTTGTTGTTGTTGTTGTTGTTATTATTAAAATCACCAAAAAGAAATAGCTTCTTTCATTTTTAGTTGTTGTAAGTAATATGTAAGTTTTGTTGATGGTTGAATGAGAATAGAGAATTTAACGTCGAATTATATCGGCAACAAGGAGAAACCGCTGTGATCGTGAAAAAGGAAGCAATTTTGAAAAGTGGAATAAGTGAAGTAGATTCAAGACCAATTTAAGAAGGACGTAAGTTAGCAAGTGAAAAGAAAGTATTGCTTGGACAGTTTGAATATGCAACCATAAGAAAGACTGGCAAAATTCATGGATTTTTTTTTTTTTTTGACCGGAAAAGCTTCTCAATATTAGGTTATCAGCAAAAATTATATCAAAATGGATGACCGCCAAGAAATAATATGGGAGAAATTCGATTACATTTTGAGTACACTGTTTAGCTCCGAAACAGTAAAAAAATTAAATATATGGATGTTGAATAAGAAACAGGCATTTCAGAAAGAACACGACTTGTACAATCATAAATTGACAAACACCTTGTGTCAGAAACAAGCATGAATATTTGATATTTTTCAACAGAATCTGCTTAGAAACTGGAGTACAACATAAAGGCCATATTTGTGAAAGTTAAGATGACAAAAAAACAGAGGATGTAGTCATTCATCCAATGTGCTTTTGATAAAATGATACAAAAAGAGGAAGAAGATAAATTAATCCTCTAAAACACATTGAATTTTAACCTAACAAGGCTTTGATAGTTGAAGGAGTTTGAAATCACGCCAGTTGTCATTGGTGTGCTTTGTAAGGTGCCTGAGAGAATAGTGGCCTGGATAAAGATAATTGGAATTGAATGCTCTGTTGAAATGGTGAAGAATGGAAATCTGTCAGGAATAGATATAATCTCGAAAGTAATTAAAGCTCAGAGAAAATTAGCCAGATTCATAATACTTGTGGTTATGCCCCTTTACACGTGTAATAATTGGTATATATGAAAATCTTATCTGAGAAAATACAGAAATAAATGAAATAATAATTGTAATAGTATTAGCAATAGTACTGATAATAATTATTATTATGTTATTTCCTTTGATTCCTGGTATATGCTCATTTTTTCCGTGTCCTAACCAGAGAACTTAGTTTAGAAATGGCATCACGAAATTTTCCACTGAGTCATTTTAGGGAAAAAAAGCACGTAAGATCACACATATTTGATATACATAAAGCCCTACGTGAGATGTTGCTGTAATTTTGAGTACAATTCTTTTGTATTCGTTTAAGTTCTGAGATACCAGGAATACCGTCAATGCGTCTATTTGAATAATTTCCAATCAATCGCAGAGCTTCAACTACAACTGTAGTTGTTGATGTCCACATTTTTGAGATTTTGATTTCAAGGTTCTTGTATTTTGATAGTTTTTAAAAGATCTTAAAAGATACATTACAGTCTGCAGACACTGCCATGTCAATAACAAATGACAAGGCTCTGATCACCATGTCTGGGGGATTAGGTCTATCTGCGTCTATTTTATGGTCCCATAAAATCCCTTCTGGGCCTATGTCCACAACCGGATCTGGGTTGTGTTTATACCAATTTCTTGCCGTTTCCTTTCCCTAAAAGTGGCAGATTTCCAACGCAGATATTGGCCAACTTTGTCATGTCTGGTTTTATATTCGGTGGGTGTAAATATCGTGCAATCTGATATAAGATGTTCAGTTGCCTCTGGATATATATGATATTATCTCCATTTATGGCTAATGTAATTGTTCAGTATGTGTGCTTGGTAATTTCTACTTAGAAAGGAAGCATTGGTCCTGTGTTGCAAGAATAAAACCTTCGGTTTTAGCTTTTAAACATGCACTATGCAGCCAATGCTGGATACGGGATTTGTCTAAATTAACTTGTTTGGCAAAGATAGAATATTAACTGTAATGGATGTTATTTCGCCATTGTTCCTGTATCTGGTCAATTGCCTTTCATATTTTTTTAAGATTTTTGCAGCATCAGTATATGTATTATTTTTTTAATTGCAATTCTTCAACCATTGAATCTCCATTTTGAATTTCTAGGCTTCTTTTTTATAGAATACAGTTTTTTCTTCTTTCATTTTCTTTGACACAGATAATCATCAAGTCTTCCGTAGTTTCCAGATGTCTTTGTAGTTTTGTAAAACAGTTATAATTGAACTATCCCTAAGCCCCGTTCGGGTCTGGACAGATACAAACGATCAACATCAGACTTGAGATGATGCATATGTGGGCAATTGAAAAGCTTCTTCATTTTGGCCCTCATTCGCTTAATTTCAGCTATGACCCAGTTAAGGATGTTGAAAAATAAAATCGAATGGACGAGAATATGTACAGTCATATCGTCCAATAATTCCAACATTAAAGAAGGCACTACGTCTTTTGGCCTTAAACGTATTTACAGTGTTTTTGTTTGACTGTATGTGTGTGGGATATTACTGAATGTCAATGTGGTAGCGGCAAAGATTGTGGATTTAAAGAGGATTGATAATTAACCTTTGAGTTGAAGAGGTTAATATTTAAGTCTCTAAAGATGCATCTGTTACGTAGTCTGGAAGAAAGTTGTCTGTGTTTTATATCTGTTTTTGCAGTACTTTATTTCTAATTGTATGTCTTTTAATTAGGGAGCTTCTGCAAAAATATATCAGATCAGAGCAACATGCACCTGCCAATGAAATTAGACATTTATAATGCAATGCTTATCAGTTCTCGTTTGAAGTGATGCAAACCATGGATCATGTACCGGAGAAAACTGGAAACGCTCCACATGCGATTACGATCATAGAACTAATCTTTAAATTTTGGATCGTGTGGAATCGACGAGCATCGAACCAGTGGTCAAGAAGGCGCGATTTCAATAAACTGGGAGAACAAACCTACAGACCAACATCACATTAGACGACGCCCCTTGTACGAAGAGTTTCGATGTGGCAGAAGACGTAAGGGCCGATCAAAGAAACGGTAGAGTCTCTGTCAAAGTTAACCTTCAGAAGTGCATGATCATATTGAAAGAACTATGGGAATATTCTGCCGACTGATCGCTTTTGCGTGACATTTGCTGGCAAGATTTTGAGTATTTTGAATAAGTCCGGTGTTAAAACAATGAGTATATATCAAGAGGCATTTAAGATGTATTCTGTTGCGCAAATTGTTATTTGGGAAAAGGTGTCTGTGTAGAACTAGCACGTTGTATTTGGAATATGAAAACATTTCATATTTATATGTTCTTACAAGTGTCCATAGTTAGTTGCATGTCTTTTTATTGGGAAACTTCTGTGACAATCTGCATTTCGCAATGTTTTCTTTGAGATTCTTCTATCAAATCATTTATTTAAATAACATTTTACAGCTTTTTTCGCTGATAAAATTTGTGTAATATTCTTCGACATAATCAGTGTTCGAATCAAGGTGAGAACCAGGAATTTAAATGAAGATTTCAAGAATCCCAGACATTTGTAAACACAGTCATTGAAATATTAAAGATGTTCAAAATCCCCAGCTACGCTTTCTATGAAATAAGTGGATGCAGATTATGGAAGTTTCTTAGTGGAAACTTTCTGACAAACCCAATGTGTCTGGATAGTTAAATTAGTAAGAATAATGTATTCAGAAAAAACACTTTAGAGTTAGAATTTGATGAACGATTGGGGCTCAGTTTATGTATGAGTTTGTAACTTTTCGAATTAATCTTACGGTATTCTCAAACATTGGTACACAAAAGGCTTTCATTAAATGTAATAAGTATTCATGAGTCCGTTTACAGTGTAGGTTATACATGAAAATAAGATAGACTTTCCGAGACAGACACCGTAAGTACATCGTTAAGCGTGTGTTAGTCTGCAATAGTGCAGAAATACAATAAAATGTAACTCGTTGCTTTATTTAAATGAGCCTAAAGAAAAAGGCGTGAAGAACAAAAAGGAACAGCTATATTACCAACATTCAATAAATAATATTCTCTTTACCGAAACGTCTATTAATATATGGTGTAAATCTTTATGTTCAGCGCTGTTTTCATATAGTTTGAATTCCAAAAGGATGTTGAATGTTTTTAATAAAAATCTATTAATTTCTCTTATATTTCTGGATGCTAACAATGATTATTGCGAAATCAAGACATGTAATATCACGACTGATATTCTCCAAAATTCTCCCGACTTGCATAATTAAAACAGAAATTTAAAAATGCAAAACAGTGAAGAATCACACAAATATATATATATATATATATATATATATATATATATATATATATATATATATATATATATATATATATATATATATATTTTCGTCTCGGATGCTACCTAAATTTTACCAAAAACGAAATATTTTCTATGCCTGAACATGACTGAATGTACAATCGAAATTATTTGTGCACTTAAGAAAGACCTCATACAGCTTATATTTTTTAAAAAGAAGGATCATAACATTCATCGAGAGGTTGGTAGGCTAATGCATCTTTAAAATGTTTGTTACCGAAGGGTTTTTCGCCATTTTATATTATTTACTTTTACTAATTTACTTTTTATATGAATGATTCATTGTAATATATATTGAACTACACCACATATTTGATAAAGATATATATATATATATATATATATATATATATATATACATACATATATACATACATATATATATATATATATATATATATATATATATATATATATATATATACCGATAGACACAGACACATAAAGCTTACAGTATTAAGATAGGTCGCCCATCTAGTTAGTCACGAGTCTCGACGCTACTTAACCTTAGTTATCTTACGAGATCCGGTATTGCAATGCTATAACTAAATGTGTGATCATTTTTGACAGCTTCTATATACTAGGAAAGTAAAATTAAAATATGTTTCTGAAGATGTTGGGCTTTTTCGAAGTTCCAAATATTTACCTTTTTTGTTTTAGTACAACTCATCAGAAGAACAACTAAACTAAACTTTCTATTTTTACTTGTTTAATTTTACTTGTTAATTTTTCATCATTTGATTATTTATGTGTCAGTATTTACAAACAATTATTTTAAAATATGTGCGAGTATTTTAGGCTTAAACCAGATTTATATTATTTTTTTTTCTAAAATTAACAAATTTTGCCATTTGTGTCTTTGTTTATTTATGCACGGTTAATTCGTAATTCCTTTTGGTTTCTACTGCATTTATTTACCTAACGTTTTATATGCTTAAAAACTGATAAAGACTTAAGAGATTCTATAACACGCAGTTTATATAAATCTTCATATAATCGGCATGGCCAGGTACTAAGGAAAATTTTTACCAAACTTTTCTGAAACAATAAACCAATGACCGAATTACTGAAAAAAAGACACTCTATAAAAAAATCAAACACTAAATCTATTCTCCTATGATCTAACAAGACCTACAGTAGTTAGCGCTGTAGTCATAGTTTCGGAGCAGTCCTGTTTCTTGAAAATAGATGATAAATTAAAAATAATATTATTTGTCACCCACTCACTCATTTGTGATGCGTTTGAGCTGTCTATGGGTATGTTAGAACTTTGACAGATATATCACTGGATATGAATCATTTATATTGTTAACGGATCATAAACCACTGGTACCGGTAAGAAAGACCCGTGATCAAATACTTCTGAGAAGACTGGGAATATATAACCCAGTCGCAGTTCCAGGGAAGGCACAACTTGTACGTGATGCACCATCAATACATCCTTTATCCCGCACTTATAGTAATAGGTAATATCAGCCAAAAATGTTGGCTTATACGCTGGCTTCGTGGCAAGAACCAGACCAGAATTGAATAAGAAATTATTTGAAATAAAAATATATGCCCAACAAGACACTGTATTACAACAAATAATAAATCTTACACTACATGAATGGACATACAAAGGAGGAAGAATAACAGGAAGCGTAAGGCTATTGTATTACATGTGGAAATGAATTGTCAGTTCATGACAATTTACTATGGATTCAGGATAGGATTATCATAACTTAAAAATCCTTAGAGCAGAGATATAAAGCACACATCCTAATCATGAATTAGGACGAAAGAAATGCCGAAAGAGAACCAAAGTATCAGTATGGTGGCCTAAAATGTCTCACGAGTTGGAGAAATATCTGAAAAATGCTGGTTTTGTAACGTGAAAGAAAAAAATAAAAGTAACATCAAGATCACAACATGGAATTAATACTGACATTTTAACATAGTAAGGACACCAGCATATTGCTGTAATAGATTATTTCTTAAGATATATAGGAATAGCAAAGATTAATCCAATGCCAAGCGAATATGTAATAGAGAACTTGAAAAATGTCTTCCTGTATTGGGGAATTCTTATTGAACTTGTCAGTAATAATGGGAAAATATCCTCAAGTTACGCATTCAAAGATTTAGCAAACAGTTATGGAATTAGACACATAACAACAAGTTCGCATTAACTTTAAGCTAATGGAGAAAATGGAAAGTGATGTTAAAAAAGCCTATGATGAATTTAGGAATAATCGGGCACTTTTCAAGCATTAATGGAATAACGAAGTACGATAATTTAAGCTACAGGTGTCAGTCTCATTGAATTAATCATCGGAAAGAAAAATAAGAACCACATTACCTTTAGATCCTAAAAGGTTAATACCAGAATGGCCGAATTTCACACGACTCAGTGAGAGAGTTATACTGGCAAAAAACAAAATGGAAAACAATTATCCATCGTTCCGGAAATTTATCAACTCTAAAAAGAGAAGTTCGAGTTAGAAAACAATTAAAAAAAGAGAAATAATAGAACACCAAAGGAAAGATCAATTCAGCAGACATTGGCAAGAGGTCGTATATTTTGACAACTAATCAAGGGAATTTCCGAAGAAATGGAAAACATTTATAGAAAACAATTAATTATCATAACAAGCTTCTTCAGGCAAATAACAATACAAGGGAATGTACCGCAAGAAAACAGGCGATGATGAAAAATATAAACTGAAAAAATATTTGTTTGATTTCACGAAGTGATTGAGTTATCGCCGTTGGACTGTAGCCGAAACAAACTTTGATTTGTAATTATTTATTCTATAATTGGGAAAAGTGAGAAATAAATTAATAAAGAATGTAAATTAACTTAACAGTGCGATCCTATAACAGCATCAGTAATGAATTAATGTTGATAATTGTAAAAACTTCCGGTCCCACTCGGTAATGCTTGGACAAGGCGTTTCCAGCGGTAGTTTAAATAAATGGGTTGTTGAGTTTACTACCTGTTGTGTTGCTTTAACGTTTCAGAGGCTAGTCCATATAATATGTACAGTGTAACCCGGATATAAGAGAGTTGTCGGGACCGGAGAAGAAGTATCTTATATCCGGGTTTCTCTTATATTCATGTTTGGTCTATTTTGTTTGGGTAAGTATGGGGACACTTCATATAACGATTTTTACATACAGAACACTAGTTTATTTAACAGTTATAGACATAAAAAACACAGACAAAAATACATTTTCAATCAGTTTTCAAAATAATTCAATCAAAAATTACTTTTTCTTAAAAAAGTCAGTCATTTTTATTGTACAGAAATCTCTTTGTTAACATCACGAACACTTTCATACAGTCCGTAAAACATTTTCAATGCGTCATCAGAATTACTGCTTTTTGCTTCAAAATAGGCTGTCAGAGTTTCAAGCGCATTCAATGCAGCCAGAAAATTTGGCACTGGTTTGTCACTTTCAGAAACTTCAGAACTTATGCTTTCAGCGTCATCATCTTCGTCAAAATCTTGATCACCCGATTTTATACCACGATGTGATGTCCGTGTCAATCAGTTCTCCATAACATTGTGTACGGTCGTCGAAGCTGATAAATTCGTCAAAATCTGTTTGCCGTGGTTTTGCCGACTTACCAACAACTACAGCTTACTTTTCACTGCCGTCCATGTTTGTGAACCGAAGCATCGTGAGTCTGTCTTTGGGAACATTTGTCCCATTTGACTGTTCGTCGCCGGCAAATCGCAAAGATCCAGACGGCATGGCTTTGTAGAAAATTCCTGTTTCATCACAGTTCCAAACATCTTTTGGATCATATGCACGAAAAAGGTGCGGCAAAACGTTTGTCACCCATTCGTTTGCAGAACCGTGATCTGCTGACGTTGATTTGCCGTGAAATTTTTTGAACGAAATGTTATTGGCCGGCTTCCAGCGCATGAGCCAGCCATTGCTCGGTTCAAAATCAACTTTCAAGATTTACGGCCAGTTGTGATGCTTTCTGCCTGATGACGTGATCGGTGACGGTAGCTCCATGAGCACATGCTTGTGTAAACCATTGTGTAAGCGCTTCGTTAACGTCCTTGTGCACGGATTGGCGCTTTCGTTTCAGATCAGTGTTTCCGTTCATTTGCATGCAAGATCTAAGATCGTCTTCTTTCTTGAGAATTTGTTTGAGTTTGAGTTTCTTCACTTTGACATCGTCGATGAGCTCCAACTGTTCAGAAATGCTCAGAGGTTTTTGTTAAGACGCCGACAACCCTAATCGCAATGATCGCAAGCAAACGGTTTTCAGTTTCAAAATTAACAGACAAACTTCTGACTCATCAACAGAACAGTGGGTAAAGTGAAAGTGCTGTCCAGTAAATGCAACGACAAGCAAAGTCGTCAAAAAAGCGGGCGGCGCTACCCTTAGACACACAAAGCAAAATCATAAGGTAGTGGGTGTCTTCTACAGACACAGATTGGACACAACGTGTCCCTAGACGAGTCAAGATTAAGTTATTGAACTTCACTCTCTCTCTCTAACTGACCTCTATTTGACCGATTTACATCACACTGCCACTATAAACGAACTCTCTTATATCGGGGAGGACGGGACCAGATACATTTTCTCTTATATCCGGGTTTCTCTTATATATGGGTCTCTTATATCGGGGTTGTACTGTATTACCATTGTAAGCCCAATGGAAGACTTACATAACAGTTGAAGGTTATTTCGATTGATAAAATATATGCACAAAATATTTTGTTCCCGGCCCATTTTACTGAAGAGGATCTAATCCAAATCAATGGCGAATGTCTAGATACTAAACTTTTTATTTCGGGATTAATCATTTTTGTGTTAAATAAAATGAATTATTGATGATTTTTATATACTTCTTCTACCCTAAATGTTTTCGTAATTCCAATTTAAGATTCATCAGTACAGACAGGCCAGGTTTGCTTAGGGAGTAATGGAAAAACAGGAGGGAATTAATTGCTTTGCTGTTTAGTCCCTTTGAACAGAAAGCACGAAAGAAAAATGAAACAATAATGTGAGGTCAGAAAAAGAAATGTTTGCTTTCCAGCTGTATTATTCCATATGTGTACATATACATTCATACACATACACATTCACACATATATATATATGCGTGTGTGTGTGTGTGCCCATATGTGTATGTATATACATATATATATATATACACACGCACACACACACACACATATATATATATATCTTGAAGCGCTGGTGTTTTTATTGCCCTGAAATGGGTATTTACTCAATTTGATGTAACGAATATGCATACACCTGCGTTTCCCCTCACGTTAATATGATTGGCTAGTGTCAGCCATAAATAAAGACTGATGTGGAGGTACAGGGAATACGCCTATTGCCTACGCCTATTGCCTACCACCACCACGAGGACTAGTACATTAAGGTTACCTGCTAGATTGTCCTACCCGGTTACAGCAGTCAACAACCACTTTGCTATTTCAAACAAATATTTCCCTTTCCGGGACATATCAGCTTTATTCCGATTCTAGTTTATTTCTTACGATTATTCAGTCCAGAAGAATAAATATTGAACATATATTGACACTAATGCTACATCAAATGTAACATTTTAGAAAAGATTCAACCCAAAGAGAATTTCCTTTATCCATTTTTATGTCCAGTCATGTAAAAACAATGAAGAATTTACGTTTTTTCCAGTTTATATGTAGAGCGAAAAAGAGCAATTTTAACGCGTTTTACAATATGTTGATGAGATGATAATGCCTCAAGAAACGATTTTTGGATATATCAATGGTAGTAAAAATAGCAGAGTTGCATCGATGACAGAAGTTCGAAGCATTGTTAATCCGTGATGTCTAGGCATTTGAATTGAGTAGCAGCAAGAATAAGGGTGATTTTGGGTGATAACGTCATACATTGTACATTGTTATGAATATTCACTTTATACGGATTCTCTCAATCGGATTCACGTATTCGTGAATGTAGTATGTTCTTTTAAAGTTAAAAAGAATTCTAAAAAATGATTTTCGAAATGACGATGGTTTGAATAGCAATACTGAATGAAATAATGAGAAGGCGATTTCCAAAGTTAGCTGAAGCACGTTGGAATTATTGAATCTCTGAATCCATAAGGGAAAATTCGATGGCACAAAGAACCCCATTTTTTTTCTTTTTCAAGAATACAATTAACAGTTTTTAGATGGATTTATTTTGTAGGTTGTGTAAATAGGATAATTCTGATTTGTTGAATTTTTGCATGGCTAACCTTTTCAAAAATATCCTACGGTAGCCTTCTCATATTTGGATGTCTTTCAAGACAGTAGATTTGCATGGATTTAAATACAAGCTGAAATAGTTTAAGGTTGCAGATATGCAGGGGTGAAGTATGCAATAACTCAAAGCCGTAATAACGAAACATGAACTGAAAAGATTCTGAGGAATTTGGTCTTCATTTTTCATAAATAAATACCTTTTTATAATACTGAACGTAGACGATGGCGATGATATATTTTATAACAAAAAGTGATCGAATAATTTGTCAAAAAGAAACTGAGATTGGAATTGATTTACAAACAATTTTTCAGTATTTTATCATTTGTTAGTTTTGATATTTTCTCATATTTCTGTCGTAATCAGTAATGGTCATCATGGCAGGCCTGTCATCATGGTAATATTAATTGTGTGTATCAAGTCCAGTGGGGAGAGGTGTCAAATCTGAACAGTAACATGTTGGTAGAAGTGCATTTTATGACATTAAAATTAGTTCACATCAGTTTCACAAATGGGGTTAATAATTTCCCGGAGCATGGGAGAGTAAGTATCCACTGTTCCACACTGCACCTTGGCGATTGGCCTGCATCATGAACTGTATGCTCGGGTTTACGTGTCACCCTTTCCCACTGGACCAAAATGTGGTTAACTTTGATGGTCGCTCAGCACCTCGTCGTATCTATAAGCTTTAGTATTTGTGAATATTTTTTTCTTTTTTGTCCACTGACAAAAACATTATTTTATCTGAATTTAAGATAAACATTATAAAATTTGCATGACTGAAATTGTGCAAATTTTGAGGTCAGCATGGAATTTTCGTTGTGAACTCTTTAAATTCCACAGAAAATGTTTCTCAAGTGATTCTTATTGTTTCGTACACTTGTCAATGATCATAAATTGCTTGCCTTGGATATTAAGGAAATCATCTTATGAAAATCATTTCTCTCTTTGTTTTAAAGAACCATTTACACAATCCAAACAAAGACTGACCCATTTTCTGGAAGGTAAATGATTTAGAAAGGGAACTCAAGGCCGCCGTGTCTTAACCCCGAAACTCTCCACTGGGGCCGTCCTGCACTTTTTGGGGAGGGGGGAATTGTGGACGCTGCTCTTTTCTTTCAGCACTATTTTATGGCCATTTTTAGGTATTTTTAAACTAATGCTACACAGTCATCATCAATTAATAATATTCATCGCGTATCGTCAATGCCGTTTTGGTGCGGACTGAGTAGGAAGCCTCTACGAGGTTGGATCATTTTTTTTTCTACCTAAGTTATATTGACAATCATAAACTATAATAAACTACAGGGCCGGTTCTTACTAACCAGAACCTCTCAAAGGCGTGCGGAACGATGCTTACTGAAGAGGTAGGGCAGAAGTGCAAATTTCATTTGTACTTATTCTTTTTTAAGGTGTAATTTTCTTTCTGGGCATTTTTTGTAATCAGTTAAGAGGGTAATTAATCTCGGTAAAATCAATTTTTTTATTCCGAGATCATCCATTAAGGAGAATCTCTGGCTTTTTTTTTAAACTTTCACTAATAGTAATACTAACCAGAAGTACACGGCTAGTAATTAAAATACAATTGCTAGTCCTTATATTTTGCATTTCTATAAAGATGAAACCGAGAAAATGATCGCTTAAAAAATAAAAATGTTTACAGATTTTAACACATGAAAAATTTTCCCGAAAACTAAAATACTATTTTTAAAACAAATATTTTAAACAATCCCGTTTGCGTTGTGTTGGAATCTTTGTAATTTTGTTTCAACAGAGGTACGTGGGTGATAAATCTATATGGAAATGCAAAAATATGCGACTTAAGTATTTTTTCGAGTAAAATTTAGTCATAAAAATATTGGTGGTTATTACAAAAAGAAAAACATTTTATTAGATTTTTTTTAAATAAAAAAAACAAACTATTCATTATAAAAATAAATAATTAGTGAATATGTACTGAGATTTTATTATAAATTGAATAATTCCTTCATTCCTTTGTTATTTAAAAAGTAAAGTTAACTTTCCTTCCAATTTTCTTTCGAGAGTATGTGGCCCCCATGCTGGGAGAATTTTGAAATCGATATGTACTAGAGATGGGTGCCTCGTATCCAACTTTCGGACGGTAGCGAGATCCTAACGCCGATCCTGACAGTATTTAAGCAATATAAGTTGGTATCACTAAGAAAAATTGATTTTAACATAAGTTAGTTTTCACAATAAATAAATATTTAGAAATAATTGACTGCAAGAATCAAAATGAAGTAAGGCGTTGGTTCATGCCATATTACTGTTCAGTTCAATATACAGGTCGATTTTTGCAGACATAGACTCACTGGTAACCTGGCAAGCAATAAATTATCAGTACTAAGTAGTAACAGCAGCAGATTTCCCAAGTCATGTGCAACGGAAGGAGAACAATCTGCCCGTGGATTAAATAAAAAATTCAGTTCGAAATTTCTAGGAACAACAGACACTTGAAGGTGTCCGAATGAGACAACGACCGAAATTTTGGGATAAAAATAAAAAAAGATGTTTTCCAAATTCAATAATGGCGACTCTTCATCAGAGGAAGCTCGCTTTGTATATCAGGTGATTTCCCAAGTGTAGCCTATATGTGGAAAAATGCTGTATTATGGTCACACGTTGAGGATCGGACTCTACTGTTTCGTAATTGTTTTAGCGATACAACATTGCAAACCATTCCACTACGTCGAGGTACCCTAACAATCTTCGAAACGTAGCTTATATTTAGCACAATGCTGAAAGTATGGACCGAATAAGGACTGCACTCACTATTCAGGTGTAATTCCTCTAAGAATACAAGATTGTTTAACCATTACGCCATACGAGGTACCCTGATGATTTTCGAAGCGTAGTAGGAGACACGGTGGAGTAATTGATACCGACTCGGCTCTAGGGATCGGCAAAGTGAGTCCAAATTCCAGTTAAATCCATTACATTTATTTACGTGCTAATACACTTGGGAAAAGTATGAATCCTCTTATCCCTCTAGCTATGGGTGAGTACCAGGACAGACCGAGTTCTATAGCCTTGGAGGCCAACTGTTCTCTCGCACAAAGAAATGGCTATCTACTGCGGAAAAAAATCCATGTAACGAAAGCTACATGATCGCCTAATCGAGTATCATGCATGGCACATACCTGACTGAGTTTATATGACGCACAGGCATGAAAATCTGGGCACCGAGTGAGGATCGAGCTCACTATTCAGATATAATTGATCCAGTGAGACAAGCTTGCTAAACATTACGCCACGTAGAATTGCCCTCTTCATTATATATATGCTTTTAAGCAGGACGTCTGCTTTTTATATACTTCATTAAAACATTTTTTTTGGCATGTCCATAATAATTTTTAGCATTGAATATAATAAAAATAAAAATCTCTTCATTATCATTTTCTTCAAATTTTGGGATATTTTTTTTTCTCTAGAAAAACTGGCTTGTAGCTCGAGGACGTTGAAATATGGCGTATTCAGTCAGTTAACTGTTTCTATTCGATATCTGTCAATCACCTGGAATTAATCTTTTGTTGAGAAATAAACCATTTACTGTGTCTGCTTTTTTCACATATGTGACTTTCGCAAGCTGATTGCGATTGCAGAATACTATTTCGGAACTGGAAAGAACTGATCATTTCCAATTGTCTTGGGTACTGGAATGTTCCCATCATACAAGACCTGCGCTTAATTGAAAATGCGTTCTTCTCTCAATAATACAATATACCCAGGAGATGTTTAGATCGAAAATGTATTACCAAAGGTGAAATATAGGGATACGTAAGCTAATTAGATTGGGTTTTTGAAGTGAAACGAGAGAGCTAATAGCATGATAGCGGGGATCGATTGAACAAATATGTGGCAGTTGTAATCCCTTCCAAAATGATTTGACCATTGGTGTCGCATGCATGTAATATGACCGGTTGTAGTCATTAGCATATTCATATGGAAACTGTAGTTGCTAAAAAAATGTGACTACGCTCTAGAAGAAAATTGACTTATTTTTATTGGTAGAATTATATGACCATTCCCTTGCAAGTAGATGTGATTCTAGCATCAGCAGATATAAATACATGACTCGTTCGAATATTTGAAGCCGATTAGGATGAAACGGCGACAATTGAAATAGGGTTGACAATTATAGACTTTCCAACCGCCGTAAAGTATTTTCCCTGTGCTTGTACAATAAATACTTTTCCTGGTAAATATTCTGATGAACTTTCCGCCTAGGATTTATGAATGTAAGTGCAATACAAGACTGGTAACATGGACTCATCAATTTACAGTTGAATTGGTTAGATGCAAATTGTACGTTACATGCTAAGTTATTTCTCTCAAGTTAATCGTTAGTGAAATCCATTGCGACTCTATAATTTCCAGTCAACTTTGACCTTCAGAAATTTCAATGCAATGTCAATCGTTATATTCCTTTTTCTGAATTTAAGCTTTGTTATTATTCACGCTGCTCAGTAATGTTTATGCGCTTGCTCAGCCTTTTAAAATGAGTAACTCGTCTTGTCTTTACTTATATATATATATATATATATATATATATATATATATATATATATATATATATTATGAAATGGTCAAATTCCAACAATTATTTTAAGACATTTTTATGTTTATACATTCTTTTTTATAGATAGAAATATTTAAGTAAATGCTCTGTTTAAAATAAACAACATTTATAAAAAAAAAAATAAAAGAATGTATAAACTTAAAAATGTCTTAAAATAATTGGTCGGACATTTCATAATGTGTGATGTCCTTTTTTTACATTTGGATACGCATTGAGCAGATATGAATGTACGTGGGAGAATCATGGAAGATTGTATTTTAAAAACAGTAAAATCTACCTTGCTACCCGAAACGCTCCCCTGTGGCAAAATCGATAAAAGCACGACAGGCTATATGATGGTTCCGTATATGCTACAGGTTCGATTCCTGTCAGGGGACGCCTGACAATTTCTCGGACATTCAGGGCGGTAAATGTTGTTAATACTGTTTATTATAAACAGAGCATTTACGCAAATATTTTATCTATAAAAAAAGAATGTGTAAACATAATAATGTATTATATATATATATATTATAACATAAGTATCTTATGAAATCTCTACAAAAATAGACATTTTGTTTCAACACAGCAGTGGCTTATCAAGTGATGGTGGTGAATGAAGGAAAAAAGCTTTTAAAAGTTCAATTCAATCAAAGATCTCTCGCCAGGGGGAACGCTTTTACATAAGCTGCAATGACCAATCAAAGGCAAGTATATCAGAATTCAAAAACTTGACAACGAACTTAGGTTAGAATAATTATTTAATGGTTTCATGTTAGGGTTAGACTAAGATAGAATTCATTCTAACCAATATATATTAAATTATAAAATTAAAAATTAACAATTTTTATTGAAATTAAGTTGGAATAAACGTCAAGATCTATGCTGTTCTGAACTTCGTTAAACATGAATACATTTGAAGCATAAACATGAGCAAGGGAGGATGAAATTTGCGAAGGACAATACATGCACAATCAGATTATAATACATAAATACACAAACATATTTAGATATATAAACACGCAAAAAAGCGACGACTGGTATAAAAACGGATAATACAATTTCCAAATAAAGATATATTTAAACAAACAGGTATCTGGGGAAAAATGAAAAAAAAAAAAAAGACTAAAATCATCGGAGTAGGTCGAAAAAATTCGCCCAACAACTTAATGGCAAGCAAAAAGAAAGAAAAATCGAGTAAAATAAGAAAAAAAGTTAAGTGCTCAATACACTAAGTAGTAAAAATCCTAGTGAGCCAGAAAATGTCTACTTTGTTTTCAGCTAAATAAATCGATCTGAAGACCCATGAAGAGGAAACCTAGATAGATAGTTTCTGCATCACTAGGATTATATATATATATATATATATATATATATATATATATATATATATATATATATATATATATATATATATATATATATATATTGTGAACTTGGGATTCACGTACTTATTAGAAAGCGCTGAGACATAGTATAGATCTTGACGTTTATTCCAACTTAATTTCAATAACAACAAAATAAATAAATAACCATATGTATTTTTTTCCTCAGTTTCTTCTTTAGATAATTTTATAATTTATATGTTAGCTCTGTCTGTGATATTAAGCGCTTTCTAATAAGTACCGCGCATATAATATATAAATACTTATATATATATATATATAAAGTTACGGCCTTTTCATATACACAAATCCCTTTCATAAAGAGATATAATAAAAGAATAAAATAAATTAATAAATCTCCGTAGACGCTCAAGCCAGACTATGCGAAAACTTCTTCCGTCTTAAATTTAGCCACCTCCACCTTACCGTGACCCGACATCTATGAAAGTAACTCTATACTGATACAAATTATTAACACCCCACCCCTGCCGATTCTAAACAATCTGCCCTTGATGTTACCATGGAAATTTTTTATTTCAATTCTGACCATACTATTGAAACTCGTAAATTTCAGAAATAAGTCATTCCCCAAAAAATTCGCTTGAAGATGGAACAGAGCCTACTTTAACTCAAGTTAATTCAAATATTATTCTGAAGTTTTCGGCTCTTGTTTTGAAACATGATACCTCTTATGTAGCGTGTTGGAATCATATTTTTAAATAAATAATTATATACATATATATATATATATATATATATATATATATATATATATATACACACAAACTTCTCATATATATACATATATATATATATATATATATATATATATATATATATATATATATATATGAGACGTTTGTGTATATATATATATATATATATATATATATGATCGTAAGGAAGAGACTAGAGGTACAGGTCCTGACGATGCGTTTATCATGAAACACACTGTTATCTGTTGGTGTTGATTTCAATATAATCTTTCATATTTACATACGATATCTTATATATATATATATATATATATATATATATATATATATATATATATATATATATATATATATATATATGATTGCCACCTTAACCTTGTACAAGGATATAGTCGTGAAGTGCAATATAAGTTTTGAATTCAAAGCGAATAATATATCGTTAAGATTTTTATATTTTTATATTTAACTAAAAAACGAAGACATCTAACGCATGAACGCTTCTCTTAAACCTTTGTAGTGGTATTAAAAACGTTGTGGGTAATTTCAATGCCATCTCGTTTAGGGTGATGAGGTACGTATCTATTCAATGACTTGGAAGCGTGCTGTCGAAAAAAAAGCTGAAGTAAGCGATAATAATAATAATTCAACCGTATTTTGTGATTCGCAAGATGTGCAACTAGCAGAAATAATACGTCATGATCAAACGTTTAACGCAGCCACCAAGTGTAGCGGATTGGATAAATGGACAGAAAGTTATACGGTGGACTACACCTTGAGTTAATGCGTTTGTGAGAAAATGAAATAAACCCAATCAATAAAATAATAATAATGAAAAAATATAATTTTATCATTATGCAAGTTATATGGAAACTGAAATAGATTTCTGGTCACATGACCCCAATTCTGGAAAGAACAATGCATTTCTCTTTGCAGTTTTCAATGAGATCATACGGACGTGGTTTCATCAGACTTACTCATGATGTAGGTATTCGGAAATGCTATCTTGAGCTCGACCATCTTTACCCGTTCTAATCCTTACTTCTCATAAATAATTTCTAAACCAAAGGAGACGTCGGATATACTCAAGAGACATTTAAATTTGTTTCAACAAAATATTTACATTATTCGGATTATTGTTCTCATCTTTGTTGCCATATTTGTCACAACGCTTCGGTCGTTGTACGCTCCGTTCTTCTTCAGGTGTTTGGAATGTTGAATTGAAACCTTTATTTCGGAGGACACATGGTACAGTGGATACATGTTTGTTTAGTTCTAATAACAGGACCCAAAGAGTTCTGAGTTCAATTCCTGGTTAAGACATGGATAAATTGATGACGTAAATTAACAGGAGATAACTGATAACTGACCTCCATTAGATATGGCAAGTTGAACTGTGACATTCTACCCCCGAACGAAATAAAAGGTTTCAGTTCGAAATTCCACAGAACTGAAGAAGGCCGTAGCGTACATCGGTCGAAACGTTCTTATAAATGTGGCAACAAAGATGAGGACATTAGTCCGAATAATGTAAATAGTGTACATAATTCCTCATTTCAGAAATATAGAGATATATTGTTTCAACAGAGTCAATATAAAAAAGAAACTTTAGTCACTGAAACTCAACTTTTTGTTTTGCGTCTTCTATCTTCTATATTTGTATATTGAACACACACCTCCACCTAAAAGATTCACACAAAACCTACAAGCTTGTAAATACACATAAGTTAATTTCCTGGAGAATATTATCACGTACACAAATAAAATGGGAAAAATAGCACTAGAAATATGATTCTACTTTTTAACACACCTGCTGCATAATACTTACTTGGTTCATACCTATTATCATTTGCGTGGGTTACCATTGACAGATGCAATGCCCTTCGACGAAAATGCTTATGTGTGCATGTAACTATGAAACAAGTGCAATCTCTTGATGTCGCCTATATAGTTGAGCATCATAGGAATGCGCTTGGCATATACAACTACTTTGCTGTATAGTATAAGGTTGGTGCAAAAATAATGTCGTTTTCTCACATAGTAACATATGTGAGAAAACGACATTATTTTTGCACCAAGCTAATAATATGCATGTTGAATTAGTAAATGTTTATGATATAGTTTTCGAGCGTACCTTTTTTTTTATGATTGCTTCAATCAATGGATATCATGATTTTGGTAGTCATATAAGGCGAATGCCAGAATACTCTCCCAGTTACATCTGGCCCTAATAAGATACATTTTGGAGTATCGTTTTTATATAGAGATCTCATTCAGTCATATGTTCAAGTAGGAGACTGCGATAAATATATGGGAGAAGAAGTTGTTTGATGTGCTTGATCCAGACTTAGTCATAAACATATAATTGATAATGTGATTTCCTTAAAAAATACCACAGTTTGCATAAGCAGGACTGTTGCAGGTTGATGCAAAAATATGTGGTTTTCATTTTCGCTAGAAAATACATCTGACCTAGCCCAGCAATTTACACGACATCAGTAAATAATTAGGTTATATTGATATTTTGGAAAGGATATTAGAATAATCCAGAATACATGAAACAATTCCCGTATTCCATGCAAGACCTACATCTTTTGCGCTGCAGAATACCCACTACGTCACTTCCAGGATTTAAATATGATAGGAAAATGGCAGCAGATCTCAGAATAATCCTTAAGTGGCAGACAGTATCCATTCTTTAATGGTTAATATTGGTTTTACGAGAAACCATAAGAGAAAGATGATCATAGATTGGCACATTAGGATAAGAATATTCTCAAATAAAACTGCTGGAAAACTGTTGTAGTCTCTGGGGTTTCATATAACTATAATATTAATAGTTGTACGCATAGCCCAATAGCCGAAATAGATGTATATACGAAACATCTTTGCAGACCTTACTCGTGTGTTTTGAATCAAATTAAAATTCAGGAAATAAAAATCGAAATAAAAGAAGACCTGTCATAGGAATTAAGATATCCAAACTAATTATGTTATAAAGAAAACGCTTCAAAATATCATATATATATATATATATATATATATATATATTAATAAATACACATATACTTCCGTTTGGTGTGCGTCTAACGTTTCATTGGTTAAACAACTCGTCGGGCACAGGATATAGCTTATTGTTTATTTAATGGGATTGACGCTGATTCATAGTTAAAAAATAATTCGGTAATTATGTATTTGCTTACCAACATATGCAGGCCTTCCTGCGCGTATACGGTCGCTAATATCTAGTTATTTAATTAAACTAATCCTACATATATATATATATATATATATATATATATATATATATATATATATATATATATATATTTAGGCTTATATTTTTAAGGAACTCATTTATTAGAAAATTAAAATGTTCAGAAACACTGAGTTGTATATTAATATTCTTTCGTTTTTATTATTATTTCATTTAGATTCCCCGACTAGTCTCGGCCAACATTTCCATCATCAGGAGGGGAAAAAATGATGACTTGATGGAGAAAATGAATATTTCTTTGTAGTTTACATTTGCTTTTTTTTATTTTTTTAACATGGATATTGGTCAGTCCGCGTGTTAGTTAATCAGTCTCTTTTGAGTTGTTATTTAAGATAAGAGCTGGATTGATTCAGCTGCTCTGAATTCCACTGGTCATTTTGACAGTTTTATTTTTTCCTGCAAAGGGGATATGTATAACCAACTTTTTCAGAGTAAGCGTAACGTAGGCCGTCCTTGGTTACGCTTCAAGGATAAACGTAAATAACAATTAAATTGATGTAAACATCCGTATAGAGGAGATCGAATTGCTGTTGAAAACCGAGCAAACTGGAGAAATACCTGCTACCGAGGTATAAGCAACTTTGAAACGAATCGTCTCAGCCATCTGAGAGAATTTAGAATTAACACTAAATCTCGGGCTACTATATCAGCCCATATCGCAGTCAACACTTTAGTATGCACGTTGTGTGTAATTGTTTGTAAATACATTACAAGACTTACGAAGCCTAAGCATAAAAACTGCATAGGAAGACACTTATGCTTCGAAAACGGCGGGAAAGTCCATCATCCTCCTCCTCAATCATCATCATCTTCATCATCATATATATATATATATATATATATATATATATATATATATATATATATATATATATCAGGGAGATCACATATAAGGCATATATACATATATATATATATATATATATATATATATATATATATGTATATATATATATATATGTGTGTGTGTGTGAGTGTGTGTGTATGTGTGTGTGTGTGTGTGTGTTTGTGTCTTATATGTGATGGTCTCCACGTGATATTTCTCATATGAGATGCATATCAATCTAACGTTCTAACTGGAAGAAATGTCGAAATAATAGATGCAGTCACGTGATGCGTATAATATTGATTTTGTGGAATTGCGTCTGGTGATCATTTAGGAATCCTTACCCGATTTCGGATAGAGTGGATTTACTCCAATCATTCACGGTGGATTAGCCGGCCATGATAGAATCAATATGCTTTGAATATTACGTTTGGCAATGGAGGTCCTTAGGCTTTAGATTCAAATGATTAAAGTATAAAAACAGAATATATATATTTCAAATTTAAAGTTCCAAAATTGCCAGGATTTATCTAAGTAATTCTAAACTCAGATATTCATAATATTTCGAGATTGTCGAATGTACTGGAAGATAAATAGATCATAATCAAAATGTCGCTTTTATACAAAATGTTCATCCGGAAATGATACAATGTATATGAGAATTGGAAAATATCATAAGTATGAAATTATCTTTCTTCTTTACATTTAATAAAAATTCGAAATCCATTAGAATACAATACATTCACTTACTTGCTTATACCCTTGGGAAAAGTGAGAATCCTCTTCTTCTCCCTCCAGCTATAGGTAAATATTAGGACAGGGTGGGTTCTATAGCCTTGCATGGCAAATTGTCTAGGAGAAGAATAACTCTGAATTCAAACCTGCGGAGGTTCGTTTGGGGACCCTGTGCTACGTAATGCAACAAGTCTCTCTGTTTGTGGATGGTTCTACATAAAACCTTCGCCATTATCATGTGCCGGTGTTGGGCTGTCAGTTGCCTAGCAAGGGATCTGCTTGACCTACATACGTCGAATTCGACTGGAGAGTCATATATATATATATTGTATTTGGGCATAAATCCGCCATTTATACAAGTTTCGTTAAAGACATCCGAGAAGATACTGCGTTCAATCATTGTTATTTAATTTTACTCTGCTCGCAGAAGTGTTTTCTATTCCTGGCACAAATCTGAGATAAACCTTGCAAAGGGTTTGCATATCCGAAGTATTTTTTCTATTATTTTAGCCATTACCAATGGCATTTTTTTTTTAATTTTAACTGAATGGTTTGACTTTTTTTCATGTACGTGTCTGAATATATATGAATGTTTCATCCTCCAGAAATGTTCAGTAGATTGTGGCCGTTTTAGTAGTGAATGTTATCTGTTATAGCTTTTGATTTGTTTTTGTTATTAGGGCTTCCATTATTTTTAATATATATATATATTTTTATGTGAATTACACTGTTATACTTAAATTCTTTACTAGTATGATTTGAATCGAGTTTTGGTTGGTCTTGTGTGCGTTTAAATGAGTCCTAATTGATTTGTCGTCGGGTAGGTGTAACGTAATCCTCGAGATTGGCTTGTCTGTCGTCTTTAACCACATATATATATATATATATATATATATATATATATATATATATATATATATATATATATATATATATATATATCGGAACGATGTTATGCAACTGAATGACAACATCGAAAAATCTATGTAATGCATCTCGTAATCTAAATGGATTTCATAATGTTATTATTCATGGAATTATATAAATGCGATAACAAGAGGATATATAACCATCGATATCAGTTATAATTATGAACCGATGGTAGAAGTTTATATATATATATATATATATATATATATATATATATATATATATATATATATATATGGAATACAGTTCAAAATTTGAAGCTTCCACCGGTAATGTTTTAAAAATTCATCCTAACAAATAATTTTACATTAAATTAAAGGAGGAGTGGAATATGCCGTTTTATAAGAACTTTCCTGAAAAGAAAAGAAAAAAAAATGATAAATATTGCTATCTTCAAAATATCCTCCTTTAGACGTGATTACTGCTTCTCAAATTTTTGCTATTCGTTGCAAAAGTTTTTCATAATAAAAGTTTGATAATTGATTCTATTTTTTATCAGTGATTCCAGGAGTTAATTTCCTTTTTTTCTTTTTCAAGCTTCTGTCAAGTTGATCCCATGTTTATTCTGGAGGTAACCTCAAAATTTTGAACTCTAGTGTGTGTGTGTGTGTGTGTGCGTTAGTGTGTGAGTGTGTGTTTGTGCGTGCGTGTATATATATATATATATATATATATATATATATATATATATATACACGCACGCACAAACACACACTCATATATATATATATATATATATATATATATATATATATGTGTGTGTGTGTGTGTGTGTGTGTGTGTGTATGTGTGCGCGCGCCTGTGCGTGTGTGAGAGAGAGAGAGAGAGAGAGAAAGAAATAAAAACATTTCATCTATATTTTTAGGGAAAATTCAGTATTTGTTGCGCTTCTGTAACATATTCACACGCACACTCACACTCACCCACACAGACACACACACACAGCGACACACACAAGCACACACACACACACACACACACACATATATATATATATATATATATATATATATATATATATATATATATATATCAGTAGTGCATATATTAAAAAAAAAATGCTTAAAATTTACCTACATCCATGCCGTGCTCGAATAGCTTAGGCGTAGTTTTCGAAAGTGACACCAATTCAGCCGTGTTTCGATCCTAGCTACAGCCGACCGGATGTATAGTCGCACTAATGATACAGCGGAGCAGTCTGTCTGTGGATGATAATATATATATACGTATAATTTTTTTAAGCGTTTCACCCAAGAAAGGCGGGAACCCACTAGGACGCAAGGAGTTAGAGAAGATTTGGAGCAAGATCAAATAGGCGTGATAGAAGAAAGGTAGAGGAGAATGATAGTGGATAGATCAAGACAAATGGAGCTGTTGGTTGAATAGTTGGAGATTATAGCTCTCAGGGAAACTGGAATAGGGAAGGGAGTTCCACAGTCGAGAGGTGCGAGACATGAAGCATTTGGATTAGAAGAGACGGCTACATGTAATAGTTTTGACAGTGAAAGGGTGAGAGCGGGATGCCAGCCTCGTAGGGCGCTTGAACTCATGAAGTCTGGGAACCAGCGAAAGCAGCTCATCGGAGCAATTACCATGAAAGTGTTTGTAAAAAAGACAGAGAGAGACGACGGTGCGTCTGTGGGAGACTGACTGTAGACGAGATGCCAGACCAGGGCCAATTATATTGCATATCCGACTCTGGATCTCATCAAGAACCCCGAAACAGAGGGGTCTCCAGACCATATATGGCAGCGATACTCCATGCAAGGGCGAATTGTTGATTTATATATCTGAAGGATCGATTCCGGGGAAAAATTTCCTGCTTCAACATAGGTAGCAAACTTTCCTTGCGGTGGACGAAGCAATTGACTCAATGTATTTGTTCCATCTCAGGTCAGTAGTCAACGTGAGACCGAGCAGCCGCAGAGAGGTGCTCTTGAAAAGTTGCGCGTCAGACATTCTAATGGAGTGCAGGGAAGGATCTCTGTGGTGATTAATAGAGAGCATTAAAGTTGACCAGCCAATTCCTGCCCCAGTTCACTGATTGGTGGTCCTTTTCGAGACGCACGGCCAGGGTAGTTTTGTCAGCGACACTAGATTTGTATTTGAGGCAGGAGTAAATTGCAGTGTCGTCCGCGTAGATGCCAACTTGAGAGTTTATGGCGTCAGGATGGTTATTTATGTAGATAAGGAATAGAGTGGGGCCTAGGATGGAACATTGAGGGACACCTGCGTTCGTGGGATAGTAACTGGAGGAGAATCCGTTGAGAACGATCTTGAATTCATGGTTTGGCAGGAATGATTGTCTTAGATCAAACAATCGACCCGTAATGCCATAACCCAGGAGCTTACGAAGAAGGAAAGCATGTCAAATCCTATCAAACGCTTTGGAGATGTCTACGGCCACGTTACGAGCTTCCCAGTTATTTTGAAGAGCTTGGTAGACAGTTTCAGTGATGGCCGTAAGCACATCAGCTGTAGATCGGGCAAAGAGGAAACCATATTGCTTGTCTGAGAGCAGATCATGGGGTTTATGGTGGTTAACCACTTCGGTATTTATTAGGGATTCGAAGACTTTGCTGAAGAAGGGCAGGAAACTGATAGGCCTGTAATTAGAAGGGTCAGAGTGGTCGCCAGAATTCTTGAAAACAGGAACAATCGAAGAGGATTTCCGGTAGCCAGGAAAACAATTCCTTGAGGCATTAGTTATATAGTTTAGAGAGGGAGGGCGCCAGTTCATGGACGCATTTCTTCAAGACAATGGTTGGTATCCCACCCCCACCACTAGCTTTGTTAGCGTCTAAATTGGAGATAATGCCCAATATCAAAGACTGGGTTATGTTTAACCCACTCAATAGGGCCTCAGTTCTAAGAAGGAAATCGTGTATGCGTACACTACTAGAGTCGAGCGTTGAGTTGAATGAAAATTTCCGAGTCAAGCATTCAGCCTTGTCGGCAGAGGAGGTCAGGACTTCGAACTGGTTGAACAAAGGAGGTATAGAGCGTTTCCAATTGTTCAGTACGCTCTTGCAGAGACGGCAATAATCTTTGGAGCCAAATTTGCGAGATGCAATACGCTCCTTCATCCGAGCAGCAAATAGTGACTTATCCTCGTTGAGGACACGCTTACACTCGTTACGGGCGGAGGCAAAGAGATCTCTATTGCAGTCCGACATGTCGCTATGAAATCGGTGAAAGAAGTGGTTCCTATGGGCAATGGCGGCTGAGCAAACAGCTGAGAACCGCCACTTGACCCTATATTTCCTTGAGGGGATGAAAGCGTCGATTCCAGCTTTAACCCAGGATGAGACCTCAGAAGCACATTCTTGGACGGGGAGCGTAAAGAAAACATCCCAGGGGACATCGCGTAGCAAATCACGGAACGAGTACCAGTCAGCTCGTTGATAGTGGAACGAAGTTCTAGTGGTAGAAGGTTCTTTGCAGGGCATGAATTTGAAGATGTTAACAGATACTACAGCATGATCGGAGTTACCAAGAGAGGAATTGTATGGCGCTACAAGACTCTGGGATTGAGGTATAATGTACTCATTATAATGTGTCTGGACGCACATCGAAGAGGATCTCATTTTTTTCCTAGGTTTTTCTTTCATTCGATGCTTTTAATATATTAGGTTGGTGCAAAAATAATGACACAATAATGTCGTTTTTTGACGTTAAAAAATACGTCAAAACACGACATTATTAAGTTATTATTTTTGCACCAATCTATTAGTAATCAATGCGCCGCTGTATGTTTTTTTCTCCCAGTCTACATACATTTAGAAACCAAAGTCAATTTAGACAGCTTTTACTTTAAACTAGTCATATACTTACGTCCATATCAGAAATTCCTGTTCTCGCCCGATCACAGATTTTCCGTCTATTTGTGCCTGATCAGTTGCTATGTCGGCGACCGCTTGCTACTAGCAGGTGTTGTAAGCAAGGATATGATGGTGGCCTGATGGAGAACAGCTAGGAATGAGAAATCGGAGAGCTGTGTTCGAATGCAGCACGCATTAGCTAAATTCACTTACCTTCAAATACCCTTGAGAAATATATGAATGCATATTTTCTTCTCCCAGGTATGGGTTAAATGTCAGGACACCAAGCGTCATATATGTTTGATTGGTCAGGAATTCTTCTGTCACGGCAATCATTTATTGAAATCAGGCAGGATCCTCATTCATATCATCTAAGGAAGGAACGATGCAGCTGAAAACATATTGGCGCTTGCTCCGCCACAATTTATAACATAATATATATATATATATATATATATATAATTTGTTTAAGCATAACAGAAAAAATGTTATCTCATAAAATTGACCAAAACTTCAGGTAAATTTTAATCACTCCTGGATCAGGTAGTTTTATTTAATGTTAGACATCACATCCACAATGAAAGATTCAATTATTATTATTTTTTAAGTACTCTTTGTATTATTTTCAACGAAGTAGTCTTCTAGTAGATTTAATACTTCATCGACAACTATTTTGGTATTTTAATTTGTCATTAATATAGCAACTCAGAAACTGAGGTACATTTAAGTATCTGTGTGGTGGCTAAAATCTGTACCAGACGCATGAGGCGGCAACTGGAATCGTTTCAAGCACAAAACGCTTTAAAACGTATTAAGATCGACGCATAAACACGCCTCTAGGTGGTTATGAAAATGATGTTTTGGACATGTTTATTCGTCCGTGTCTGAAGGTTTTGTTTTTTTTGTTATAACGTATATACACTTCTACGTTGGAAAACTGGTTAAGTAATGCCAGTGGCATAGAAGAAATAATCGTTAAATTTCTCCGGTAGGCACATCTGAGTTTCATTGGCTATGTGGTTTTTAATGAAATCTTGTCACAACACTTAACTCCGTCTTTGATCAATCAAATTGGCCCATGCGTTCATCATATTGTCCAACATATCGATGTAGGCAGTGCTTTGTGGCAACCATTACTGTAACAAATGACGTTGATACCCTAGACGATTCCGATGTATCCTGCTGTCTTTAAGATATTCTTAAGTAAATAATATTTGTTTCTCTTGGTTACAATGAAATGTACCCATTGTTAGCCAAAACTAATTCCTGAGAGTTAACAGGAGGTTACACGGAAACTTTGAAGAATATTTATCTCATTTCAAGGCGGCGTTGTTGTGAGCGACATCCATAATCTCCGTATCTCGGATCATTTCCGGATTCACATATGGTAATACACTAGAGAAATTTACCAGTAACATGGGATCAGTTGAATTTGGCGTATCCGGATGAACTTGCGTTAGGGCCTATATATATGTTACGATACATCTAGGTCCTATCATAAATGTGTCACACACAAGCATGTTCTGACGCGCGCGCGCGCACACACACACACACAGACACACACACACACACATATATATATATATATATATATATATATATATATATATGAAGAAAGTTATAGGTTGAAGAGGGGGAAATACGTCTCACATGTCGAATGTTGTAGCCAAAATTGTATACGCCAGCGCGCACACATACACACACACATACAGACACACATACATATATATATATATATATATATACATACATATATATATATATATATATATATATATATATATATATATATATATATGTCTGTGTGTGTGTCTGTACAATGTTAGCTACAGCATTTGACACACGAGAAATCTTTCGCTCCCATTGAAACTATATCTTTCTTTATCCATGTAGCAGTTGTCCCTCGCTCACTTCCGTCACTAGTAATAATAGACCTACCTAACTCTTTTGCAAAGATGAACACTTTAAATTTAACTTTATCTTCCTAAAACGTTTCACACATCGAGAATTCAGACGGAGAACGGGTTTTTTGCTAAGAATATCATTTCCACCAGAAAATACACCATCTGCACAAACATCTGTTGGTGTATAATTCACATTTCTCGGTCCTGTGATGATAGACATACTTATAATTAATATTTAATAAATGATTATTGTACTGATTATATTGGTACCATTTAGTTTGTCCTCGTTTTATTAACTAACCTATCTCTTTTACACACACACACACACACACACACACATATATAGAGAAAAATAGAGAGGGGAAGTGTAAAACTGAAATGAAAATTAAGTTCGCAGAAAACCATACTATATATATATATATATATATATATATATATATATATATATATATATATATATATATATATATATCTGTGTGTGTATGTATGTATATATATATATATATATATATATATATATATATATATATATATATATATATATATATATATGTATTCGAAAATGTAATACTCAGAAAAAGCTTTTCTATCGCATGTCTTAGCTAAGAATCCCGAATAGATTTGCACCATCAAGAATTAAAATAATAGCCCACACCATCGCTGACATTAATGACTGTCGTAAAAATAAATATATTGCAGGCCATACCGTCCCATGTTGTATAAGAAAAAAGCTTGAATTCGAAGATGTACAAAGTTAATACGACGCGCCCAGCCGAACGGCAACGTAAGTTATAGCGAAATATGCGCACTTTGAAAAATTTCTCCAAGGTGTTGTTAAATGCCTTGGTCTAACTTGCATATCGGCCATTAAGAAAATGCTGGAAACCTATTGGTTGATATTAGTGACGACTTGACGTTTTTTGGAGTCTCTTAAAATGCGATATTAAATCAGTGTTCGCATACAAAGAAAAGTTAGTTTGACACTTTTAAACTAATTCCTTTCTATCCTATTGGATGATAGCTTAGTTTATTTTTATTTTTTCTCGCGAAAAGAAAAATTATTCATTTATGTATAGAAATGTAAAATTAGATCCTATTTTATGTACAGGCACACACGCACGCACGCACACACACTAACACACACAAATGTGTGCTTTTGTGTGTTTGTGTGCTTCCGTGTATGTGTGTGTGGCTGTGTGTGAATATACAAATAAATACACTACGAAATACGTATTAACGTAGTGATATATCTTTAATCTTCCACACTTATTCACTTATAAATATGCAAGATCTTGGTTGAGGAAATATGTATCGATAGTTCTTTAAAATATCGCAATGCACACACTCACAGACATGCGCGCGCACGCACTCACGTTAACGTGTACGCATACACACAGACACACACATATTTATATAAAAATGAATTATAAAATATTGCACTAAACTGTGAGAAAAAGAAATATGCAATTCTAATACTATATATATATATATATATATATATATATATATATATATATATATATATATATATATATATGAAGTCTGATGATCCGCAGTCTTTAAAAGGGCTGGTCTGTTTTTATTTAAATTATTTGCTCTGGATTTACATTTAGCTCTCTGGATTTTATCCTCCTTAGGTTTACCCATGCGGATTACCTAGTTTTCGTAGACTATCTATCTAGCTAGCTAGCTAGCTATCTAATATATATATATATATATATATATATATATATATATATATATATATATATATATATATATATATATATATATATATATGCATGTCTGCGTGTTTTTGTGTGTATAAGTAGACGGTGTGGTTGATACTAAATGTCTTTATTCAGTCATCCTTGGACGCAATATTCAAGCTACGTGTGTTGCGCAGTGGCTCAATTCTTTATATATACAGGTCAGGTACTTTTGCTTTTTTTTATATCCTGTTGCAGATTAAATTAAACTAAAGTATTTTGAATAGAAGTAACTGTGGATGCGTTTATGTGTAGCTATTGTACTTCTTTTATTTTTTTTTAAAAATTGATTACATAGATTATTCTAAATTAATTAATCATACACTGTTGATTATTAATATTCAGTTTGCCTAGTTGTGTTTATGCGTGCATTCCTACTTTGTCGGTTTGTTTATTATTTATTTATTTTTGCAATATCACCCTTCAGCTTCTAAACTATAAATAAATGAAATTAATGATGAGAACAGCGTTGCATAGTTTTCCAAAGGTTTATCTCCCAACAGCATATATAATTCATAAATAAATTCAAAGTATCAGTTGTTGAACATGATACATCATAAATGTGTTCTCTGCGAAGTGCATTATCACATTTGGTGTTTTTATGTACAACCATTCCTGTTTCGAACAACATGGTTTGAAATTAGAAAGGAAAACAATAATAAAAAATTCTTTTTTGTCTTTCTACACTATCTTGAATAAATGATTATGAACGATGCCCAAATCATTACTACAAACTGCAATAAAAATCACATGACAGTGAACCTGCCTATTTTACTAAACAGGTGTTTAATGAGAAAAGATGTCGGTCGATAGTACCGCCAACACCTCAGTCATTTAATGCAGTATGTTTCCGCCATGGAAATAGCAAACCTCAACAAACCATTGCGATTTATGATTGCAATTAAACATTTTCTAAAAAAAAACAAGCCAGCACTAAAAGAAACATATGGTTCAACTCATCGACCATGAACAATATTCTTTAAACTCAGACGAAAAAACTTCTCCACAGCAAGCACTTTCTGAAAGATATTCAACAACAACACAGTAAAAGTCAGCTACAGTTGCACCGAAAACATGACACAATCAATAAACATGCATGGAAACAACAAGCAAAACACCCGGACAAACCAAACCCAAGTGTAACTGTATAACACAGAACGAATGTATTTAAACGGAAATTGCTTAGAGAACAATGCAATATATAAAGCCACGTTAAAATCAGCAGATAATAAAGAACGTTTTAAATATCAGTAAATGATGGACTTTGCACTCATAGAAACTAGTCACAAAAATCACCCGTTAAAAATAGTAAATACACGAAAAGTACAATGATTTCTAAACATGCCTGGAAAATAATAATACGAAAATAAATCCAGGCCAAAAATATAATGGGAAATAAAGAAAACAGCATCTGCTTCAAAGAATATATCAGAATACAGTAAACTCTGTCTGGAGGAGAAAATATCTTTCAAGAATAAAATAAACTATTAAATAGATGATCAGAATTAATTCTCAAAATACCGATACGCAAATGGTTTTTAGAAAGTTATTTATTAATCAAAAAACAGATAATGAATAAGAAGTAAATATATAGAAATAAAATTAAATGTGAATAATAAATTAATAAATAATAAATAGATAAATTATAAAAATAGATAAATAAAAAATAAATGAATTAAGTAAATAATAAACAAACTAGAAAAACTACGAATGCTCGCATGAACACACGTAAACGAAATTATAGAAAGCCATAAGAAATTAGAAAGCAATCAATAATGAAGTAAAAAAAGAACACTCTAAAATAGACGAAAAACTGCATTCGGACTCACAATTTCTTCAACCAAAGTATAAATTCTTATACCCGTAGAATAATTTGAAACAAAACCTTTACTACCCGTATAAGAAACAAAAAGATCGTGCTAAAATACAAAACAAATGTCCTTATATATATATATATATATATATATATATATATATATATATATATATATATATATATATATATATATATATATATATATATATATATATTGTGTGTGTGTGTGTGTGTATAGTGGTAATTTAGAAAAAATATTGCTGTTTTTGTATTGGTTTGTTGATAAAGTCATTTAAGGCAATTGGCAATTGTGGTAGAGTGCTCAATTAATAGAATTAACGAAATAGTTTTTGAACTAACTCATCTCTACTTCAAAACAAGCCGACTGTAGAAAGATAGCACAAAGCATGATAAACATAAACCAACGGAAAAATAAAAAATGAGCATTTAATTGGTTTAAAAAAGAACTAAGGAAAGACAGTTCTTTCATACAACTTGACATAAAAGAAAAACACATTAGAATTAAAAATAGACATAAACTCTAATCTAACATTAATATAAACATAATATTTAATCTACCAACAACATATACAGACATTCAGAAACGCGAACAGCAGCCATTACACACACAAATATATATATATCTAACCAACGCCTTTATCCACTGTGCCATGTGTCCTTGAGGACATCTGGATATGAATTTCTGGGTATTATGAACCTAATGTTTTCAGCAACCATTTTTACCAGTGCTCATTTTGCGATTTTGCTGTTATTCTTCTATGTTTTTACCAGAGCTCATATTCCAACTTTGTTATTATTGCTTTTCTCTGGCACTGCTTATTACTGGTTCCCATATTGTATTTATTTCTATGCTTGGTCGGCTCAGGAGATTTTTGTGGCCTAGCATATGTGCTGATTCCTTAAGTTTACGAATTTTCCAATGGTGTTCCCTGTCTATCATCTCAACATGATCCCACAGGGGACGGTGATCTCCCTTCTCACTTTATATGAGCACTGGTAAAAATGGTTGCTGAAAACATTAGGTTTTCATACCCAGAAATTCATACCAAGATGTCCACAAGGTACAGTGGTTAAAGGCGTTGGTTAGATCCAGTGACAAACCCAAAGGGTGTGAGTTCAATACCCTTTTAAGGCAGTGGAGAACTTTCAGAGGGAAAATTTGCAGGAGATAACTGATAATTGACATCCACCAAACATGACACTTGGAACTAGAACAGTCTACCCCAGTGATAGAAATAAAGGGTTCAGTTCGAAATTCCGACCACCCGAAGAAGGCCGAAACGTTGTGATAAATATGGCGACAAAGATGAGGACAATAGTCCGAATGATGTAAATACTGTACATAATAGCTCATCTCAGAAATATACACAGCTGCCCTAAGATTATCACATACACTCATTATAGCCTTGTTTTTGTAAAGGTGTTTTATAGAGGTGTCTATATAATCCTGTGATACACAGGCTGTCTTCTATTTTCTCCACGAAAGGGAGATGCAACTATTCTACTAAGTTTTGGCCACCAGGCTTATGCACTTCAGGTGGAATAGAATCGTTAGGTGTAGGTGATTTTCCAGATGAGATCTGCTTGATGGAGTCACTTGCTTCATGATTGTTAGGTTCAAAAAAGATCATCGGAATTACTGGATTCTACACAATTCATGAGAATCTACAACACTAATGACCCTGGTCAGCCTTGGTAGACGCGCGGGTACGCACACACACACACACACACACACACACACACACACACACACATTGATCTGGCGCGTTTCAACCTCTGATGATTTCAATCAAAGCAAATTTTCATTTGCAAGAATATTTAGAACATAAATACAATCGAGTTTTCAAAATTTATAAGTTTAATAATAATAATATAAATCCTAATTACATTAAAATTTCCACAAAAATAAAAAAAGAAATACTTTTTAGCAGCGAATTTGGAATTATTACATTTGTGTATTCATTGTTTGATCCTTACCCACTCCATCTTCACATTAAGTATTATAATAAGAAGAAATATAAAAATAAATTTTAAAACTCCCTTCGCGCTCTAAACTCGACCATGTCTCTCACAACATCACTCGCTACTTTCTATATCTACTTTTATAAGGTTAATACTGTCCGTCAAAAGTGTAAATTTTAATTTTATGTTTCGTTTCACCTTTTGAAAATGATGTCTGAAGATCGAGGGAAAAATAAAAGTCTCTGGTGAAATAAATTATTACAATGGAGCATTAAAATTTTCTGTTTTTATTTAAATAAAATTAAATTATATATATATATATATATATATATATATATATATATATATATGAATAATTTCTCAGAGTTAACCTGTAGAATAAGACAATATTTATAAATGTAAAAGACAATAGGAAAACTGTAACAGTGCCGACGCGTTTCGTCCGACGTGGACATTTTCACGGCAAAAACGAAATGAATTTATTAAACAAAGTAAGTAATAACAACAAAACAAAATGTCATTAGCAACTGGAAGAATTTTAGAGAATGCTATTTTCATACTGTTAACTGAAAATTACGTCAATTACTGTCACTTGTAGAGATATCGTTGTTGTGTTGACGGATTCAACCATTTTCTTTTGATTTCTTCGTACTGTTGTGTACGTTTGGTTGGAGGTGTACTAATAGGGAGTAGATTAACAATTGTGTAATATTCAATCCGAGAGAAGAAACGACATGATATATCCTCTTATCAAAAGTGTATATATATATATATATATATATATATATATATATATATATATATATATATATATGGGAGTTATGGGTAAGTGCAATTTGCAGAGAATGAGTAAGACAAGTGGCAGTTTGAGATGACTGACGCAATTGAAACCTATGAATGATAATAAGAATTCTTCGCGAATGGTGCTATGTGTGCTGCTTTTGAGGTCAAGGAGAAAGCAATATGAGATAGAGGCTGATGACCACCATCGATCTGATATGTCAGAAAGATAGTTCCAGTAATCTGTCAACTCTCTTGGGAGTGTGTAATTCAATTATAGCATTACATTATTTTCGTTTAGCTCCTGTTCATTAATCTACCCATAATGCCTTGAGATTGTGTCGAAAAATTGATTTCAGTGTTGGTTAAATATGCTTTAATTCGCAACGATTCCACTGATGGTATTCATTTCAAAGACAGGATTTCTATAAATTTTCCGCTTGAAAGCTCTCCCCAGTTGGAAGTTAGCGCCACTTAATTTTCCGCCGTTACTTCCACTGCATTCAGCATTGTACCAGATAAAATGAAATTTAGTTGCACATTTTAAGTGTGCTTACTGTAAGCGATATTTAACTAGCTAATATTGCATCATATTGACCAACTTAGTTCGATTATTTCTCAGTAAATGTCGCCGCAAACAATTGCATGAATAATAAATCATGAATCTTAGTGTATTTAAAGAGAAGTTACAGGGATGAGTCAAACTTCATGCAAGGACAGTTTCATTACTTTGAGTTTTCGCGCTATACAATCGTATTCCTTCTGTTTCTTGTTCGTTTACTACTAGATAAGAAACAGTATGTTCAAGTGGTATAAATGATATAGTCTCATAAAATAGAATCTATTTTCTGGCTCGGCTGTTTTGAGCAGACATTCTCTGGGAAGACATGAATCATTCACTTCTCGCCCTACCCATTCTATACAGAGGGAAAATCAGTGGGAAATAACACCTTTATATTTCTCAAGAATCTATGGAAATTCACAGGTATAAATAAGCACAATATGTGTAAACATATATCCTGACGGTAAAAGTATCCGAAATACGCCTTAAATAGCAATTATTACATCCGAATAATACCCTTGTGCAAATTAATTGAAAAAATGGCTTTAGTTTCCTTTCTTTAAACATACGGTCTGTTTTCGACTCGCTAAATTGACAGGGTCAAATCAATTTCTGTCTTTTCGTTAGATTAAGTCATTTGTAGTAGTGTGCAGTAATATGAATCTGTTTTTGGTGTTTATGTTGAAATTTGTTTAGCCCTGAAAAATATTGCATCATCCTTGATTGCATCAGATTATTAGAACGCCCAGACACTATCGTCTCGAATGTCAATTAGTTGTCCTACCACCATTGTCTGCGTCTAACTTTACCCCAAAGAACCTTCAAAAATTGTAACGTTGCACAAACACAGTGGCAAGCCTTACCAGTGAGCAAACTAAAGTATTATAGACTGGAGGGAAACTCTAGAGATTTAATTCCAGTCCAGAATCTATTGTCGATCTGTAAAGATCAACTTCATGGAATGGACATGCGTTGTAGTGACATGTTCATTTGCTCCTGTTTCATTGAAAAAATGTAAATAATAACGGAATTATTTGTTTTGTTTCAATTAATTTGCAAAAGGGTGCATTACATATTCTAAGACAATGAGCCAGTATTATTTTGTGCAGACGTTTAATGACACAGTGATAAGGATGATAAGGAATTATCATTATCTTTCCACGTGAATTGAAATCGTGTGCTCTATATTAACAAATTAACTAACTACGAAAGTACAGATAAATGCGATAAAACATAATAATATCAATCAACAACAAATAATAAATTAATTACTAATAAATGACTAAAAAAGTGAACAGTAATAAGATATTCAGAAATGTATTCGATATGATCAGTTCTATGCAATGTGTGATACACGTTTAAGCGATCATGTCTCTTTCAATATATGACTAAAGAGGCAGAATGTTTCCCCGCATTAGGTTGTCATTTCTTTCTGCGGTACAAAACTCCCACTCAAGACTATATAGAATCCGGCCTGTCCTGCTATTTACGTATAACTGGAGGGAGAAGAAAAGTATTCATACCTTTCCCAAGAGTATAGCCCGTAAGTGAAAATAATGGATTCAACTGAAAATCGAACTCGGCTCTCCGATTACTCAATCCGAACCAATATCCATTGCTCCATCGTTTCTCATATTCCCCACCTTTCCGTTATTGATGAGGACTTATTTCCTACCGTTTTATTTGTAATAGTCTAGAAATCAATATTTTGATTATGACATTAACTTCGAGTTACTGTGATATCGATTTATGTCCGTGTTGCTGTTGAAAGACCTCAAGTGATGTGGTTTCTGGAATTTGGTACAGTTATTTGTTTGTGATTCTTTAGTGCCAAACCACAAGTTTCGAAGAAATATGGTATTTGCTGAAACCCACAGGCTTCATGCGCTCCAAGTCAGTTTCACATTTGATCTGATAGAACGGTTCATACAGTTTGCAGAGTGTTGAAGAATTAGTAACAGAAACATTAATGATGAGCAGAAATATAAGAGAGTAATAAAAGCTCTAGGTGCAAAAACGAAAAGCTCATTCGAACAATTACCGATAAATTGTTCGAATGAGCTTTTCCTCAATCATTTATTGAAAAAGACATGTTTTACTCATTCGAAAAAAGGCAATAAAGCCACTAGGAGACATGTGGTTAACTAAGTGTGGCAGAATATGAGAGAATTCTATTATGGAGAAAGAAAAATATATGAACAGAAATTAAAAAGAAGATAACGATTGACAATGGATATAGATGTTTGAAGACCAGAGTTGAATAGGAAGCAAGAAGACGGACATAATCTCCACTAGAGTGAAGTGCCATCGAAGAAACTCACGATTATATCTAACTATTTGAACTGTAAAATTATGAGAGCTTGCTGCCAATCTAAAACTGCGATTAAATTCATAAGGTCTAGGGACCATACAGGAAAGTTCATCAGAGCAAGTAGCACGCTACGATTGTGGAAACCTAGACGTCATGTCCGGCCCAATTACACTTCAGAATTGGATTTTATTTGAATTGACGTCATAGCTTACTGTTCTATTACATTTTTCTGTAGGATACATATAGTTCTACCTTTACCAACTGTACTTGAATCTCTGGAAGTAACAATTTCAAGGGAATCTTGGAAACGAACTTCTGTCAATGTTTTAAAATAGAAATAATCAAAAACATGAGACGGGATGATATTGTCCTCTTGTTGTCTCTAATCAAAGCAAATATGTTTTGCACCCTGCGATTTCCAATTAGTGGGAAGACATATTAACAACAATAGAAATATAAAGAAATTGATACAGCCAGACCAGACCAGAAGAGAAAGAAGCATATTCCACAGGGAGAAAAAATAGATAAACCCTACATAGACTAAGAACACAATCCACAAATCTTGATTTTCAACATTTTTGAAATAGGGGATTGAAACTGATCAAGGCAAAAAAAACAACAACAACAAAAAAAAACAGCGAAAGACTTTTTGCTAATTCTTTGTATGAATTATTCCTTCATTGGGACTGAAGAACCTTTTATTTACGCAGGTGCACGATGTTTTTGTTTTCATGTAACCGAGATTATTTACGGCCGTCTTTATTCGTGTTGATAATGCAATATTAATATCACCCTAGGGCATTTTCGGACGCCATAGTTATTGTCGATTGAAGAGAAAATTATATTCTTGAATTCCAAATGTAATATAACGTTTCAATAACAAAAACATCGCTTAATCAGAATAAAAATTTCGATCATGACAAGTTCTTTATGTCATTAGCTGTTTGGGAAATACATGTAATATATTCCAAATAGATTCTATGGTCAAATCAACTGAGATAACCATAGATTTCCAGGATGACTATAAAAACAACGAAGTATTTATCCACACTTCTTATTTAGTCCGTACCATAAGGTTCGTACCTTCTCCAAGAGCATTAGGGAAATATAAACTTAAGATACTCGACCAGTCTCTTAATTCTATTAAGTTACCAGTATATACACATTCAAGATATCCCTTGAAATATTTTATTCTCTTTGTCTGTGAAGAATTCTTAATTACAAAATCATGGAACCTGAACTGTCTGTTGCCATTCTTGAAAATAATTATTTTCTGTAAATGATGTACACATATGTGAATGTAATTTAGCTGTGAAACTTATTCGACCAATAAACTAATTTCTAGGTAGTCAAATTGTACAAGTGCCAGACATTTATTTAAAAGACAGTTTTCGCTACACAGGAATTACTTTGTTTGCAAAAACCGAAACTTATATCTTCAAATATAATCATATAATTAAATTAAAAGCATTAGTTCTATTTCATCTTCAAGGGAAGTTTGTAAAAATTATCAATAAGAACACCGCATTATATATCTTACTGGTCTTTCATCTTATTATAATATATATATATATATATATATATATATATATATATATATATATATATATATATATATATATATATATATATATATATATTCATCATTATAGATTTTCTTTAAAAAATGGTGCAGTCCAAAATTATTTGCCCTCCCCCTTATCGAAAGTATGAAATAATATTGCTCCATGGCAATTGTAATATGTTTTTCCTTAATTTGATAGTTCATACAAACACCCTTTTGAAAATGAAATAATATTAACCTGAGTCTATAACCTTTCAAAATGTAATGAAGATGATAATATATGAATGCCGCGTACCACAATAACACATTCCTTCTGCAAATATGACGAAGACTCTGAACTTGACAAGAAGCTTCGAATGAGTTGATACGTACAAACAACATGACAGTTATACAGCATTTTCCATGCGTTTAAATGTTGTTAGATGATCAGTTCGTAGCATTATGTAGAAGTACAACGAGATGCATTGTGTTGAGAATAAATTAAAGCCGACTGAAAATGGTAAATTCCAGATAGAATGTAAAAGAAAATTGTTAGAGATGTCTCGGAGAATCCTCACTTAATGACAAAGGATATTATCAATGATTTAAAGACGTCAAGGTTGAATGTATCCACGAATACATTCACTAGATGTTTTCATCGAGCAGGACTTCAAGTTTATCGCTCCCCAAAAAACGACCTTGCTTAAGGATAATAACTTAAAATGCAGAGTAGCTTATGCTAGAAGCCATTTAGAATATAGGTGTAAATATTAAAACACTGTTTTATGGTCATCTGAAACCAAACTAAAATAATGTCGTCTCATGAATACCCGTTATGTATGGAGGAAAGAGAATGAGCTCACAAACCAGGAAACTCACACTATATAATTACGCAGCTGGGGGGGGGCATTCTGGTATGGGGTTCTGATTTGCTTCTCCTGGACGACGAGGATAGAGAACAGGTTAATGAGTACTATGTGGTGATTCTTAAAACAAGATAAATCCAACAGAACGAAAGGCATTTTGGGGGTGTTCAAACATGACAATGACCCGAAACACATAGCACGAATTGTTACAAAATGTAGTTGGCACAAAAATTAAGGAAGTCTCTGAGCCCGCATACAGTTAACCCGATTGCAAAATTTATGGACATATTTGAAGAAGAAAGTTGACAATGAAATCCTTCAAATTTGAAGCAATTGCCAAGGAAAATTGAACCGAAATCCCTATTAATATGTGTTATGTTCTTGTAAGGAACCATCAAATTTATTTAAGGGAAAAATAATGAATCGAGAATAAAGGCTACACAATTGATTATTGAGTCAAGAGGACTAATATTATAATAATAATAATAATAATAATAATAATAATAATAATAATAATATATATATATATATATATATATATATATATATATATATATATATAGAGAGAGAGAGAGAGAGAGAGAGATAAATAGATAGACAGACAGATATATCCATCCATCCATGGGTCATAGTCGGTAATACTGTCTAAACTTAAATCTTTTTGTGTTGAAATATATAATAAGCATTGTATTTATATATAGATCAGAACAAATGTCAGAATTATCGTAATTGTAGGGTGAGAATTTCTTTCACAGTTAATGTATTCTCCCTTCATGTCACCATCAGTTTGTTGTTTTATACATATTTTGTTGATACAGCTTTTGCTTAAATTAAGGTTTCAGTAAATTTTTCAGTGTAACCACTGAATCAAAATCGGAATTAGTTTGATGATCGAATCCGCTGTGAATCCCAAAAATGGCGATATGACAGAATAACAAAAATGGAAATGAATAAATAAACATATGATTTTATATTTATCAGATAATGTATCCAATAGGCATATAAAAAAAGATATAACATACAGTCGACGACTATCGCGTTTTTGCGCATCTAATGGGTTGAATCCTGATTGGCTGGTTAATGTTTTTTTTATCCTTATAGCGAGATATGTTTAGGAAACATATTTTCCTATGGTAACCATAGTAAATACTTCCTTGATTCATCCCTCACCAATGCAAAATGAACATTTCATATGGAACCGTAGTAAATATAGGCAAGATCGCACCGGAAACCAGCCTACGACAGCTCATTTTTGGTTTAATTTGCTTTTCTTTCGGAAAAAGATATGCAACATGTAAATAAATACAAGTTGTTATAAACAGCTATCTTCATTTAATTTAGAACTAAATGCCTACATGATGTTTCACTGATATTTTCCTGTTTCTATTTTAATATTCGTATCGTAAATGTAGAATCAACAAAATAAATATACCATCACGCTGTCATCGTTTTCAATTATGAATCTAAAAATAAAAGGAAACATATTTTTCCTAATTTTGAAAAAACAAAATATACATTTTTTTCTATCATTATTTTAAATTCAGATTGTTTAACACATTGTTTGTATAATTGATTTCCGACACGGTATAAATATTTATTTTGCTTTATCATTAAAATACGTATTTCTGCAGAAATCAAAGCCTAATTGGGTTGTTATTCTGTCGATTAAACAATGTGGCTATTTGAAAAAGAGACGCAAAATAAGGCGTCTAGATAAAAAAAATGGCTAACATTTGTTATGGTCCGAATTTATTTTTTGTCTTTCTTATTTAATTCAGCTTATTACAAATTATAATTCGTTGCGTTCTGTTCTTAATATATTATTAGGTTTTCCAGTAACATCTTCGGAACCCATGTTTTCCTTATTCTATTTAATTTTAACGTTCTATACTTTTCTCACTTTAAATGATGTTTTCTTCAATTTGTTATGTTCTTCATCATTTCCATTTCTGATCTTTGGTTTGTATCTTTTCCTCTGTTTACATTCTTGTCTCGAGAGCTTGTCGTTTATAATTTTCTCTTCTTTAAATATTCACACTTTCCTTCTTTCCTGTTACCTTTTGCCTTTTTACATTTTCCTTTCGTTTCTTTCAATTCCAAGTTTTCCATTCTTCATTATTTATGCTTTTAGGTAAGCCATTTTGTATCTTTCCCTTTTTTTTTTTTTTTTTTTTTTTTTTTTTTTTCGTTTACGTCGTTATATTTTGCGTTTTAAATGCTCTCTCTTTTTGCTTTTACGTTTTCCCTTTAAATACATTTGTATTAGGTTGGTGCAAAAATAATGACATAATAATGTCGTTTTTGACGTATTTTTTAACGTCAAAAAACGACATTATTACGTCATTATTTTGCACCAACCTAATACTTTTTTTGACACTTTAGATTTTCTTCTTGCATTTCGTTTTTTATCTATTCATTCGTTATTTTCATGTATCTATCCCTTCTCTTTAATCTTACAACTTCTGTTTCTACTTTTCATACTTGCATATAAATTTTACCTGTTTTTTTTTTGTTTTTTTCTAATCTTGCCTTAAATTCTTTTCCTTTTTTCATTTATTATGTTTAAATTTCAGATTTCATAATATTTCTTTCTTGATTTACATCTTTGTCTTTTGTGCCTTTTCGTCTTGTTATTTTCATTCTTAACTTTCTTTGATTTATGAAACGATTCTTGATTCTTTCATGTCTGGCGTTTACGTGATGTTTTTTCTTTTTGTTTCTTGACTTTACGTCTTGCTTTTATATTCTGTCCGTCCTTGTGTTTTCATTCTCTTCTTCTGATTATTTCTTAATATCATGATTTTTTCTTTTTTTTGTTTTCTTTTTTTAAGGCTCTGCTTTTTATTATTTCTGTTTACTATTACGCCTTCCGTCTTTCCTCGGATTGAAATCTAGCCTTTTAGTAATTTACTATCAGGTCATCATGTCATGATTTCATTTCTTGTCTTTCAAGCTTCTCCTTTTCTTCCCTGCCATTCCGGTTTGCCTTTTTAACACATTTCAGTTTGAGTTTTCGTCGTATTTTTTTATACTTTAATTTTTCTTTACACTTTGCCTTTTCGTCCTTTCTTTGTTTTTCGTCTTTGCCATTTAGCTTTTCACTTTTTAACATTTACGTGCTTCGTTTCGGCCTTTCTCTTCTTTTCTTTCTTTATGTTACATCTTGAATTTTCATCCATTCATTTCCTTCAGTGATGTCTCTTCTTTATTGTCATTTAATCCAAACCAAGGCTAAACATCTGGTAAAAGAAGAGGCTTATCGAATGTGTTTGTTGCAAAGGAAGATTGAGGTTTTTAGGGAAAAATTTACTCGGGAGTTGATTCTACAAAGTAACAGTTTTACGAAAGAAGAACTCCGGTCAGAATTTTTTTATCAAACAACACGAAGGGAATGGAAATGGCTTGCACTTCTGACATTGCCATGGTGGGTCCTATGTCAGAATGTCTGAGCTGGTGGATCTAAGGAATATAATTCTTCCAAATCTCTGGCATACTAATATCGACAGAGTTTTGAGAGGCTAGCTATATTGCGTCTGTGGGTGAAGAGTCGCCGGGTGAAAAATATTTCATCACCTACAAGGCTGTGTAAATGCGTCTTCGCTTATTTATTTTTTTTAATAAATTAATCTCGGTCGCGCTGTGGTGTTGTCGCATTTGTTGCCCGTTTCTGCTTTTCGATGTTCAGCTATTTTATTATACAACTGTATATCTCTAAATAAAGGATACTGTGTAGAAATAATTGAAATTAATACATTAAAGTGAATAATAGTAATTAAGAAAAAACCTAAGAAATCAAACCTGAATATCTGGGTAAATTAGCTATGATATTTACTAAAGCATGATTTATATTCTTGTGCAAGAGAAATTAAGAAAAACAGGAATCAGTATAAACAACGAAGATCATCAAAACTATATATATATATATATATATATATATATATATATATATATATATATATATATATACATGGTTTGCTTCCTGAGCAAAATAAATGATAGAAAAATAGTGATAAGAATCGACGGAAAGCTGGACTTTGAGAAACGTATTAACTAATGTCCGGTCTTCAAGAGGAAGGTGTGGTTTACCAAGCAGCACGAACCAACTTATCACAACTTCCGTCGAACAAAACAGATTTTTTACTGATGAAAATTTAGCAGTGTTAAACGCTTGGCTTGTACAACGCGAGGACGATAGCCTTTTCGGAAAAGCTCCCAGGAAAGATGGTCATATAAAACAAGAAAAATAAAATAAAAATATAGTTAAGCTTCATATTGTCTAAGGAATTTATCCAGCCATTTACAGTCACCAAATGAGATTAGTTCATGTCTGAGTAACTGATAAGATACATGTGGAAATTTCAGTTATATACGCCATAATCTCGTCTACGCTTTAAATTAATCTTTTTACCAAATTTGATATTTGAGTTTATTACGGATCTGCATGGTGCAAATCTTGAAAATAAATAATTATGTTTAATGACATATTTTTAACAAAAACATGGCATGAGACGTAAAGAAGGAGCGTTGTGATATTTACATTGGTTGGGGTCTTTTTCGAAATATAATGGAATGCATAGGAAATTAAATCATTCATTGGCAATCGCTGATCTTCTATAAATGCAACCCATTTATTCTCAAATGGGAACTGTTTATAGAATTATTCTTGGCTGCATATTTAATCCTTCCAAAATTCACGAGGAAAAATGAGGAAGTTTAAAATAAAACGTCAGCGGCATTCGCTTTTAATTCGACGGCCATGTAATGCAAAAGATAATGACTTGTCATTTCCGACTGCCTAAGTAAAGGGGAGAGTGCCTCCTCACGCATTAACAATACAGCAGGGTTTTTTTTTTCTTATCAGTTGCTAAACGAAATCTCAACTCTGCAGAGAGTTTTCGATAATGCCTACGTATGTGAGCGTATACGAGCGCCCGTGCGTGTGTATGGTATACCCCCCCCCACACACGAGAGAGCGCGCATGTATGTCATCTGTGTAGTTAGACAACAAATATTCTTAAGTAATTTTAACGAACTTGTTCCCCTGTCTGTGACATCTTCCTATTATTATTATTATTATTATTATTATTATTATTATTATTATTATTATTATATGAAGAGAAAAAAAGAGAAAAAAATGAGAACGTACCAAGTTGCCTCAAATATCACTTCCTTTGTGGCTTACCTGATAGAAAGCGCGTGGTCATTGTGAAAAGTGTTTTAAATATTCCAAAGCATGTGAGGTTCTGCAGACACATACACACACACACACACAGAGACACACACACTATATATATATATATATATATATATATATATATATATATATATATATATATATATATATATATATATATATATATATATATATATATATATATATATATATATATATATATATATATATATATGGCGGTTTTGATTGTGGTCTCGATGAGTTCGAATTCCAGTCGAATCAATTACATTAACTTACATCCTAATATTCTTGGGAAAGTTATGGATCATATTCTTCTTCATCAAGCTAAGAGTAATTATAAGGACAGACTTGTTCTCTAGCCTTACATGGCAAATGAGATGGAAAACTGTGACCTCAAAACATAGGGAAGGTTGTTTGGGGATCTTGTGTGAATTAATAAGTTGTCAATAGACTTTCATGACCGTTGTGCAAGATAATTCATACGCCTCTTCAGAACGATTGGAAATAATGACAGAATGAGTGACAATGCTAAATATAAAATATGGAAAATTATGAAACTTTAAATATAATTATGTATTCAGATATCTATCTATATTTCTTTGATGAGTTATTATGTACACTATTTACATTACAAGATGACGACAATAGTCCGAATAATGTAACTATTGTATATTTATATATATTAATAATTTTATTCACTGCGTTTCAGGTTTGCTTTTTTATATCGAAAAAAAAAATTGACAATTCCACTTGACTGTATTTTTATTTTAATTTACTTGTTTTATATGACCATCTTTCCAAGGGGCTCTTCCGAAAATGCTATGGTCCTCGCATTGTACAACCCAAACCTTTCATCAGTCAAAAATCTGTTTTGTTCCACGGGAGATGTAACAAGTTGGTTCGTGCTGGTTGGAAAACCAGACCTTATTCTTGAAGACGGAATATTAACAAGTTAATACGTTTCTCAAAGTCCAGCTTTCTATGGACTATTATCACTATTTTTTAATCACTTATTTCGCTAAGGATACAAACCACACACACAGCGAAACACACAAACACAGACACACAGAGACACACACTCATACAGACACACACACACATGATATTTAGGTTTGGTTTCGTATGGTTTTCTTAATTTCTATTATTTATTCAATGTATTAATTTCAATTATTTCTACACATTATCCTTTTTGTATGAAGTAACACGCGTAAGCAATGTTGTTTTTGTTAATTACTTGACCAGCTATTAAATTTAGGTTGGATATTGATAGACTATATACGAGTCTTTCATTACTTTTAACATATTCCAAATATGAAATTGATCTTTTTTATGCCAATGTGAAACCACCTTCCCTAATCTTTTCTGATTCATTTAAACGGAGTGAATGGATATTCTCTAAGGATTGCCCGATGTCACAATCTTTGTGGCATTCCAATTACGTAAAGTCTTTTTATCCAAATAATCTCTTCTCATTGCAACATTTTAATCGATAACAGGTAGAAATTAGTTGTAATCTGCAAATGGAAAGTGTGTCTTGCAAATAAGATATACAAAATTTTTATGTCTTCTTTTCAGTATTACACCATATTCAGATCTGTATTTTCTTCCGTATTATGTTAAGGTTGATTTGATAAATAAATTATCACATATATTACTCGTGAATGGCCCATGCTGAACACTTTCACTTGCCTTCTTTGTATGAAGTAAACAATAGTTCAGGTCGGCTTCTCATATATTTTTATCACCAATCTCTCCCTCTAGCGCACTCTCTCTGTCTCTCTGTATCTCTCTCTCTCTCTCTCTCTCTCTCTCTCTCTATATATATATATATATATATATATATATATATATATATATATATATATATATATCGTTCTTTGTACATTGAACACAATCGCTTGATAAGACACCAGAAGTGTTAAAACAAAATGGCTATTTTTGAAGTGATTTTATAACATATTTATATTATAATATTATATACATATACGCATATATATATATATATATATATATATATATATATATATATATATATATATATATATATATATATATATATATATTCTGAAAGTACATTGCACAGTGTACTTGAATAAATATATTCAATATCTCATTTTGATTAAAGGAGTTACCTGGGGTGAACTGATAACTGAATGACTCCTATCCAGAATATACAAAGAGAAAGCCAGAAGGTGCTGGTTACATCGACAAGATCACAGTGAGAAAATATAGACGTCGAGTTGGGCAAGATATTACCAGTCAGTGTGTAGTACCTTACATTACATATTTGCTGCGGGAATTCAACTGTCATATCAAAGTTGACATCGGCTCAGCAATTCATGTATTGCATCAGAAATATATGAAAGGGTTTAGATTAAGCTGTTTTTGTTTGCCCGCCATTGAACTTTCCGCTTTAAGTTAAATCTGAATAGGGAAACGGTTCCTATTCAAAATATAAAAGTAGAAAGACAGAAGATGGAAGTCATATCGGCAAAATCATTGAGCAATATTTGAATGAATAATCTTTCTCCACGCAATATAACAATAATTTAAAAACAATAATTTTCTTACAAAAAAATTTATGACAATACTGCGTGGTTGATTTACACACACACACACACACACACATATATATATATATATATATATATATATATATATATATATATATATATATATATATATAGCCGAAAGTAATGAGAACGCAAATAGTATATAAATTATAACGTTCACAGCATTAATTCAAAAGAGGGCTCAATACCGATAGTAGAGCAATAATTATTTATTATAACTTTTTCATATAGAAAAAAACAATTTACTTACGACAAAGTTGCAACTTCGTTTCGGCGCATTTAGTTGCACCTCGATGAAAAACATTTAAAATTACTACTTTTACCATCGTATGAACTTATCCCTACCTTCCTCTTTCATCGTCTTACTCTCTCCTATTCTCACATTTCCTCCCAAACCCCTCACTCT
>OZ010586.1:108752422-108774922 GCA_963932145.1 Acanthosepion lycidas
ATGTTTGATGGTCGTATAGAAGTTTCAAAATTATTATACTAATATTCTAGTTGTTTCCATTATTTCGTCCAAACCATATATATATATATATATATATATATATATATATATATATATATATATATATATATATATATATATATATATATATATATTATAAATTAACTGATTTAAGATATGTTTTCCGCTTCACAGTAATAACCATATTTCAAAAATGGAAGTTAATAATTTCGAATTTAATCTTGTAATGAAATTAAAATCATTAGTTCCATTTAAAATTTAAGCGAATATTGGAATAAATTATTTTTAAATTTACTGAGTTTTAAACGCACACATAAAATTCATTATTACATGTTTCCAAGGATACAGAAAAATCCAATCGTTCAGACAAGGGGCGGTAGTGTGCTCATATTTATTAACTATTTTTGTATCAATTATGAGTTATGTTCGAAAAAGAGGTTAAATTTAGGGAGGGTAGGGGTGTATTTTTCAACGAATTCTGACATCCGTTATATGCATGTCGTCTTGGAGTAATTTTTTTTTTATATTTACGGCAAAAAGTCTGTCGTCATTTTTCCTACTTCTATATTTAAATATTATTTTTTTTGGTGGGTAGGTTAGAATGCATTTTATCTAACTACAATTTTAAAATATTTTCACTCTTAATTACTAATAGATTATATTTCTTTTTAAAACTAGTAATTGTAATAGAATTACTTAAATTATATAAAATTATTTTGGCATATCAAATATAATGTGCATGTGTATTATCAACTCGTAATTTAATTTTATTTTTAAATATCATTTAAGGAAAATAATTGACAATGACGGTAAAAAAATATTTATGCCCTGTAAATTTACATTGAGTACTGTTGTGTAAAAATAAGGGAAAAAAGTATCAATAGGAACACCGGATATATCTTACTGTTCTTCCTTTTATATATATATATATATATATGTGTGTGTGTCTGTTTGTGTGTGTTTGTGTGTCCAATGTGGACTTTATCAAAGCAAAATACGAAAGGTTTTGTGCTTTGATAATGACCACATTTGACGAAACGCGTCAGCAATTACTAGTTTTCCTATTGTCATTTTTATTCATATATATATATATATATATATATATATATATATATATATATATATATATACAAAAAAAAACATGTACCACACTTTATCACCCTAAACTCTATTTAATCGAGTAGTTATTCCTTTAATTTATTAAAAGTATATTTATTAATTTTCGTTTACTTGCCTAAGTTTCCGAAAAATCTCAATTAAAATATCGCACCCTCGCTAAACTTTGACCAGCTGACGTACAGAGAACCAGTCCGAAATTGTACCATTAAGCTATCTATCTATCTATCTATCTATCTATCTATCTATAGATAGATAGATAGATAGATAGATAGATAGATAGATAGATATTCCTTGCAGAAGACATAAATTTGGCTCTCTATGCCGCGTCAGGAATTTTTCTGCCCGGAATCGTTACTTCAAATATACAAATCAACCCTTGCATGGAGTATTGCTGTCATATATGGTCCGAGTCACCTTCTGTTTACCTCGGAGCTCTTGACAAGATCCAGAGACAGATATGTAATATAAATGGCCCTGATCTGGCATCTCGTCTACAGGCACTCTCTCAAAGACGCGCCGTCGCCTCTCTCTGTCTTTTCTACAAATACTTTCATGGTAATTGCTCCGCTGATCTGCTTTCACTGGTTCCCAGACTCCATGAATTCAAGCGCCATACGAGGCTGGCATCACGCTCTCACCCTTACACTGTAGAAACAAAATTTAACCGTCTCTTCTACTCCAATAGCTTCATACCTCGCACCTCTCGCCTGTGGAACACCCTTCCCTATTCCTGTTTCCCTGAGAGCTATAATCTCCAACTATTCAAATGTAATGTCAATCGACATTTCCAGTTACCTTGATCTATCCACTATGCCTCTCCTCATCCTTTTTTCTATCACTCCTATCTGCTCTCTCTCTCAAAATCTTCTACAACCCCCTGCATCCTAGTGGCTTCAGGCCTTGCTCGGGGCGTAATGCATAAAAAAAAGACATAGCAATTCATTCGTTGTTCCAATTCATGTTAATGGAAAACGTGAGACTAGGAAGGCATAGAATGTTACACTTTCCGATTTTAGCCTCATATATATATATTTGATTTCTTGGTCCTTTTCAAAATTTTGAGTAAGATATATATCAGGATTGCAAATTTGGACATGATGCCTGAAGTTCATGTTTGTTATAGTGTGAATTAATTTTGATTGCCTCAGTTATTGTCAAGTACAATGTGCTTTCATTATATACGCAAGTTTCTGTTGACTATTGCGATATACGCAACATCAAATTAAAAAAATGTGTTTAAATTTACATCCATGTATTGACATATACGTTTAATCATAAACAGCTACACCAAATATTATACATAAAATTGTTTAATGATTTTAAGTTAATCAATAATTATTATTTGGCTAGAAACTTACTATTTTATTTGAACATAGTAGATTAGGTTATTATATAGATCTGCCATAGGTATGATTTTCTTTTCATTGTGAACAAATTCATTAGAAAATTTAAAATAAGCTTAAAGCGAAAGGTATAAGACTCACATCAATAAACTGCATTCAACATCTGATGATATGTAATTTATTTGATATTATGTCAATCAGACGATAAAAAAAATTAAAATATTTGCCCGGAAAACTTGATCCAATTTCATTGCATTCTTGTACAAAGATGTAACCTAAGATTTCTCAAGTTATTGCTATTATGTTGCTGCAAAAATAATGACGTAATAATGTCGTGTTTTGGCATATTTAATAACGTCAAAAAACGACATTATTACGTCATTATTTTTGCACCAACCTAATAATATTCTCATAAGCTCTAATCTTAACATTTTATAAACATTTCCTCTTATTCATGTTCGACTGAGTATATGACCACTGTAAAATTTATATTTTCTTTGCCTTTAGACACTATTTAATGCAGTCTACTTTGTATCATTCTTAAGCTGAAAACGCCAACCCTTAAGTAGTTTCAGATGTTTTTTACAGATTTAAGCAATTAATTCTCCACTATTTTGTAATATATAGAAGTTTTCCTTCCATGATGTGTACCGCACTAATACCCCTAGAATAAAATAATATTCCCAAGCCTTTATACTTTCCCTATGAGGTTAACGTGCTGGGATGGTATGCTGAAAGACCCGTCAAACCATGTTCACGGGAGCAAGCCAGCCATGTTCGATCCGTGTTCTTATCAACAGCCTTTTCTCCAGGCATGTTTCTTTGTCGAACTAACTTCCAAGAGCATGCTTTCCTGAAAATTAAAATCTTAGTTTATTTAAGTCCAGGTTCAATTGATATGTTACACTTCAACCTACGACTCTTATTTGCCACACATTCTCATTCAATAATTCGCTGACTTGTGGTTTAGCTCTTGCTCATTGTACTCGGTAAACTATCAGTAAATAAAAATGCCATCTTCACGGATGATCATACTGCTTCCATTGTCAAATGTTGGCTCTTTTAGTACTGATGTCGATTTTAAGGTCGATATCACCATTTATGACGGCCATTTATCCCTTTCCGAAGATTAGATCGATCAATGAAGTAGCCTGAATTAAATGCCATAGAAAATATATAGAAAGAGTTTACAATAGCATCTCCTCAGAGGAATGGCGTTCATTTAAACTTAACGTCATCTGTCATAAAGTGTGTAGTAATAACTGATATAATTTGTTCTTTAAATCTTATCGTCGTGACAGCAAAGAAAGGTCACAATTATAAATGATGGATGCAGTTTATTGATTCGTGACCAATACTTTCGCTATTTAGTTTCTGTTAAATTTAAAATTAATTTTTGTACATTCTTATTTTCTCAGGTAGATAAATACCATGTCTAGCGAGTCGTATTAAGGAATCAGAGAGCCTAGTTCGAATTCTAGTCGAGCCCATTACATTCACTTACGTATTAATAGCCTGGGGAAAGGTATGAATCCTCTTTTTCTCCCCTCCAGTTATGGGTAAATAGCAGGACAGACATGGTTCTATAGCCATTTGTGGCAACTGGTCTAGGAGAAGGAAAGTCTAGATTCAAAACCTGATCCTTCAGGTAGACATAACAACATACTCAAATAACAGACTTCTTATTGAACACACAACGTTTGGGAGCAAGATTATGAAACTTTTCTCATTTATATATATATATATATATATATATATATATATATATATATATATTAGGTTGGTGCAAAAATAATTTCGTTTTCTAACACATGTTACTATGTGAGAAAACGAAATTATTTTTGCACCAACCTAATATATATATATATATATATATATATATATATATATATATATATATATATATATATATATATATATATATATATATATATATATATAGTGAGAGAGAGAGCGGGAAGTGAAAAATGTTGTTTATCCATAAATGTATACAAAATTTAAAATTACCACATTTTCCTGAAAAGAAATGTTTTGGGGCTCAAAATTTATCTTTTACACTCTTTCTTTCTTTCTTTCTTTATATTTCATATATATATATATATATATATATATATATATATATATATATATATATATATATATATATATATATGTATGTGTGTGTGTGTGTGTGTGTGTGTGTGTGCGCGCGCGCGTCTGTCTATGTATGTCTGTGCATTTCTCTAGTTTAGATGGTAACAAAAACAGATATGGACTTTTTTCACTCTTATTAATTAATATTATAAGCAACTGTTTTCCACTTAAATTCCAAATTTTCCCAACTATTCATTGAAAGAAAAACGGTTATTATGTGTACTAGCTTTCGATAAGTTTTTATTTTTCGCTTTTCTTATTCCATTCTCTTTCTCTGGTAACATGGATATATTTTTTTTCAAATAGATTCCTTATTCCACACTGGATAAATACACTTGTTATATTTGTCAAATGTAAACAGACAAAAAGAAACGGCCTATTTAACCTTCTTTATAACAAGGTGAAATTCTTAATGATCGTCCCGGCCTGTTGTTCCCCCTTTTTTTTTCTTGGGTCATATTTAATAAGAGCATTTATTGCACTTTTTCTTTTAATTTCCCCCACTGAAACGCTAAAGCATACAATAAACAGAGCGTTGTTTACACATCATTTCAAACATTTCTCCTTCGAGACAAAATGAACAAAACTCATTATCTATTTAAATAACGTCATTATTTGTTTTTATTTCAATTGAAATAAAAAAAAAAATATGTTCTATTTTTCCACTACATTTAATGGGAAATTGTTTTGATGAGCGATTTATTTTGTACTCTTCAACCAAAAAAATATTTATGGTATTGTTTAGCTCAGTAGTAAGTATTGCGAACAATAGGCTATAAATTTTTACGTCGCTCTATCTTTATACATGGCATTCCGACTTAAAATCGAACTACAGGCGATCTGGTTCTATTTTCAACGACCTGGTCGTTAAACGGAATTGTTGCTAAGTGAGATGTTCCTAAGTGTTATGTCAGGCATATTACACTTCTAATGGACTTACGTCAGTTATACGTTGATTGTGATCGGATTTTCTTCTATGTGCCTCGTCTCTTCAGGACGTAGGCGATCACAGCTCCCCTCAAATTAATATTTTATGTGGCTCTTAGCAATTTTTCTTACATTGCAAAAAACCCGGCTTCCGATTTGATAAGTGGCTCGATTCCTTGCTCTATTTTTTACATTCATTATGTTTCTAAGGAATTTCAACTATTCTTTTCGTATCTAGAACAAGTGTTGTCATTTTTATAAGATTTCCTTGTTGCTTAGCGAAATTCCGTGTCCATGTAAATTTTCAGTATCCTTCTGTAGAATCACATTACTGCTGGTTCTATTATCCTTGCGAAGACTGTACAATATTGACTGGCATATAAGAGGATATATAAAACATATCCAAAACTCTTTACTTTGTTTCAAACAAAGGTATTTGCAAATTATTCTCAATAAAAGTCCTATAACTGGATTATCAGTGTATAAGGGTCTATTTATAACGATGTTTACAAGGTCAGAGATTTCTGAGAATGTGATAGTGTCAGAGATATCTCCTCATTAATTTCCTAATTGTTCCTAGGGGGCGCTATCCTTAAACTATAAATACTTAAGAATACTTCGTACTCTCGCTCTTTTTCTACTTTTCAGCGAACAAACTTGAAAAATGTGAAGATACGCATTTTGTTCAGATATATAACAGTTCTTCGTTGTTTTATTTTACATTTCTTTTGGGTTGACTCATTCTCATTCCGCCATGTTTGTTTCGTTTGGTTTGTTTTACGGCCTATCAACTTCAATGGGTTATTTATTGCCGACAAAATTCTTATTGCTGGTATTACATTTTTCTTCAAAAATCTACTTCTGGAAATATTTTTCCTTGAAGAAAGCTATAGCTGGTAATATTTTTTTTCAAAGAATGTATAGTTGTTTGTATTGCTAGTACTTTTTAAAAAAAAAAAGTATTGCTGATAATAACTTTTCCTTAAAAAAATATTGCTGGTAATATTTTTTATTACAAAATATTTCTGATATTTAAATCTATTTTTACACAAGTTTCGTTTTCAACTATTTGCCCATAGCTGAGACCCAAACAGGTGCTACTAACCCGGGTCAGGGCGGATCTGGGAACACCAGAAATTAAGAGGTGGTTCCACGCTTCTCAAAACCTCCTGATCAGAAGCCATGCTGTTGGATATAGTTTATCGTCTTACCCAGGAAACCCGCCATGTTTGTAGTGGACTTTATTTCAGGAGACCACAAGTGTTTATATTACAACACGTAAAAAGCCATGGTCTGATACATGAGTTTGCAATTAGTTTCATTTATTCAGACAGTTTTAAAACAGGCACAACAAAAGTAAAAATAATTCAGTATACGTGTACAGTTTTATAATTACATTAATATTAATTTATTAATTGTCTAAATGTCTGATTTGATTCTCATGAAGTTATTTTACGCAGAATATTTTATTGTGTACAAACTGTACACGTATACTGAATTATTTTTACTTTTGTTGTGCCTGTTTTAAAACTGTCTGAATAAATGAAACTAATTGCAAACTCACATGCCGGACAATGTTTTTTTACGCGTTGTTCTATGAACACCTGTGGTCTCCTGAAATAAAGTCCACTACAATCATGGCGGGTGTCCTGGATAAGACGATAAACTACATCCAACAGCACGGCCTCTGATCAGGAGGTTTTGAGAGGCGTGGAACCACCTTTTAATTGCTGGTGTTCCCAGGTCTACCCTGACCCTGGTTAGTAGCACATGTTAGGGTCCAATCAATGGGCAAATATTTGACACCCAAACTTGTGTAAAAATAGATTTTAATATCAGAAATATTTTGTAATAAAAAATATTATCAGGAATCATTTTTGTAGGAAAAAATTATTATCAGCAATATTTTTTAAAAAGTACTAGCAATACAAACAGCTATACATTCTTTTAAAACATATTACCAGCTATAGATTTCTTCAAGGAAAAATACTTCCAGAAGTAGATTTTTGAAGAAAAACATATTACCAGCAATATAAATTTTGTCGTCATTAAATAACCCATTGAGGTTGATATGCCGTAAAACAAATCAAACCAAACCAAAAAAAATATGGTGGACTCTAGTTGAGTCAAACCTAAAGAAATGTAAAATATAACAAGCAAGAAACGTTATATATAGGAACAAACAGTTATATGTATTAAGCAACAAGGTTTCAAAGACAAAAAAAAAAACATTAACATGTGTTTGTGCATGAATGTAAACTGTTCGTATTCCTGCGTTGTTATTTTTGTGCATATTGGGAAGGAGATAGAAGCGGGCTGGTATGTTATTTGCCTGTTTTCGTGTCAATTAGTTGTTTTTTTTTTTAAACATTATTTTCTTGCATTTTCTAAGTTTGTTTGTTATTCGGGCAGTTGGTCCGTGGGTAGGAGTTTTTGTTGGCTAGGAGTTGTTAGACTTTTTAAAGTAATCTTTGATGCCGAAGATCTATGTGGCACCACCTTTGTCAGCCTGTGTAATGATTGGTCATGTCTATGTGTCAGCGTGTCTAAGATCACACGTTTCCCTTCAGTCATATTGTTGTGTGGCAAATTATATGTTGTTGTTTCCTTTGTCATTTGTCACTTTCATTTGAAATGTTTTTATAGTGATGTCCGTGTTCCGTGAGGTGAATATGGAGTCTTCCTTTAATGTTTCACGTATGGAAGGTGTGTGGTTATTGATCCCGTAGTATGCTTCTAGCTATATTCTTCTAAAGAAGGACTCTAGGTTGCTTGCCAATGTGTTCTTATCAAGACTTGGAGGACTAGCGTAAATGTTTAGTACTTTATTTAGTAATTTAAATGTGTCGAGAGAGAATTTACTGTTGCTTTGAAATATTACTCGCCCGTTCGTTATGTTTGTAATTGCAAGCAAGACGAAGTACTTTTGTAAAAGCTCGAAATCCTGAATCATATTTTCTGTTAGGGTTGCTATACCCACTCCCAAGTGATTTGATTGGAGGCTTATTTCGTTTTGTTATGGCTGAGTGTGTTCTCTGTTGATTATCTATCAGGGTCTAATCTGGGTGGTCTGGTATGTTTGGTGGGATGTTATGTTCTGTTTGAGGGTCGCGGTGTTTTCCTTTGTGTATTTATGTATGTCAACTTAAGGATGTCCGCCTAAGTCTGTGGATAATTTTATCGGTGCGTTCGTTTTGATGTTCTAGCTCTGTTTGATATTGTTGGTGTCATTGTTGTTGGTGGTGGTACTGATGATTGTATTTTGGTGTATGTATGCGATTTGTTTTGTGTATCATTTGTTATGTTGTCCTCGGTTTGGTTACGGTATGTTGTTTTTTTTTTTTTTGTGGTAGAGTCGTTTAATTGTTTCAAGGTTGAGTCTGATTTATTTTTATTTTTCTGCTTGGAGGAAATATTCTATTTCAATTTTCTTCGTTTTTCAGTTTTGTTTTTAGTAGTTCTCTCGCTTCTTTATATAGTATAATTATCTTCAATATTTTATAAGATTCTGTATTTTAGCATACCTTTTTTTAATATCATTTTCTCATCATATGTTATCATATATTATAATATGCTTGTATAACATTGTTTTTTTTATTTTAGCAGACCTTTTTATCATATTCTTTTCTTATCATATGTTATGCATTTTTTTATATCTTTTATTTGTTCATCAAGCAGACTAAGTCCTGTTGCTGTTGCCATTATGGTTTCCGAGCAGAACTGTATGATATCCTGCATGAACCTCCTGGAGAGTTACCATGATGCTAGAAACGCATAATTATGGTTACCTATTAATGGTTCCAAGTTAATCTTGAAATTGCTCGGTATTTGTTGATCCTTCAGGCATATCTTTATATATTCCTGGTGTGATTCATTGCTGGCTAATTTTTGGTCCTTCTATTGATATTGATCGCCAATAATATGGTGTTCATCGGTTCTGTTGATGTTGTGTCTTCGGCCTTTCGTCCAGTCCCGTGTCTATTACAATAATTATAACTTGAAAAATAAAGAAAATGTTAAAAAATTAAAATTTCATTTTCACCAGGTTGTATTTTTTGTTTTATTATTTAAATTAGGTCCCTCGATTAATTTCAGCCAGCATGGCCATCATCAGGTGGAAAAATGCCTGCTTGTTTCTAGCAGCGAACTACAGGTGTGAATGACTGTCTCTGAAGAATGTTAAATTTGCATATAGTTTTCATTTGTTATTTAACATTAATTGTGTCCTTGTACTGGTGAAAAGGCCATTTTCAAGTTCTTTTAAGGATAAGCTGGGGCATTCAAGATTTACCTTCTTAGTCAGTTTGAAAGTTTTAGTGGTTGCTGGGAAGAGGATTTGTGTGTTAAGTCTATATTATCTTTTGTTTTTTTTATGAGGGGTTATGTGTGTATGTGCATATATTTTTGTGAGTGTGCGCTTGTCAGAGACATCAATACCTCCTCAAGCATGTCTGTCTAGTGCGGTTGAAAATTTTAAGCCGCATGTCAAAACCGCTAGAACTGAAAGGTGAAAAAGTAAAAAAGCAAAACAGTAATGAGTGGAAATGAAAAACGTAGGAGGGGAAGGATAAATAACCATGGCATTCTAGAAGCCCTCAATTATTATAAACTATTATAAATAAACTATTATAAATTATAATAAACAAAGACGAGAGAATGGGCGAATTCACTCAACGCATTACGCACATACACAAATCAACCCTTTCAAAAATGAATATTTCAAACGAGAAATATAAACAGTCACTTCTGACGAGTGGACGGATTTATTTTCGGAGGGTCCCTCTAAGAAACTCTGGAGTCGGGATACTGAAGGTAACATCAATTAGCTATGTTACAAATGTTATATTTATTTTAATTTTATTATAGAGAGGTTTATATAATTTGTTAACTGATTGATGTTATATTCAGCACCACAACTCCAGAGATTTGTAGGCAAACCTTTTTAGTAATCATTCGGTCCACTCGTCAATAGCTATCAGCACCATTCTGTTCATATCTATCTATCTATCTATCTATCTATCTATCTATCTATCTATCTATCTATCTCAGTCTGTTCATTATCTATCTATCTATCTATCTATTTCAGTCTGTTCATTATCTATCTATCTATCTATCTATCTATCTATCTATCTATCTATCTATCTATCTATCTCAGTCTGTTCATTATCTATCTATCTATCTATCTATCTATCTATCTATCTATCTATCTATCTGTCTATCTGTCCGTCTGTCGTTTCGTTTAATTATACTCTGAGATTTAACAAACTGGTTATTCAGTAAGCATATGGATCAACTGATTATTGAAATAATATAAAATGAAAACCCAATATAATTTTCCCTCTGATTTACATGAAAAACATATCAAATCACTAAATTTTCTGTATTCCTCAGAAATTGAGCTCCCAGAACACATTAAATCAAATAAAATATTTCTGACATCCAATGAAAAATTTTAAAAAATCATCGGTAAAATCAAATAACTAGACTTTTTTCACGCTTGAACGGGCCGCCGCTAAAATCACTGATACCTCTTTATGAAATGTTACGGTGTATATGAACTTCAATGGAACTCAGAACTACCAGAAATCAGTGCAAGAGTTTTCTGGAAAAAGCAATGAGCAGCTATGCACAGTCAATCGTCAAAAGTGAAAAAAGAATATTTCATTCCCGCTAGTTCTATTAAAAAACCAATGTAACACATCACTGATGAAATGCATGTCTAGTTTAAAATTATTGCTAATAATTTTACAATAGAAATGACTTTAAATTAAGAAGAAATTGTTAAATATAAGTAATAAATGCATTGCGAGTTTTTAAATTATTTAAACAATTTACATTGTTCTGACTGCTGTCCTCATATTTGTTGGCATATTTTTATGGGGGCCTTACCCATAATAATAATAATAATAATGGACTATTCCATACTTAATAAATACTGCGCCTCAGAAGTAGGCAAGGGTAAGTCACTCAAGTTTTGACCGACTGTTCGGTTATACTCTCATCCTACGGACGGGAGGAACCCGAAGGAGGCTACGCCGAAGGAGGCTACGCCGAAGGAGGCTACGCCGAAGGGGGGAGTCTCCTTCAGGGAGGTAGACCGGCCCTGAACCCGTTTATGCGAGTTCAATGTGCAATTTTTTGGTCGAGACCACGGGCTCAGTATGCCCACGTTAAAAAGGCCTTGTGCCACATGACACCCTCGTGGGTGGGTGACTGAATATCGTCAGTCGCTCAAGATTTGACCCACTGTTCGGTTATACTCTCATCCTACGGACGGGAGGAACCCGAAGGTTGCTACGCCGAAGGGCGGAGTCTCCTTCGGGGAGGTAGACCGGCTCTGAACCCGTTTATGCGGGTTCAATGGGCAATTTTTTGGCCGAGCCCACGGACTTAGAATGCCCACGGGCTCAGAATGCCCACGTTAAAAAAGGCCTTGTGCCACATGACACCCTCGTGGGGGGTGACTGAATATCGTCAGTCGCTCAAGTTTTGACCGACTGTTCGGTTATACTCTCATCCTACGGACGGGAGGAACCCGAAGGAGGCTACGCCGAAGGGCGGATATCCCAAGTTAAAAAGGCCTTGTGCCACATGACGCCCTCGAGGCGGGGGTGACTGAATATCGTCAGTAGTTCAAGTCGATCTCGGTCGACCTGCTGATCGGTTGAACTCCCTACCCTCGGGCGGGGTGGAACCCGAACGAGGCTACGCCGAAAGGCGGATTTTCTTTCGGGGAGGTTAACCGACCGTGAACCAGTTTATACGGGTTCAACCGGCATATTTTTGGCCGAGCCTACGGGCTCGGAGATCCCACGTTAAGCCGGCCTTGTGCAACATGACGCCTTCGTGGGGGCTGACTGAATATCGTCAGCAAGTCGAGTTCATGATTCGAGTCAAGAGTCGAGTCAGAGGCAGTCCGAAACAGAGTCGCGTTCAGACAATTACTGCAAGACATTGGAATAGTGATACTGGTCGAGACTACATTGTTCTCTCTACTAAACCTGATTGGTCATACTAACACCTCTACTTCTCTGTATATATTTCTGTTTGTAATATATCTGTGTTATTCAATACCTGTGTTCGAGTTCTTCTTTATTGGTTCTACCTTGGACTATCACCGTGGTTCAAGGGACCGGACCATAACATATATTCAGGACGTTTCAGCGGTTGTACGCTCCGGTCTTCTTCAAATAATTGTAATTTTGACCCCAACTCTTTCCTTCATGGAACTAGAAATAAAGGCTTTGTTTAAAAATTCCAATCACCTGTAGAAGGCCGAAACATCGTGAATATTGAGACATAGATGAAGTCAATGTATTGTAAATAATTATTATACCTCATCTCAGAAATATAGACAGATGGCTTTTAAATGTATTAACAAAATATATTGGTAATTATTTTATCAAAGAAATGAATTGAAAATAGGGGAAAGGATGTTGTCAGTGGCTAGCAATTAATTCAAGTCTTAAAAGAGTATAGTCTTATTTGAATGAATAATATCAATGTCCTCGTAATATTTTACTATTGAAAGTATAAATCAAAAGAAATATCAGCAGATGTTTAGAAGACATACGCAAAGATTATCATGATAGAATTTAAAAATATTTATTGTATATTATGTGCCCTGATTTGCTTAATAATATATATATTTTAACTGTTTAAGATAGATATTACCAACAATGCTAATTTAAAACCAACATTCAAAACGATTATGGAACATTGTAAAATGTCTATGTAAAGGGAATAACGCAGAAATTGCCAAATAAGGTAAGGTACACAGCACTTATCCTGCAAATACTTAAAAACATAGTGAACATTAAACCAAACGTGCCAAAAAATATCAATAAATAATATGTTGTTTCTGTTAAACATGTACTTCTGAGAAAAGCAATTTTGAATAAAAAGATCATTTTTATTTTTTTGTTGAATTAAACTATAATTATTCTGTATCATTTGCTTGAAAAATCGTTGGTATATAACATAATAGATTTGCTTGTGGGAATGTTGGGGTCGCTTGTGTTTGGATGACAGTTACAGAAGGAAACATACATGGTCTCCCCGACAAAGGAATAAAGGAAAATGAGAGAAAAAAAGACTATCAAACACGATAATAATAATGGTAATATTGTTTCCTTATAAAAAAAAAAACAAGTTGACATTCATTGACAAAATTAATTGACCAGTAATAATGTCCTTTGAAGTTTGTAAATATTCCTGTTAAAATAATTTTTCAAGAAAATAGATCCTTAAATCCCGTAACTGTTATCGCTCTTCCCAGTATTGATGCTGGCTTCATTCCTAACTATAATGTTTGAGAATATCAAGATATTGATCCTTTTATTAACTTTTCTTCCATTTATGTGTGATATCCATTTTAATTGTTTCTGCTATTGAAGGGTCTCAGGTTATATCGTTTCTGATATCAGCTACAGTTCCTTATAATTCTATAGCGGTAGTCCACAATATTCGAAGAAAGATAATCTTCGCCAAGACACACATGCTTCACTCACTCAAAGCCATCTTTAAACATTGATCTGAGAAGCTTTTGTTCGTAGCTAACAGTTTAGATATTTTTGAACGGATTTTGTTGTTTGCATGACATCAATGTCTCCAGCAGATGATACTATGTGACAACATAACTAGAGATTTCATGTTAATGACTTAGTATTATCGCAGCTTATTTATATTTCAATTTTCTGATACATAGACTTTGATATTTGAAGTTTTTAATATTTTCTAATTTGTGGCATTTGAAATATCTGTCAATATTTCTGAGATGAGATATTGTAACTATTTACGTTATTTACATTGTTTGGACTGTTAACGTATAGCATATATATATATATATATATATATATATATATATATATATATATATATATATATATATATATATTAATTTTCAATAGCAATCTTACCATACAGCCTTTAAGAACTGACCTTAGATGTTTCAATGTTAGATGTATTGTCCTTTTGATCCATATATCCGTAAAAGAAGCGACTAAGAATTTGGCGGAACAGCCACGACTTGCCCTGAAATATTTTCAAGTCTGTTCTTACGTTTTAGTTAATACTCTGCAGGTTGTGCTTATTTATTCTTTTCATTTTTCTATTGGACAGACGCAGCACTAGCCGCTTTCAAGGATAAAGCCCACGGATAATTTTAAATTTAACCAATGAAAATTCTAGTTAAAAATGTCTATGTACGGGATTACATACTGAAGACTTTTTTATGAGCGTAACGACAACGATAAAAGCGAATTAAATTTATTTTATGAAAAGCAAAGAGATATTGATAATAAACCAGATCTTCTTTTGTTGAATTGTATTATTCATTGTAACATGAAGGTTATCTTAGTAGTTCTTCTCGTGGAGCCAATGGGTTTTAACGTCATTTATCGATATGAAAATGCATATTCCATTATAGGGCAACCCAATGCGTATAAAAATGTTTACTTTATTGTTTTGAACGAGTTCCTTGTATATATCATTCTGTCGTCTTTGTCAGATTTTCTTTCTGCATGAGATTTCGGTAAGAAGATTTCTTGATGCAAGGACTCTTGCGATATCATTCTTTTTGGTAAAGTTAATAGGATTCCATTCTGGCGTATGCTTTCAGAAGACAGTTCCACACTAGCATGCGCACCGTTATTTTGATGTGTGTGTGTGTGTGTGTCGTACGAGGGTGTGTCGTTGATGGCTTGTTCCAGCTCTTGTAATACATAGCAGAAAACAACCAGAGAACATACTGATAGAAAAGGTCCAATGATAAAAGTCTGAGCTTTAAGAAAAGGAATGTGCTTCAAATTGCTGACATACGCACACACAGGTATATATATATATATATATATATATATATATATATATATATATATATATATATATATATATATGTGTGTGTGTGTGTGTGTGTGTGTTTGAGTGTATGTATGCGTGTGTGTGTATATATGTCTGTGAGTGTATGCGTGTATATATATATATATATATATATATATATATATATATATATATATATATATATATATATATATAGAAATTAAATATGGTTTCTTCGCTACACAGTTCATGTCTCCTGTGTAGCGAAGAAACCATATTTAAATCAATCTGTTAATTTCTATTATTTATACTCTGTAAATTTGCATTGAGCACAGTTTTGTAAAAACTAAAAATATCAATAAGAACACCGGATTATATATCTTATTGTTCTTTCTTTTTATTATGAGATATATATATATATATATATATATATATATATATGTGTGTGTGTGTGTGTGTGTGTGTGTGTGTGTCATTTCACTCCAAGCAAGGCAGTAGCGCCAATAGGATACAAGAATTTACTTAGAGTTAATGAACATGAGAAAACCTACTATTAAAAAGAGAGGAAAATAAAATAATGAGAATTATGAATACAGAATATAAGGATTAGCATTGCATATAAATTTTTGAAGACCAAAGCTGACAGGAATGCAAGAACGAGAAAGAGTTTCTTACAAGCAACACTGAAGAAACTGTTAGCATAGAACTTACGGTTATATCTAAAATTTGAAACTGTAAATCTGTGAGAAACTTTCGCCAATATAGTACTGCTATGAAATCTATAAAATTTAGGTGCCATAGCGGAAAATTCTTCACAACACTTCCGACGAAAGCATTTATAGTAAAGACACAGGTATGCCCCGTTTTGGCGGGGAGAAAGGTATTGAAACCGAGATGACAGCTCAGGGCCAATAATTTGCAGATTCTTCTTTGGATTTTATCTGGGATCATTAAACATATTGCTGGAGGGCCAGGCCAGATGTGGTAGAAACATTCAAAGCACGGACGAATGCTATGTCTTTTCAGGAAAATAGGTTTCTCAAGTCCTGTAGCTGTTATTGCCTTTTCCATTGATAAAAGAAATTTCATTCATAACATTTCTGTTGATGTAGTGGTAAAAGTTAACTTTGACTAAGTTATTATTTTCTCGTCCATTTACATGTGCTATCCGTTTCAGCAGTTGCTGCAGGTGAACGTTCTCAAATGGTGTGGTTTTTCTTAATGGTACTGTTGATTCTGATTATGTAGGGCCAGTCCTCAATGTTCGAAGAGGTGCGGTCTTCACGAAGACACATGGAAACCGCTGAAAGTCATTTTAAATCATTGATCCTAAATAGGAATTTATACAGTAGGCCGTTTGGTGCCATCTCCTTAATGTTGAAGACGGATAGGAATAGCGAATATTAATTCCAAGTCATGCATTACAGTATCTTGCGTATGACTATAAACCACATCCCAGTCATAAGTATGACGATATACTATATCCAGCAGCAAGGCCTCTGATCAGAAGGTTTTCAGTAGCGTGGAAATACCTCTTAATTGCTGGTGTTCTCACGTCCACCAACACCCGTGGTGGTAGTAGCTTTTAGGGTCCCAACTATGAGCAAATAATTGACTCCTGTGCCAAACTGTGGTGGAATCACTATGAAAGTGTGTTAATGGAGAAATCCTTTTTTTTTTTTTTTGCAAAAAATGTTTACTAGCAATTAATGTTTGAAGAAAAAAATATTACCAACAATATATTTTTGAAAAAAATATTACCTTCAATAAATTTTTCGGAAAATTGTTGGAAAAATTATTAATAGCAATACATTTTTGGAAAAAATATTACCAGCAAGAAAATTCTTGTCGGTATAAAAAAAAACAAAAAATATTGGCGTTGATATGACGTAAAACAAAATAAACCAAATCAAAATATCATCCGTTATATGTTTGATAAACGATATTGTCATCAAAGAAATGATACAATCCTATGTGATAAATACTCTTTGTTGTAATAAATGCTGGAAAAGTTCGTTATATATGTAAAAAAAGATTTCCAAAAGCCGAGATATTGTTGTTTCCATGAAAGATAAGGTACCATGGAAAGAATAAGTCTAATCAGGAATTTCTAACGAGAAATGGTATTGCAAAAAAAAAAAAGAAAAAAAATATAATAGTTTAGTAATTCGCTACGAAGAAATTAAGTCTTATGCTGATAGAGCCTTTCGAAGGGTAGAGAAAAACACTGAGTAATTAATTTAACAATTTTGTGAAAATGATTGCAGAATCCATTGCTGAGTAAGAGTAAACTACGTAATAAAATAGAAATAATTGTAGAGAACAAGAAAATACAGGAAGATGTGGAGAGCCACAAACCCTGAAATATGAAGGGGTACAGTATATTATTTTGCATATTTTTACAACTCGAACAAGTGCATAATATTTATGGACATTTACATTCATTTTATATTACTTACATTACTTATATTATTCGGACTCTTATCCTCATCTTCATTGCCATATTCACAACGTTTCGGCCGATGTAAGCTCTGGCCTTCTTCAGATGATTGGCAATTCTTACCGAATACTTTATTTCGTCTGCCAGGGTAGATTGTTCTAGCTCCATGGGTCATGCCTCTTCATTTAACTCAACTCTCCAAGTTTTTGGTTCACCACTGCTCTGGCATGGTACTGAATTCACAACCCTAGTCACTGAATCTAACTAACCTCTTTATCCAGAATGCCATGTGTCCTAGTAATCATAATACATCATCTCAGAGATATAGCCAGATATCGCTTTAATATACGTCCTTTTCTTATCCATCTGTTTGATTATTCTACGCGATTGACTTTGATATGATTGTTCTCCCAGAAAGTTATTGATTCGTCTTCACACTATTTTTTATCATAATTGAATCTAAGATGTGGGCAAAATTTTCATTTAAATGATGTCAATCCTTTCTCCATTTGTATTTATACTTTTTCTGATCGAGTTCCTCCTTACTAATTGAGATTCCACAACAATAGTATCTAGTTAAGCCCTTGTGTGTAGCAGAGTGTTTATCAGCATGGGATTGCTGAGAAGATTTCACTGAATTCATTTCAGAAGAAATGCCCCTGGTAAAATAACGCTGTCTATTCTCCGACCATCAAAGGAATACCTTGCTTGCATGTTAACCACCTCATCTATTTTGGTTGAGAAGAAGTCCAAGAGTAGAACTACAAATCCAAATATGGAGGTTAAAAGTCTTCCCGATAAAATCTACTTGCTACAAAAACCAAATCAACGACACCAAACCCGGTTAGGTTGTGGCTCAATGGCCCCCACCCAGGGAATTTACTGGTTCAGGTACGAGAAATTGAAAGCTAACAATGGCTTACAAAAATGGTTAACGGACAAACATCGGAATTGCATCACTTTTTTTAGGCTGTTCAAAACTATCTCTGTTCTTTAATAACAACCTGGATCGCTATCATATTCATGTTATACGCCCCCATAGTTTTCTAGAAATATCGAAATATTCATCTTTTTTAATGTCATCCTTATTTTCTAAATTATTCGCTTGAAAGTGAAACTCAATTTTTGACATTATTATTTTTCTTTTTTTTTATGTCGGCAACTTGATTTAGACGTCTTCGAACGACAATTCAGGACGTTAGTGATGACATATATCCACTGCATCTTTCCAGCATAACTGACACTCCGTATTCTACCATCGATTTACACAATTTGATTCACTGTATTAATCGCTGTTTTCTTCTATCCTGGTACTTCATTATGCCTTGTGGGTGCTAAATTCTCAACACCCATTTTCCTTATCATGGATCCTAATAATGTCTGCGGTCTCTACCTGATTCTATGTATAAGCGTCTTTTTCATTGTAAATTACTGTAAAGCCTTCTTGTTACTCGCATGTTCAGTTCATGTTCTCCCAACATCCTTCTGCAAAATTCAGATCAGTCAACTGTTCACCACCATAGAGGATGACTGATATAAAAAAAAAAAGCATACTGTTTTTAGTTATCTAACGAAATCTTCCTGTTTCTTAATATCTAATTTATCTTTTGGTCGTCATCTTTTATTATTCTAATGAATCTAGTCTCTCATATTCTATCCATTGTTAAAAACCATTCTAGGTCTGTCAAAATTTGTGAGATGAGGTATTGTAAGTATTTAAATTGATCGAACTATTGTCCTCATCTTTATTGCCATATTCACGTCCTGACGGCTGTTTTACGGTCCGGCCTTCTTAAGGACCTGTCTATATTTCTGTGAAGTATTTACACTATTTACCTTGTTCGGACTGTTATCCTCATCTTTATTGTCATATCCACGACGTTTCTTTCGGTTGTACACTCCGGCCTTCTTCAGGTGAGATGCGTTGAAATTTTAAACGGAACCCTTTATTTTCGATTGTTCTAGATCCAAGTGCAATGCCTTTTTCTGGGGATCACAGTTTCAGTTATTTTCCATTAGTAACTCAACTCTCCATTTTTTCTTTTCACCTCCGCTCTGGATAGATATTGAACTCACACCTCTTTGGGTAATGTCAGTGGATTACTTCAACCAACGCTTTTATCCACTGCTCCATGTGACTTTGGGATAGACGAAATAAAAGGATTCGTTTCGAAATTCCAACGCATATCACCTGAAGAAGGCCGGAGTGTACAACTGAAAGAAACGTCGTGAATATGACAATAAATATGAGGACAACAGTCCTTTCTAGATATTTATATTTTTGGTAGGTGTTTGATTTTAGTGTCTCCAATTCGCAGTTCGGATCTTAGCCTGTTCAACCTAATGAAATCACTAACGGCCTGATTAGTTTAAACCTCAAAATCCCTTGAGGCTTTAAACTATTTCACTCTTTGCAGCAAAGCGACTATATAGATAATTACAAATTTACGACGGCAGCTTTAAATGTGACAAAGCAACTTATCAATATAAGCGTTTGTTTCTGCTGCTGGGTTTCGTTTTCCCTGAAGTCATGAGATTAATCCCTTGGCCAAGTAATGCATTACCACATTCAAATCAGTGGATAAAATTCTACAACTTCTGGGTAGGAGCAGGATTTTAATGAAGAGATAAATGCGAATACAATCCCTGGTGAAATCACCAAAATGTGACTCAAAATACCACATCCATTAAATTAGAAGTTTCCAAAGTAAAACTTGGGCTAATTCAATATTTATTTACGAAACACAGCTAAGACAGAGACATCACTAGACAAGAGATCACTCAATGAAGAACGAAAGGTGTTATATAGGAATAAAGTGTCGCTAAGGACACTTGGGTTTGAACAAGGATCGCCAGAGAGCAAGCGCATTAGACCACGTCTTGAAATAATTAGATCGCTTGACGTGTAAAAGATATATATATATATATATATATATATATATACACATACAGTGTAACTCGGATATAAGAGATTTGTCGGGACCGGAGAAGTCTCTTATATCCGGGTTTCTCTTATACCAGGGCTTTATCTTATATCCGGGTTTTGTCTATTTTGTTTAGGTAAGTAGGGCTCTAATTTGGGACCAGATAAAATATCTCTTATATCTGGGTTTCTCTTATATCTGGGTCTCTCATAGCCGGGTTACACTATGGTGATGGCGCGGCGTCTGACCAAGTATTGTTCGAAGTCGTGACGAGCATTACGAAAAAAAAGGAAACGCACTTTCAGCTTCAAGTTCCTAAATATTGAGATTGCAAGTAATATTAAAGTTTGATTGTAGAAAGTCTTTTCATTCTCGAATTGAAATGAAGAAAATGATGTAACCTAAACTGAATCCCTCATAAACATTCCATATATATATATATATATATATATATATATATATATATATATATATATATATATATATACACACAGTTAATATTAAACACTTCATATTCCTCAGTGAATGGATTTGCTATACCAAATTATCTTAGGAAATATGAAAATGGAACTTAGCATAGTTTGTGCTAGAAATAGTTTCGCCCAATACGGCAAGTTGGTACAAAGCCAAAATATTAGCTTAATACATTCGAGTCATATTCTTAAATAAAAAAAATCTCATGTTCATAAAGATTGCGTGTATGGCGACATACTTAATATGAAATATTTAAAATGACAGCTGTATGAAACTATATATATATATATATATATATATATATATATATATATATATATATAATACAATGAATCATTCATACAAAAAGTAGATCAATAAATTTAATGATATAAAATGCGCAAATCCTTCGCAAAAAAAATTTTAAAGGTGCATTAACCTACAAATCACTCGATGAATGATATGATACAATTTTTTTTTTTTTAAATTATAAGCTGTATAAGTTTTTCTTTAATACGCAAGTACTTTCAACTGTACATTCAGTCATCTTCAGGCATGGAAATTATTTTGTTTTTGGTAAAATTCAGGTAGCATCCGAGACGAAAAAATTAAATGCCAATCGAAATATGTTTAATTGAAATGTGTTATTGTTAACGGATACAAAACTTTTGAGTGTGCAGTCGCAACGCTAAGGTTGAATTTTTTTGAAACAATAACACAATTTTATATTAATTAACCTTTAAAATTTTGTTTGCGAAGAGATTTCGCCATTTTATGTCATTAACGTTACTAACCTACTTTTTGCATGAATGATTCATTGTAATATTTATTGAACTGCACCACATATTTGATGTGTGTGTGCGTATATATATATATATATATATATATATATATATATATATATACATACATACATACATATATATATATATATATATATATATATATATATATATATATATATATATATATATATATATATATATATATATGTATGATCGGAATCACCGCAAACAAGGCAGTACAGCCACTAACAATCAATGGTTAGAGGGTGTGAAGTAATTAGGAATAGAAACATTAGTAATTGTTCGAAACAGAGACGAGTAATTAAGAGGACAGTCGGTGGCGAATGCCATTGCATTTAAACATTTGCAGATTGAAGTTGACTGGCAAACATGAAACTGAAAGGGAAGTCCACCGATGAGAGGTGCTAGAAAATAAGTTACAGCTATATTTAGTTGTAAACTGATGAAACCTCGCTGTCATTCTAGTATTGCGCTTAAATTCATAGTCTAGGTACCATAGCGAAGACCTCATCCGATCA
>OZ010586.1:108779922-108814922 GCA_963932145.1 Acanthosepion lycidas
TGCATGTTTTGAACCGCAAGTATTAGTTTTTTTTTTGTATGTGAATATTACATTAACTGAATATTTGAGAATATCAATGAGTCTAGATACAAACCCTGACCTTTAACGCACAGCTGACGGTAGAGAAGGATTCATACCTTTCAAAAAGTCAAAAAGTGAATGTCATAAACTCGATTACAATTCGAACATGTCTGTCCAATTTCTCATTATAAGCCGTTATCCACCTGTACTTCCTATAATCCGTGCTTACTGATAAAAATTTTCCTCCAGAATTTCAATTCTGTTTCATAAAAATGTGAATGATTTTTAAATGAAATAGTTCTATTCAGTTAGCAAAACTTTAATTACTGCAATATTAGTCTTCAATTTCAGTACATTTCAATAATAAAATCATTAGCTTTACAATTACATATGCTTAATAGTCAAGTTAGTTCCGCCCATGTACAATCCAATTTCTTGATATTTTTGCTTTTCGTGATGTCTCGTGATCCCCAACTATTAAAAAAGCAGTATCAACGAAAATTATCATTTACTTTTGGCACTTTCTAATTAACCCTTTCGACTTGAATTCCAAGAGGAAGTAGGAAGACTGACGTGACAGCAACGCATGTCACACGTTGGCTCAGCGTCTCTCTGCTGGTGGTCTTAGCCTGACGCAAACATGAGTGTGGAAGTCATAGCGACGCCTCAGAATTTACGAGAACCACTGTTGAATTCGCGCCGTTTTAGACTTATATTCAAAACCAAAAGTCATTCCTTCACTGTCAGGATGCCCCAGCTACGAGTCACTCAGGCCAATCATTGAACATTCTGACCCTGACCTTTTCATTCTATAACATTACCTCCACCTTTTCTTTTCAAAATACACAGTAATACGTATTTTAAATAATTGCCAAGTGTGACTTGTATCTTATTTGTCAATCTGCTGATGTGCCCCCAGGATCAGCGCCATATACACGAGTAAAAATAAATATTATACAACATATAACTTATATTCAGACATATGGTATAACAGCAAATAAACTTTTAAAGAATTTTACAACACTATAAAACACAACAATTATCAATGCACTAGCACTCGCATAAGTGCTTAAGTTGTAAACACCATCTTTGGATTGTACTTGGTTTTGGCCTTCTCAGAATCCTACAAATTTCTCGAACTGGATTTTATGCAACTTATTGTAGTGATGTATCAATCTTTATGACACATGTTGCAGGAACACAAAACGAAATTGTACAAAGCTGAATATGTCGCTGTTATATGTTTATTTTCTTTCTTTTTTCTTTTTTTTTTTTTTTGCTCTTTGACAAACGCAGGGAATTGTACAATAACATTTTTAACAAGAAATTCTTTGTGTATGTCTCCAGCTCACAGTTAATCTGTACCTGACTGCACGCTCGCGGACGTATTTGTGCGCGCGCTCATGTACGTGCGTGTGTGCGCGCGATCAAGTTGGGAGTGCCCGCTGTTCATTTTGTCCACACCAAACATTTTTTTTTCGTTTTTTGAAGGTATAATGTTTTTAGCTCTTTTTTGAAGGTATACTGTTTTTAGCTCTTTTTTGGAGGTATACTGTTTTAGCTCTTAAAATAACTGGGTCAATTATGCTTAACTGGCAAAATGTAGTTTCGTTTCGTTTGATTTGTTTTGTTTTACGTCATATCAACCACAATGGGTTATTTAATGCCGACAATTTTTATTGCTGGTAATATTTTTTTTTACTTAAAAAATGTATAGCTAGTGATATTTTTTTTTCTCCAAAATTCATTTCTGGTAATAATTTTTCTTCAAAAATTTATTGCTGATAATAATTTTTTACGAAATATTTCTGGTTTTAAAACTATTTTTACATGTTCATAGTGTTTTGACCTCAATTTGGTCTTAACTATTTGCACATACTCTGGGCTCTAACAGGTACTACCACCCCGGGTCTGGGTGGACGTGGGAAAACCAGCAATTAAGAGGTGGTTCCACGCTCCTCAAAACTACCTGACCAGAGGCTATTCTGTTGGGTGTAGCTTATCGTTTCACCCAGGACGGTTTAGTTTCGTTTAAACATTTCTGTTAGCGCGTTAGTTGAGTCTCTTATATTTTTGTTTTTCCTACTCCTTTTGACTACATAAGAACGTGACCTTCGTCCCAAAACTAGTTGCTCAGTTCTCACTCTTTCTACTAGCTTTTTGTATTTGTTCACCTAAATAACGCGGGAGTGAAAGGTCGGTTGAATGTGGGGTCACTATGATTATCGTACATCCGTATCTGTAGGGGATCGTCTACACTTCATCACCCTCGTTTTGAGCGTAAACCTACTAGCCAGATTACTACATCTATGGCCCTCGTCTGAACTCTCATCCGGCATGTTTTGACCCTCATACTTATCAAAATCCTGCTCCATTTTAGTCGTACGTACCGCCATATCCTTATTACGATTTGCATCTTAGAAGCGATCTCTATTTTTACTATTAATTTGCGCCATATAATTTTATTCTGCTCTTTTTTGACGCATAAAATTATAAGGTTACACCATCGGGATAGCCGACTCATCTTGTGAATCGTTTCGTTGGCATCTCCATTCCTTTCTTAAATACTTGTTTCCTTCATTACGAGATACGTCGGAAAGTATCGGGGTTGCTAGGATTGGCCTTCGTAGCGACCTGTTATCAGAGGGAATTATCGATTCCTGAATATTGGATGCCTGATGGTATTCAGCATGGACATCAAGTTAGTTAACGGATTATTGATCCAATAAGATACTGGACTGGTCTTTTCAGCTACTATATAACATAGTACTGCCACCTCATGTCTAATTTGCCCTGACTATGATGTTTTCCATTATAGTCTCCTACTTTAAAAACTACGTCATAAGTTGAAATGTTAGACTTTTCAATTTGGTGTTTCCTTTCGTTCTTCAAATTCTTTCTAACTAGGTTTGATGCGGGTTGTTTTCCCTGTGGTGTAATGTTGCGATGTTCCTCTCCATAATAAAGACGATGTAAATTTAACATATTATCCAGCTGCAGAACGACGAACTTATCGTAAAATATATAGTACAGTGACAAATTTGTCAACTCGCTAACGTTAAACCCAATTGCCGCGAGCATCTTGTTGATATATAAAATCCCATGATCTATCAATATTAAACTTTTTTTTTATAAAATATCGTGCATCATTCTATGACACTGTTCTACCTTACCGTTGCTTTGTGGGTCGTAGAAATATGTCATCTTGGTTAGGCGTCCCTCCGCGATGGTATTAGGCGGCCGCAAACCTGGTTAGTGAGAATTCAGAACGCTTCAGAATTCACCAGGCCTTCTTCTGAAGTCGCGCCGTTTTGGATTATATTCAAAACCCAGACAAAGGCAATACATCACAGTCAGAATGCCCTGCCCACAGAGAACTTTTCTAGTCCTGTCCTTCGGATTTTGTAACAATCTGCCATAAAATTCGATAGTCAATCTATTTACATGTGGTACATATGAGTGCACCTTAAAGATCAGATTATAGAGGTCGAATTGTGTTGCATTCCTATTCAGGCAGTTAATTTAATGTTCCAGTGATAATGTATCTTTCGATACATGACTGACGAGGCAGAAGATTTTTTCCCCGCAGCACGTTGCCATTTCTTTCTGTGGTAAACTATTTGCCAGTCAAAGCTAAAGAACCATTTTCTACTGATATCCAACTCATAGCTGAGGTGAGAATTGATGGATTCATAATTTCTCCATTGGTATATTTCCGTAAGTGAACCTACCGAATTCGACTGAAATTCGAACACGGCTCTCCAAGCCAATATCTAATATAACATAACGCACTACATATTAGGAATTCTTATTCATATGTTATTAGAATTTAATTTTTTTAAGTATTTTTTGTAAACATTTTAATGATCAAATACAGTTTTTGCGAAATAATAACACTGTAACAGAATGCCAAAGATATCTTCATTTTTTGTAAATTTTAGTAACATCTGGCAGGTGATAAATAATAGAAAATGATAAATAACCAGAAAAATTATCTAGCAATTTTCGACTACAAACATGTTTGCCTATTGGATACCATACACCTCGTATATTTGTCGCTTCCTTGGTTAAATAGTACCAACACCTACTTTCGCACGACTTGTGAGTTAAACTGACGACATAAGAACTTGCTGACAGACTAAATTGTTGAGATTCTAAAAGTATTGTTTTCTTGTCCTTTGTGCTTAATGAAATTCAGATTAGTCTTCTTGAATCTTTTCACTGAGACTAGCAATTACTTTTCCATAATTCGTCAGGTATAAGACGTTAATATTTAACAATATTATACCAAATGTTAATTTAAAGTTATATCTTTTTAATCTCGTCCTGATTTACTTCAGATGTTCTTATAAATATGCAACGCACTTTATATACAATAGCCTCTTCCATGGGTAAATCTGAATTAATTTCTGGATATTTTGGGGGGCTGAAGTCTATGATGTATTGTCTTTTTCTGCTAAATAAATATTTAGTTTTATTATAAAGCATCATGTTAAGCTAGGAATTTTGGCCAATCGATGAATATAAAAACAGAAGAATTATACCGCAAATCTTGTCCTAATGATTACAGGAAACCGCCACGATTATTGCTTTCTTTTCCAGATATATTCCAAATGTTCTTCTTATCCCTTGAACAAAGAACCTAACAAATCTAAGAAAGACCTGTGTCCTCTTGCTCAGCATTTCCCTATCCGTTCCAACATCCATTCGCGTAAGCTCATGCCTTCATCAGTCTCATTTATCATCAATATATCTTGTTAGTCTCAAATTCTTTAAACGTCAATTCTTCATTATCTATCCTAGAAATGTTCCAGTTTTCATTCTGGTTATGACTATAAGGTTTATATTTGTTTCCATGTTACTTGATATTTCTTTGTTACTTACGGGCTCCGTCTATGGTACAAACAGTATCTTTATGCCGTCCTGGCCATGACGATATACTATATCCAATAGCAAGGCCTCTGATCAGGAGGTTTTGAGGAGCATGAAATCACCGTTTAATTGCTGGTGTTCCTAGGTCCACCCTGACCCGGGGTGATAGCACCAGTTAGGGTCGCCGCTATTTGGGGTCAAAACACTATCAACGCGTAAAAATTGGTTTTAATACCAGCAATACCTTTTTGTAAATATATTACAGCAACGATCTTTGGAGAAAAAAATTTTACCAGCAATGGATTTTTTAAGGTAAAATATTACCAGAAATATATTTTTGACGACGAAATATTAGCAGCTATATATTTTTGAAAAAAAATATTACTAGAAATAAAAATCTTGTCGGCATTAAATAAAAACTGAGATTGATATCCCGTAAAACAAAACAACAGCATCCTTATGCATTAAAACATATCAGTTGATTCAAATCATCTATTCATCTGAGTGGAGATTGAGCAGCAGTTACTGTGTTAGAATACAACTATTGATTTCACCCAATCAATATCAGAATAGTTGATCTTTAAAATAGCAGACATTATAAATATTAGTGGATAATTTTATTTCTCCCTGGTGCTTAGATATTACAACTTACTTCAATTCTTAAACACCTCGTAGTGATGTTCAAGGCAAAACGAAAAGTAAAACCTGAATGTGATGTTAAGTCATTGCCACTTGACTTAAATATTTCAGCGTGCGCAAAGTGTGACAATTGTGGGGAGAAATTAAATCTCCAGATATTAAGTACGAACTTAACCCTTACTTACGTCAGGCCCGATAGAGAAAGAAGCAAGAGTGAGTTATTTTATATTCGGCTTTGCTTATATATATTGACGCATCACGTGGCCACCCCAGTGTCATTTGACTACCTATCCAAATTAAAACAATCTCCCATGTTTAGTTCTATTAATTTTTATTCACTTTTATCCATGTGATTTAAAAAAAAATTGAATGAAATCGCATAATATTGTAGAATTCCTTTTTTTATCGTAGACCGTGAGCTAAAGCTGAAATATTTCGAGCGTGCTAATTGTGTACAAACAATTCTAAAATGAGGATTCTACTATGAAACAGAGAGCCACAAATAGGAGTGAAAACAAAGATATTCACTATAATAATTACGTTTTCAAATCTACAGGTTCTGTTTTGTAGAAGACAACAGACTTTTCTCAATTAAACTGCCTTCGTTAATAATGAAGTCTACACTGAGTTTCCGGATGCGACTGCGTGTAAGGCTGACGTGATTCACATTCATAACGTCCATAGCGACGGTCATCTACCCCACCTTAGACGTTGTATTCGAAGGGATCTCCAAATGAACGATCTGTGATGATCATATATTGTGTGAATCACGTGATCAATTTTCGAGACAGAAAAAAAAGTATATTGAAACACACCTTATTAGACTTCAGTGTCCAGGATATTGATATTGTTGATTGCTATTATTTCAATTACCGACGTGAGCGATTGAATCCGCAAACAAAGAAAACCTTTATAGAAGTCCTGTATCGCCGTGTTTTTTTTTAATGTGGGGGTCTGTGTATTGATAGTTCTTTATTCTGCTCACCTGACTACTTTAAAAATATTAGAGAGTTTTCTCGAGTATTCAGGCAGCTAAAAGAAAATAAATAAATGAACAGTTTAATAAATATACAGAGCTTCTACTCAAATACGAGTAACCTTTTTTAAAAAATGTTTTCACACCTAGCAAGGCAATAACTGGTATAAGGAGTGTTTGAGAAGATGAAAAAAAACTATTATTAAGAAGAGAAAACAATAACATAACAAAACATAAGAATACATAATATAACGATTGTCATTGCATTTAAATATTTGAAAATCAAAGTCAGAAGATAGTTCCACAAGCGATAAATGCGAAAGAAGAAACATATAGCATAAAACTTGTGCTTACGAATGATTGACGAGAATAATTGTCTAGTTCGATATAGGTAACCAACTTTCTTAGCCGCAGACTTAACAATTGATGGTCTTTTCAATTCTTGTCAGCTGAGAAGGCGCAATAATTGCCTCTACTGGAGTTTAATATCAACCATGTTGATGGAAGGTAAAAAAAAGGTTCTCTCAGATGGTTTAAACAATTCAGTTTCGTTTTTGAGTCGTTAAAATTAACAAACCACTTCTTGTATATTATTGATTTTTATTTTAATTCTTTTTTTAATCAGATGTCAATTTGAACATTCTTAGTATAAGAACAGGAGTAAATAGATTCGTGATTAGCATAGATACTCTGTTGAGAATCGTAGAAATCAGGAGGCTGATTTATGAAAATTAAAACAATGTAGGTCCAAGGATAGAGCCCTGGGCAACATCTGCATGCATTCAAAATAATCGAGAAGAATGGCCTCCAAGAGAACTTTCATTTCGCTATTAAACAAGGAATAATGAATCAGTTCAAAAATTATTAAAATGTAGTTTTATTTCATTTATTAAGAATTAAATTGATAAAAAGAATCACAAATTATTTATGAGTAAACTGTTATAACTGAATGGAGCAATATAACTTATATAGAAGGTGTTTCATTAAGACGGAATATATGTAAGGGAGTGTCATTAAAACTAATCAAAGTCAGCAGTAATTAAATAAGTGTTATTGGTGAAAATTTCTTTATTTTGTCTATTGGATCATGTTATTTAAGTCATGACAATTATGGATGAAAAATAATATCTCTCAAATGCCGGCCAAATCTGAAAGAAAAAAGAAATAAATCATTAGACGCTTAAACTTAATTCACATAAAGATAGGTCCAAGTTATTGGACCACGCTTTACTTTAATAATCTATATAATGTGACGAAAAAATATGTTGCTTTATGTAGTTATGGCTGATGTTATTTTAGGTCTGAAGCTACATTGGTCTATTCGGTTAAGACATAGACAGTTTAACTCGAAACCTGTCCAGGTATGTTCGAGTTCCGGAATATTTTAAAGGATTTTGACGCAAATATATGACATCGGTGTCCATATCCAACTTATTGTTTTCCGAGAGATTTCAGGATTAGTCGTTTCTATGTAATGCTACGCCTACTGAGTGTGGCTTCTTTACTTCCCTTCCAAAGACTGTATTTCAGCTTATATCTGTAAGATATAAAGATATTATGTGTGCGTATTTGTATATAAACCGAAATGCCAGGATACATTTATGTAGACACAGTATGGTGAGCACCAACACACACGCGCGTGCGCACACACACACACACATATATATATATATATATTATATTGATGGGCAACACATAGGTATAACATCCAATTCCATGGAATGGATTGATGTTATGGCTTATCAAACGTATATATAAAACCAACGAAACTGCTTGTAAAACTTCCAAATTCGATCTTACAAACACAAAGCAATTCAAAAATAACAAGAAAGGACAAAAAAAATAAAAAAATAAAAACCCCATTCAAACAAAAATAAATGGAGAAGAAGTGGGAAGTAAGTATTAAATAAAAAAAAAATGTAAAAATACGATAGACAGGAACCTACCTACGTAATAACTCAAAAGTTATCAAATTATACTTATAATCATTATTTAATGAAAATAGCATAGTCTTAATAAAAATATTCAGAATTGATACATTTCTCATTTCTCGAATGCAAATGGTTTGGTTTAGGTCGTTTTATGGCATAGCAACCTCAATGGGTTATTTAAAGCCGACAAAATTTTTATTGCTATCAATTTTTTTTTTTTTTCAAATATGTATTGTTCATAAAATTTTTTTCGAAAAATTTAATCCTGGTAATATTGTTTTTCACAAATGTATTGGCGGTATTTTCTTTTTCAAAAATGTGTTGCTAGTAATATTTTTCTTAAAAAATTAATTACTGGAAATATTTTACAAAAATGTATTTCTGGAATTAAAACCAATTTTTACACGTTTTGTCTCCAGTACGGGGTAAACTAGTTGCCCATAGTTATAAGCCTGACAGTTGCTACCACAGCGGTCAGGGTGCGCCTGCGAACGTCAGCAATTAAGATGTGTTTCTACACTCCGTAATACCTCATGATTAGAGAGATTGCTGTTGGATGAATTTATCGTCTTACCCAGGACGCGAATTTTGTTTATCCTCATACCCGGGACGAGAGAATGCAAATGTTAAACGAAAGGCGAGCGTTATCACCTCATCTTTGTATGCGTTTTCATTCATTCTTTTCTTTTTAAAATTCATTCTTTCCTTTTTAAAATTCATTCTTTCCTTTTTACATTCATTCCTTCTTTTTGTCGCATTAAATATGCTTTCGTTTGATTACAAAAGAGAACAGTGTCTCCCTTCTTTTTAACGAACGAGGGAACAAGACAATTACAATATAATGATTTAAAAATATATATGATATGCGGTATTAAAGCATTTATCATAGATGTGTATATAATTTTGGAAGGTAAAGCTTTCGTATTTCTGGCAACAGCAATTCTTAAGAAGTTTTTCTTTATCACATATCTTCTTATAGTTCTTGTCAATATTGCCGTTTTCATTTCATGCAGAGACACACACACACTCACACACAATATATATATATATATATATATATATATATATATATATATATATATATATATATATATATATATATATATATATGTATACATGACTCTAATAATCTGTGTCACTAAACGGACAATAAGCAATGGAATTCATAAGAGCAATGAAAATCAGACTCCCCTCGGAAAACCCCACTAGTATGAGTATGTCTTCTGGATTTTGTCAGTTTCGAGGTTTCTAATTTGATGCTAAAAAGTAAAAACGAATAAAGATTAACATTAAACAAATAGCAGGCTATGCGCTGTTTCGCTTAGTATACACAAGAGAAAAAAGAAAATGTTACTATCCTTTATATATAACTCTAGAGTTCAGAACAAAATGGTCTAATTCCTCCAGAGTGCAAATAAATGGTTATATATTATCTAAGTTTCTTTCTCGCACTACCCTCTCTCTCTCTCTCTCTTACTCTCTCTCGCTCTCTCTCTCTCTCTCTCTATATATATATATATATATATATATATATATATATATATATATATTATAAATTAATTGATTCAAAATAAGGTTTTTTCCGCTACACAGTTCTAAACATGTTTCAAAAATGGAAGGTCCGAATTTAATTTTGTAATTAAATTAAAGACATTAGTTCCATTTCATCCTCAAGCGAATTTTGGAGTAACTTTTAAAATTACTGGGTTTTAAAGACACAGCTAAAATCATAATTCACGTTTCCAAGGTTACAGATTAATTCACTTCTACTAGACAGTTTTTGCGTGTTCTATATGTCTATATTTTGATGTATCCGTTATTAGCTACGTTTTGTTAGGGATGTATTCTTCAGTGAAATCTGACATCCGTTAAATGCATGTCGTCTGGATAAAAATATTATACATCTTACTGTTCTTTCTTGATATATATAAATAATGTCATCCACAGACAGACTGTTTCGCTGTATCAGAGCTCATCAGTGCGATAGACATCCGATTGTCTCTAGCTAGGACCGAAACCAGACCGAATTGGTATCAGGCGGATATTCTACCACTAAGCTGTCGGCGAACGGTCGGGATGAAGGTGGATTTGTAGCGTATTTATTTTTGGAAACACGCCCAGTGACCGACAGTGACTCAATTCGGCTTGCGAAGAGTCTCGCTATATAGCTATAATAGTCACTGTTTACAAACCCATACCTCAGCCCGAGAGTGCTCAACTGGAATTAAATTTAATTCAGGAGCTAATATATATATATATATATATATATATATATATATATATATATATATATATATATATATATATGCTTTAAGACAAACTAACGCCATTGAGTGTTTTTATTTAATTTTTCTTTTGATACAAAATTTATTTTTATTTTTTTGGCACGCAGAATCTGTAAAAACAGTTAAAATTTCAGCTTATCTCTATGCATTCTGCTTTACTTTTAGCCATTGTCAAGGAAGATTTTATTTTAATTTTAACTGGTCGTAATCATAGTTAATGTTACTGAGGGATGCCATTTTCTTTTTTTATAAGGGTTTCCATTATTTTTAACCATTTTTGTACAATGTGGGATATGGTTATTATACTTGTATCTTGTACTATTATATTTTGGATAGAGTCTGGCAGCTTCTGTGTGTTTCTAACTGAGTCCGAATGGCGCTTTCGTTGGGCAGGTGTAACGTAAGTCGTCTGGATAGACATGTAGTAGTGTGAGAGATGTAATTATTTATGAGTTTCGTTTGAAAAATGAACATAAGTCTTTATTAATGGGCTAAACTCGTAAATAATGTTGGTTCGTTGTAGTTTTGATTTTGCAGGTGTGTTGTTATTTTTGATGATAAGAATAGCTGTTTCAAATATTTTGTGAGAGATAATTAATTTAATTTTCTTGTTCGTGTCGGATGGGGTTGTGTATTTCCGAGTGAAAATTAAACTTGCTATAGCTGACGTGTATTTGGCTTTTGTAGAAATTAACGTTATTGATTTGTCTGTATTTTCAGTATCGTTATTTTTCATTTTTTAAAGAAATATACTTCTGGTGTTCCATTAAGCAGTAAGGAAACATCGTTAAATATTGTTTGTTTTGCATTACTGAGTTCTTTAAAGAAATGTTGACGAGAGGGTGCTCTCTTTAGGAATTGTTTTCTTACTGCTGTTTTATATGTAAGTGGACATTCACTTCTTAACTTATGGTGGCAAAAGTTTCAGAGATATGTAAGATGTGTTTTCTTGTTAAACCTGTTGTAGTATATCCAATATAGTAATTTAAAAACTCGGATTGGTCAGGAACACAGATTCTTATGGGACATATAAATAATATTGTTTCTATGTAATTTGGATCTTGCTGGTGAATTATTGTTTGAAATTTTTTTTAATACAAATAATTAATTTATTTTTTTTATTTTCTTGTTTTTGTCAACTTGAGTTGTGTATTTCTTTGTGATGTTTTTAAGTGAAGATTCCTCTTGCTTATAGTTACTCTGCATTTGATTTTTTAACTAATGTTATTATTTTTTTTCACTATGTTCTGTGTTCTTATTGGTCGCCTTAGGAAGTAAAAGTCTTATATGGTAATCTATAAGCTGGTTTATACAATCGTGAATAACAAGCGTTTGTTTCACGTAATTAAGTTCGTGGATGTTATATAGTGTCCGCTGTCTCTCACGTGTAGCCTACTTTCATCAGTGTTTGTTAGGGTGGCTGGTAATATACATTGTAACAAAGATTTTTTTAATATTCGGCCTGGTTGAGTTTATGTTTTTTTTTATTGTAAAGCTTTTTCAGTTTCATCTTCCTTTAACACAGTGGTGAATTTCAGGCCAAAACTTAAAGACTTCTTTTCAGTGACAAAAAGATTAAATTTGGTGATGTTGCGGATACAGTGCGGATTACTGATTACTTTCCCTCTGATGTTGGTGCATAGGTCGTGCAGGTTGTGTTTTAACCATTTTAAATGTTCGTAGATTATGTGCAATAGTGTACATCGCGAAATTTTGTCTTTTGTGTAGACAGAAATAAAATTTTGTTCGTTCTCTGTTACTGTTAGTATTTCTTTTATATTTCATACTCACTAGGAGTCTATATAATTTGGATTATCTACATAATTCTTCTGTGTAATATATCTTATAAATTAATTGATCTAAAAATATCGTTTCATCGCTACACCATGTTTCAAAAACAAAATCTTCAAATGTTTGTACTTTTAAAACTCAGTAAATTTTAAAATAAGTTATTCCAAAATTCGCTTAAAGATGAAACCGAGCTAATGCTTTTAATTTAATATAATTGAATTTGAATTTTTGGTTTTATGTTTTTGAATCAAGGTAAAGCTCATGTAGCGATGGAACCATATTTTTAAATCAGTTAATTTATAATATTTATGCTCTGAAAATTTACATTGAGCACTGTTTTGTGATAATAAATATCGGTAAGAACACCGGATTACATAGCTTACTGTTCTTCCTTTTATTACTATATATATATATATATATATATATATATATATATATATATATATATATATATACATAAACGGTGTTCCAATAACTTGGACTGATTCAAATATTAATTAAGTTTAAAAGTCTATTTTTTATTTCCTTTTTCTTTCAGATTTAACAACTTAACTCCTTGGAAATTTCAGTCATGGAAAGATTAACAAGCAAACAATGTGTTATTGTTATCGAAGCCTATTACGAAATGCAATGCAAACAGAAATGCAATGAGATGTTTCCATGTGGCATCATCTCTCGAAACAGCGAAATCAATTGTCCACCACGGTCGTGCAACTTGACGCCTTTAGATTTCTTCCTTTCGGCTCATCTCAAAAGTAAGGTCTATGCCAACAAGCCACCAACAATTCAAGAGCTGAAGGATGAGATAATAAGGCATATTGGTAAGATGGAGGAGAAACAAGGTAGAGACGTCATTAAAAATGTTGACCATCAAATAGAGGTCTCCCGCGGAAGTCATGGCGGATATTTGGGCGATATTATTTTCCACACATGACTTAAAAATGATCCAAAAGAGAAACAAATAAATTTTCACCAATAACACTGATTAATTTTCTACTGACTTTGATCTGTCTTAATTAATCGCCCTTTATATATAATTTTATGTTTGCAATATTTCTACACATATTCTCAACATTCTCTGGTCATATTTCAATAATAATTATTCAATAGAGATCAGAAATTTTCTATCTCGTGTAATAATCGAATCATTAATAAAATACTAGAAAATAGAAGAATGCATTTGATACTTTCTAAGAATCCAATTTCAAATTAATACAATATATTTGCTATTCATTGACGCTGAGTGTAAACTGACAGATATATGAAGAGAAACAATGCGTCATTTTTTCATAATACGGGAAGAGTGAATAGAAGATTCCTGAGAGAACGGACAGGCGATGGATGAAAACAGTATGAATAAGAAAGATGAAGTAATGGCAGCTTTTACTTCTATCAGAAACGAAAAACCATCATTGGATAGGTTACATAAGCGAGATAACCGGTTTAAACACCGCTATTCCAAGCAGAGGTGATCCATTAAGCCTTATCTGCTTTTTTGATTGACAGTTTGACTAAGACGGTCCCATCTCGATATGCTTGACACCCTGGAAACGTTAAAATGTTCTCTAAAGCCTGTTCCAGAAGCCGCTTGATCATCCGGAGAGCGATTTCTTTAAGAGAGAAGAGATAAGCACTTCGATGTCAAGATTTATTTTCGTTTATCGTCCATCAACAAGGGACGAACATCAAGCCTCAACTTTATATATGCATTACACTTACAGCCATTTTTCTTTCCTATCGAAAACCATAATGTGGACGCACAGGCCTGCATTCTTTCGAGTACATACATGTATACATGCATATATATATATATATATATATATATATATATATATATATATATATATATATATATATATATATATACATATATATATATATATATATATATATATATATATATTATCTTAAGGAAAGGAAATAACCGATTGACTTAGGACCCACAAAACTTAGAATTTATTTTTTAGAAACAGCTCAATACAAACGTGGGGCAAAATATTTTACAATAATAGATTGCAATAAAAATATTTTATATCGCTGCACAAAAAAAATTCATCTTTCGGAACTTTAGTTGTCCTTTTTCGGGCGATGGTAGATAATATATACAAATGATTTATTTGAGAAATTTGAAACAAATTATTACCTCTTATGAAAGTTAAATATATTAATATTAAAAGTACATGTTTTAATTCCGGAATTAGATTAAGGTTAAGATAATTTAACATTTAATTTATTGTTAATCTTCTATTTCTTGATATGAAACAATATAATTATATATCTCACTCGGTTTAAAAATAACCTTCTTCTATTCTCATTTCTTAGAAAAACATTAAACAGGTCATCATTTCGTTTCAATATTCTGAAAATTTCTTTATGCCTCATAATTTAGTTTGTGAAAAATTAAATACAATTATTCCACTCACGCCGTTAATTTGAATTCCGTTATTTCCTGACAAACATTTTATTTCCACCATCATGCTTACTTTAAACTTAATTGTATACGTTAGGAATGTCTGATAATGATTTACATGTTAACGTACGGATATATTGGACATATTAATATCTGCGAAGTATTTTAATAGAAAATGGAAAATGTCATACTGACATTCAGTAGATCATTTGAATAATGAAAGATGACTGCCAAAAGATAAGCAAAGAATTATGAAACTCGAAAACTTCGACAGAAACAAAGAAAAGGGTATTGAAATCTTATATAAAATTGGTCCTCATTGGCGTTGAATTCTGAACAATCTCTCCACAGGTAAGGAAAATAGCCTATGCAAATGAAATGCTAGAACGATAGACAATGTAAGCGACGTAGAAGATTTAAGGAAAATCGAATCAAAATGTACGCTTCTAAATTCTAAGAAACTCATAATGAGGAAAGAGTGTTTTGGAAAAAATGACATTTACAGGACAATTTGAAGAAAATACGACTGTCCTGCCTTATGACGATAAACGACAAGCACGTCCTGAGTAAGACAATAAACTACATCCGACTACGTCCTCAGTTCCGGAAGATTTGAGGAGCGTGGAACAACCTCTTAATTGCTGGTGTTCCCAGGTTCACATTCGATATGTGCATATAGTCAACCCCTAAATACCATGAAAGTGTAAAAATAGGTTTTAATAGCAATAACTTTTGAAGAAAATTAATACCAGCAATACATTTTTGAAGAAAAATATTATCAGTAATGCATTTTTGAAACAAATAAATATCACCAGCAATACATTTTTGAAGGAAAATATATTACCAGAAACACATTTCTGAAAGAAAAATATTAAAAGCAATACATTTTTGAAGGGAAAAAAATTACCAGAAAGAATTTTTTGAAATAAAACATATTAACAGCAGTAATATTTTAAGGAAAAAATGTTACCAGCAATAAATTAAAAAAAATATATATATATTACCAGAAATACCTTAATGCCATCAATACAATTTTGAAGGAAAAAATTATTAACCGCGGTATATTTTAGAAGATAAAATATTACCTGCAATGCTTTTTTGAAAGAGATAAAAAAATTAGGTTGGTGCAAAAATAATGACGTAATAATGTCGTCTTTTGACGTATTTTTAACGTCAAAAACGACATTATTACGTCATTATTTTTGCACCAACCTAATATTACCAGCAATACATTTTTGACAGAAAAGAAAATATTACAAGAAATGCATTTTTGAAGGAAAAACATATTTATCAGCAATACATTTTTGAAGAAAAAAATATTATCAGCAATAAATTATTGAAAGTAAAATATTAACAGCAATGAATTCTTTTAAAGGAAAATATTATCAGAAATACAAATATTGGAGCAATACATTATTACCTGCAATACATGGTTGAAGAGAAAAAATATTGCCAGCAAAATATTTTTGAAGAAAAATATTAAAAGTAATACATTTTGAAAGTCTATTAGTCTAATATATATATATATATATGTATGTATGTGTGTGTGTGTGTGTGTGTGTGTGATCGGATGTTGTTTATGCGCTTCCATATTTTTCCTCCGATTTCGATAATATTTTTTGCAGATTTTGAGTCCAAATTGGCAGGAAAAAGTTACAACCTTGAAGGTGAAAATTCGTAAAAGCTGATTTTTACACTTTGTTTAACAATTAAAGGCAGCATTTAATGTCTGTAAAAAACAGCGTAAATCAATTTAGAAAGTTGAATTCTTGCCCAAGAGATTATAAGAATTATAACATATATATATATATATATATATATATATATATATATATACCCACACACATACATATATATATATATATATATATATATATATACATATATATATATATACATATATATTAAAAGATTTTTATTCACCATTATTTCGCAGTACTATCAAATTTATTTTTAGTGAGTACATGCGTTCGATTCCTGTTGGAAACACAATTTAGTCGGGATATTTAAGTAAAATATCAGCATAAAGGATAGTAACTGAAACGCGAATATATACAGACTAAATATCATGTTCATAATAATAATAAAAATACATAGATAGATAGATAGATCATTTTTAGCTCCGCATTAAAATTAATATTTATTGTATATATGTTCTCTGCGTCTGTATTATTGTCTGAAAATATGATTGATAGCCGCCTACCAAAATAGACAACATTTACAACGTTTGTATGCAATAGTATTGCCTTCTCTTCCAACAGCATTAGCTACGTCTCAGTATAAATTGATCAAGTATAATATATATATTATAAATGAATAATATTATAAATAAAAATTATAGTACATTATTTTTATTATGACGTTCCATGGAAGAGGTTCCTTCCTTTCAAGATTGAGAAAGCAAAAACGGTCTTTTTTCAGGGCTACCGTCCATTCAAATTGTTAACCTCCATTTGTGGATGTGCTTCAGTTGCACCGAGTTAATTTTTGGGTGTGTTGAATTTAAACTTAAACTGCTCCAACTGAAAGGTAAAACTCCCATAAAGGAAGAATAACTGTTCGAAGACAAGTTACACTGCTAGTACATATCTATAATTCTCAAAATGTATGTGTCTCTGTCTATCTGTGTTTGTGTGAGTGCTCGTGCGTTGTTTATGCATTTTCACAGTTTTCATATGATTGCGATGATGTTTTTTTTTTATTAATAGATAATTTTTTATTGCCGGATTGGAGTCAAAATTGTCTGGAAAAAATTACAGCCATGAAGGTGAAAAATAGAAAAAAAACATTTTTTTCTAAAATTTTAAGCAAAAATCCAAGGCAAAATTTAGATTCATGCTGGGTGGGCGTGATTCACACCTTCACACGTTGCCCCTCGTTTGCTGAAGACCTTTGTAATTAGCGCGTTCATCAAAGCGTGTACATGTGGCCCTGCAACACGCGCTGTATTCAAGTTTCCCATTGGCTGCACGAAGCCCCTTTACACATCCAATCAAATGTTGCCGTGCCATACTGATTGTCTACGCAATCCTAACCTCATTGTCACCACTTTATTCCGCAATTCTGCTTCTACTTCTGTACGTTCAGACTTGCTTACACATTCCTCTTCACTTGGCGTGAGGTTAACTTTTCCGTTGCATAAATCCTACTACTACTTGCTTTCGTTGTCTTTTATAGCCGTTCCCAGTTTATTTTTTCATTGACCTGCCAGTTTTTACACTACATTCACCGTTGTACTAAGTAAGCTTGCTTTTTTGTTGCTCAACTTGTATTTTTACAAACTTTCCTAAAGTTATTCGAACTTAGTAATCGCTCTATCTTTACAGCATTCCCGTCTGGAATTTATCCACACACTTCATTTGACATTTCATACTTGCCTAAGACATGTCACCAAAGAACAGAACTTGCCTCAGTTGCAAATCGAATCGTCTTTTGAAATTTCACTTCGCCTGTCTCAAAATGCCCCTCGGAATGCTTCAATCAGAGCCAGTGAGTGCGAAGATCAACGTAGCCATCGGCTTTCCAGAAGAGCATACCTGTAAAAAACTTCCCAGTAATGAAAGACATGGGCGAAGACGGCTTTTTTTTATTTACTTATCCTAATATTATATATATATATATATATATATATATATATATATATATATATATATATGTATATATGATCGAAATAAAAGTATAAAACTTAATATTACTAGACATATTAAAAACGGGCGAACAAACCGGTTTCGTTCCCGATCTTCAAGCTTCAACGGGAGATTTAATTTAAAATTAAACACAGAAAACTGTACAATAAATGAAGTTGCGGTAGGAAAAAATAGCAAAAGGAACTAGAGACAAATGTCAGCAAGCCCCAAAAACACTCACCAAACACCTATGATTCCGCCATATGTGAACACCTATTAAAGAACAGAGACTGTGCAGCCAAATTTGAACGCTGATTGGTTCACCGTGTTGTCCCGGTCACACTCTTTATTTCATCTAAAGGTTCTGGAGGCACTTTACATCGGGTCCCGCAAACCTTCTTTGTGTAAACAACGTGAGTGTTTGTTGGGGCTCGCTTCGCCCGTTTTTAATATGTCTAGTAATATTAAGTTTTATACTTTTATTTCAATGATTAAATTTTGTACCTACAAAAATATCTTTATATATATATATATATATATATATATATATATATATATATATATATATATATATATATATATATATATATATATATGCACCTGCGCTTTTGTGTGTGCGTGAATCCGCGTGATTACTTGTTTCGTCTCTAATATGTATTTTGTGGAATTACATCCAGGGTTCCGTTCCCCTGAATAAAATATTTAGACTTTTTTAAGAAACGTAGTATATTCTTGTATTTAAAAAAAATAATAATGTTAGGTTTCCTTAAAAACTGAATGTAATTCCTCTAACGTCCGAGTAGAGATAAGTTTAAGAAACTTTTTTTATTATTTTTATTAACGCTTTCTCGCTACCACCTAAAATGGAAAATAACTTTTACGTATGATTTATTTAGTCTCGTATTTCTAGTAGAATTTGCAGCAATAACCTCAGAGATGGATACAAGATCAGTTATGTGGTTATTTTAGAAATGTGATTCTCTAGAATGATGCTGAAAATCCCATGTAATGAACAGAGGAATATCGAGGAGTTTTCAGGGAAAACCAAAAGACACATACCAATTCCTGAAGCATGTGATGATGAAAAATGTCATGGAGAATTAGACATTTACAGTGCATATTGAAGGCAAGAGAGACAGAAGAAATCAGCGAATAAGCTATCTATCGAGCATGTCTAAATGGTTTACAGAGCAGAGATTAGGACAGCTAACGAAAAACCTTAAACACTATAAAGGGCGGGATGCTGAGGAGAGATATGACCGCTTGCAGCCTGTATGTACAACGACAATAGAAGAAGAAGAAGAAGAAGAAGTAGACGAAGAAGAAGAAGAAGAATCAAGTTCTGATCTTCCATAGAAATCGTGTTAATTCTTGGTTCATCCTTTGAACGCCTGACACGTCCAGTATGTTATAATTAAGAAGGAACTTTCGACCGATAATATTTCAAAGAGAATACAAACAGCCCTGATCAGGGTTTGAAGATTGTTCACTGATCCTACTTTTTGCGCTTAATAAGTTCGGTAAATAACAGGCAATATATAATAGATATAAATAGATGAAAAAATAGTTTCTGCTTATATGGGTCACTACACCTCTCATTTTCTTTTCTTGCAATATTTATTCAATTTTTGTCCGCCATATCTATGTGGAAGTACTGGCAGCGTCAAATAACTTGAAGCGAGTTCAACTTCTTAGTTTTGGCGGACATCTCGGCCTCTTACAGATTTCGTGACTCGCCTGAAAGTTCAGTAGGCAGAGGATTATGGATTTGGGATGCGAGTAGGAATGTGGAAAATCCGAAACGCCTACAGCCTGTAAAGAGAATATCTTCATTTCTTTTCCTTGCACAGGAAAATCCGAAACTTGTTCACTGGTGCAAGTGAGATTTGCCAGAGGATTCGTTTTTACCTGTTGATCACATCATATGCTCGGCTCAACAGTGCACCGCTACTGAAACCTATATATATATATATATATATATATATATATAGTGTTATTTGCATTTACCTACTAGCAAAAAAATATTTACATGCAATATCTTCTTTTCAATGCTGTTTTTAAAACAAATCTTATTATAATTAACATATTTCCTCTTTTAGATGTATACTTATGGCTTAAAGTTATGCACTATATTAGAAGATAAAAATGGTAATGTTGATTTATATTAGAATATCTCTGTCGCAAAATTACTTTTTCAACTCCATATTCAAAATGTAATATTCAGTCGATCCAACTGCTTTCCTCCCAGCAAAAGTCGTATTCGAGTGCCATGGATGTTCTTGGGATTGATAATGGAGTGATTTCTGATTGCCGTCTCCAAGGTGATTTTATTGAGATGCCAGTTTGCTGTCTCTTAATTCATCAAGAGTTGTTTCCCCGTCATTTGAATGGTTTTATACTTCATAGTGGAGACTTGCTAAACACATCTCTCATTCGAAATAAATTGAAGTGAAGGTGTTGGTTTAGTTGCCGATCACTCAACAATAGATTTTACACGCACATACATACACACAAGTATGGGCGCGTGTATGTGTATTTGGGAAGGATAAGGATATTAGAATAATCCAGAACTAGATTGATTTTCGTAAATACACAAACTTAGACGGGGACGTAAGAATTTGTTTTATCAGAAGCCATATTAAACTGTACATGAATTAGTAAACAATAATGATAACAGAAGCTTTTATGGTGAGGTGATATTGAGAGAATTATGTTATAATGATATAATAGTAGTAGCTGACGGAATCGTAACAACGTCAGATATGCAGGAATCGGTGTGTTGATATCAGACACAGAGAGGAAACTACAAGAACTCCTACAGAATTTAGTGATGAAAAGCGAAAAGAAGTAACATAAATTTGTAAAGACAGAATGCATGCTTGATAGCAAAATGGAAAGCTTAACATTCAAAATACAAAATGCGTATGCGTGTGTGTGTGTGTTTCAAATTAACTCCTTGCCTAGAAATTCACAAGTTAATTGTGAGACAGGAAAATATACATCGTACCATTCAAAGACGAAGTTTTACAGAAAATTGGAACAAAAAGGACAGAAGGACACTTCTAATTTGAATCAGCCAATTGAAATATATAGGTGACAATATCCGGAAAGAAGTCTTTTGAAATTTAAACCTAACGACGGAGACAGAGGGGGAAAAGTGAATGAGGTTAGTTAAATGATGGCAGAGTTGGGATTAAGACAGAGATCTTCCTAAAAACTAAAACTGACATGAAATTGTAAAGAATCATTAACGGACCCCTTCGAAGGCGCATGACACATGGGAACAGAATTAGAAGAAGAAGAGAAAGAAGTACGAAGAATTGAGGAAGCTTTACGTTAAAAGAAAGCTAAAGAGATATTTGGCAATCTTCTCTGACGACGACGACGACGTGGAAGAAGAAGAAGAAGAAGAAGAAGAAGAAGAAGAAGAAGAAGAAGAAGAAGAAGTTCGAGGAAAAGATAAAACTTTAACTAAAAAGAAAGCTAAAGGGATATTTTGCAATCTATGACGACGATGAATAAGAAAAAAAGAAGAACATGATGTTGATGTGGACGAAGAAGAAGACGAAAAAGAAGATAATGAAGACGTGATAAATTTGAAGAAGAAGAAGAAGAAGAAGAAGAAGAAGAAGAAGAAGAAGAAGACGAAGAAGAAAAATGAAGTGAGGAGTGAACACAAGATAAATAAAGATAAATACAGTGTTGTCCAAACATAAAAAGATACCACAGATTCCAATCATTAACCTTAGACCTTCGGTCATGTTTCGAAATTCCCAAGTTATATATATATATATATATATATATATATATATATATATATATATATATATATATATATATATATATATATATGCCAATACATAAGTGTTTTATGGGTGCCATGCATGGCGGTCAAGTCTTTCTGAAATGTCTAAGATATAAGTTTAGTATAAAATTAATTATCAAATCAAAAATGTATCCAAGTGAATGATTCACGTGTGTCTTGAAGAGGATTGTACTTATTTAAATCTTGCATACAGATCATATCAACGCAAAGGATCTTTCAAAACAATGCTCTAATAGAATTTGGAAAAGGAAACATTAAATAACAATAAAAACTTCGTAAAATATCAGAAGGCATAATTTGAACTCTCTAGGGTATATCATAAGAAATATGACAAAGGTCTCATGCAAAATAATTGTGGGCCTATGAAAAGAATGCACAGACTACCCAACAAGACTGTAAATGTTTGGCAGGACAATGATTAGAAAATGTAGTGAAAAGAAATAATATCCCGAGCAACCTCTGTTCTCGAACGTCTCACAAGTCGAACAATTCGGTTTTCGAACAATTCGGTTTTCGAACAATTCGGTTTTCGAACAGAATATTCGGGATGAAAATGTCTCGGTTATCGAACAAAATGTTGTTTCTCGAACAAGACGTACGGTAAAATTGAAGTGTTCATCTATATCTTATCTCTTTAGTATTGGGTTTATTTTTTTCTTAGATTTTATGATTTTCATTAGTTTTGTGTATAAACTTGAACACAAAATAATGGTGTTAAATTTTAAGTTAACAATGATCTTGGCACCAGGAACGGATTACTCGATATTACATTGATTCCTTTTGAAAAATGGTTTCAGTTTACTAACATTTCGGGTTACTAACAGGCTTCAGAAAGGAATTAATTTTGTGAACCAATGTTTCACTGTAGTAGCAGCTACAAACGACAAGGAATTGTTGGGAGCCATGTTCGCTCACCTAATTCTGAATCGTAACGACACAGAGATAACATGATTTATATATGCATGGATTTCAAGAAAAAAATTGGAAGTAGTATTTTATATTAGAAGACATTGTGTCAGTAAATTCAAATATTTAATAGAATATTCATCATATCCACGTGTTTTCCACACCGCAAGTAAAGGGTGAACAATGATAATGTGACGTGTCCATTCAGGAGATGAACGATCATGATTCTCGAAAATATCCTGTCCTAATATTGTCTTTTTGACATATCTTCTAATCGCTGTTCTTCCAACTATTTACACAAAAACTTTATGTAGGCCATGGATCGACAACCTTTTGCTATCTGCCGTCTTAGGGCTTTAAATTCATTCAGTTTACCAACAGCATACGTATTTTCCTCTAAAGGTCAATATACATGTTCTACAATCTTTTTTATACAGTAATATGTAGGATATATACTGTAGTATATATTACGATTGAAACAGCCAAATATCTTCTTTGCGTTGTAGTAGCTACTGGTTCGGACTTCGTGATGTCATTTGCGGCTGTCTGCCACTGGAAATTGCTTGGCATGAAAAGTGTAAAACGTGTATCGTATGCTGTCTGCCACTGGAAATTGCTTGGCATGAAAAGTGTAAAACGCGTATCGTATGTTGCCAACCTCTGATGTAACCTATGCGCTAGTTTACTCTATCTCACTCGCCTTCAATATATCTTGTGATTGTCAAACTTTCTAAGCCCACTTTCTTCAATATGATGAAATTGGACTTAGGTGTTAAACCTGAGAGTCCAATTTATTTCAAATGTCTCTGAAACTTCGACATTTAGCCTGTCCATGGTATTTTCCATATCCTTCTCTAGAATCAAATTTTGTTGTCTCAAATTCTATTCTTCATTTCTGATGAGATTGTACACTTTCATATTACCTAAAAGTTAAGAGCACTTTTCTTTCTTGTTGAGGAGATTTTCCTGTTTCTTAATATTTTGCATAGTTTTAGTTACGTATTTTCGCTATATCAACGCACGTTAGGATTTCGCTGTTTTATTATCATTCTCTTGTAAAACATTTCCTATATATTTAAGCCTAGAACACTAACTATCAATTAATTTTACACCACTACTAACCATGGGTATATCATACCCGATTTTGAAAATATCAAAAAAAAAAAAAAAATAATATATAAATCTTTATTTGAAACATTTTATAAGCAGGCATTTCAAACTTTGTACTTTGAGTTAACATTAATAGGAACTGAAAAAAAAACATATTTATGTAGGAAAATCGGGTACTGAAAATTGTAATTAAAAATAGGAAAATTTGCGCTGGGTAGTATATACCCATGGTTAGTGTTGTACGGTTAAATTGCTGTAGTTGCTTGATTTTGACATCTCCAATTTGCAATTTGCGTGTTCAACTCGTCTTTTTGCTGGCAACTATATATTCTGTCTTCCTTCGGCTGATGTTTATTCCTTTCTTCAAACTTTTCTCTAATACTCTCCTTTCTGTGCATCCTATCAATTCTGTTTCTGCTTCATATCATATGTTGTTATTGTTGTGATCGCAAATAATGAATCCTACTAAGAATTCTATTTCCCTTAGAATAAATTCACTGTAAATGTTGAATGAATCAGATGCGATGATACATCCCTGCCTTACACTCCATTCTATTTAAACATATTTATCGAATTCATTTCCTATCCTTATGGAGGTGGTTTTCTTCCACCTTTGGATTACTTTAATATCCTTTCCAAAATACATAAAGCTTCACTTCCGACAGTTCTCTATGACGTATTCATCAAACGCTATTTCATAATCAATAAAACACATCCTTAATTTGATGTTTGTGTTTATTTCAATTTGTAGATAACGTAGCGTTTGTCGGCGCTGAAAATGGATTCAGCAAGCTGTATTCAAATTCCAACAGAAGAATTTCCATTGCGGTCAATTTCATACAAATGAAATCAGTGCCGTAATTCTATAAGAAGCAAAGCAAGACTGGAGAGAAAAGTTTCTTATCTTTCATAATGAAAGATAAGAAGACATCTTTTTACCAAAATTATCTATGCTTTAAATTAGTTGAAAAAACTTTTCTCTCCAGTCTTGCTTTGCATCCAATCTTATAGAATTACGCTACTGATTTCATCTGAGTAATAACTATTTACACCAACAACACCATATAATAACTCTGTTTAACCTACCGTTAGTTACTACTTTAGTTAGTTTCAATGGCCGTTAAATCTTAGCAATACCTCAGAAATAATGGGCTCTTCCGTTTGAAATGAGGGAAATTGCATATCAGAGATGCTATGTGGTTTCGCTGAAAGAGCGAAAGAGAGAAAGATTGAAGTTTTTAACGGCTTCTGTCGACAACTCATAAATAATGGAATATTCCGTTTTGAAAAACACTGAATTTAACTTTCAGTGAAGCTAAATGGTTCCTGATGTAATTAATATGCATACACCTGGTTCCCTCTCACAGTAATATGATTGGCTGGTGTCAGCCATAAATACAGACTGATGTGGAGGTAGAGGACGACGCCTATTGGCTACGCCTATAATCTTCACCTATTGCCTACGCCTATTGCCTACCACTACGACGAGGACCAGTCCATTACAGTTATCTGTTAGAACGTCCTACTCGGTTACAATAGTCCAAAACAACTTTGCCACTTCGAACAAATATATCCATTTTCGGGGTATATCAGTTCCAATGAGAAAATGACAAATGAAGAAAGCAGAAAAGATAGGCGCGTTTAACTTCTGTTTCTGGAAATCGAATAAGTAGCCATTTCAGATATTTTCATGTTTAAACTCTTACTTCTTTAAATAATGACCAGCATTCTTATTTATGGTTAATATTGCTATGTTTTGTTAAAAATGGTAAGCTCAAATATTAATGCCACGATAGGAGAAAATCTGCGAATATTTTATTTTAGTAGAAATGACCATGAGCTTATTCAACAATTAAATAAGAATCGACCTAATATTAAAATAGGATAACCGGGAAATTATCACGTGTTGTTTTAGATTGCATTAATTCATGATCAGTGACAATCACATTTGTTAATTTAAAATCTACACTTACGATATCATAATTATGATATAAATTTAATGAAATATCACATTTACATTAATTAGCTTATTTAGACAATTTTCAAAGTACTTTCTGGTTTTCTAAATACAATGCACTATATATCGTTTAATTAACAGGCTTTTTCTATGTCATGTGTTCTGACGATCTGGTGATCTCTGTCCAAAAGAAATGCAAGTTTGAATTCAACTTAGGTCTCACGTGACGATATTATCTCTAACCCGTAAAGACTACTTTCTACTGATACCTCAGCTTAAACCCCTAGCGAGATGAGACTGGCCCTAAAACTCACACGCTAAATATAGTGTCAAGAAGAGACTGTTTCAATTTTTATTCTTCTCTTTCGTGCGTAACCATGTATTATTTTCATAGACATTCTGTTATATACCGAACCTATGAACATAAATGGGTACGCCCCAATCCCCCAAAATGCGTTGAACACTATTATATGTGAGAGTAATATGCGGTCTAAGTAGTCCACCACTAGCAGTGGTTTATCTACCCCACGCCCCCGGCGAGTATTGTAATTTGTTGATGTTATAAAGATCACCATTTCATTTGTAGCCTGCATTTGCATATTCCTCATTCAGTAACCTTTTGTACGATTCAACACTATCAATCCCTATTCATTATCTGTCTGTCTTTCTATCTATCTATCTATCAGTTATATATCATGACTATGGGCACTAATAGGTATGTCCCAATCCTCATAAACACGTTGGACACTGTTGTAACTGGAGGTAATATGCTGTCTAAGTAGTCCGCCACTAGCAGTGGTTTACCTACTTCACGCCGTTGGCGAGTATATTATTCTGTTGATATTATAAAGATTACTATTTCATTTCCAACATCCGTTTTGGTTATTCGTCATTCAGTAACATTTTGTAAGTTACAACAAAAACAAATATATATTTTTATATCATGCATAAACGAGGGCCATTTTAAATCAAGACATTTCACAAACGCTTATATTTTATCAGAATTTATGGTAGGTAAATATTAATGTTTTCAATCTGATTCAATGAGAAGTTCTTGGGTCTGAGGATAAGTAAATAGTGTCTAGTCCTCTATGAGTCTGTAAGCTTTTTATTGGTACGTAAATAGGAGTCCTTTATATTTCGTCTCCGCGTAGATAATTTTCTGTCGTTTATATATGTATCTATAAGAATATGCTTGGCAGGTATCACACTTTGGATGTTACAGATCTAGCCGGGATGAAGTCAGTGTAATTTAATTACGCCGATAATTCAGCCGTCATCTATATTTGAATTTATAAATCGACAATAGTTATATATTAATCATTTATATTTGATTTTAATCATTAGGGATCTTTCCCTTCTGCAAGCAAGGCAGTAATCATATTCTGCTCTCCGCTCTCAAGGCGGTTCAAATGAAGGATTGAACAAAGACGCGTTTTGAATTTCTTTATCATGTTGTAAAAATAATGCTCTAAAAATCGTATACAAGTTAATTAAGACTTATACAGATACTTACAGAAAAAAGGAAGATATTCGTCTGTATTGCATAAGGTTTTAATTCGGTTATTGAAGGGAGCACGATCTACAAAACTTGGATTAATTTTTGATGGATTATTGTTGTGGTGTCTTCCATTTACTATAATGTAGTAGGAAAGTCATCCTCCGTGGAAAAGTGCCATATCCTATTCAACTGTCAAACTCTCTGCCTTAAGCAGAGAGGAGCTCGAACGAGGCATTGCCGCAGAGCAAAGCTTCGTTCGGGGAGGAAGACAAGCCCTGAATCCATTTAAGCGGGTTCTAAGGGAATATTTTTGGCCGAGCCTGCGGGCTGGGAGAACCCACTGTAAAATCGGCCTTGTGCTACAAATATCCCTCGTGGTGGGGAGGGGTGTTAAATATAACAGTGCTCTAGACTTTTCAACTGTCAAACTATCTGCCTTGAGCAGATAGGAACTCGTGCGGGCTTTGCCGAAGGGCAAAGTTTCGTCCGGTGTAGACAGACCCTGAACCCGTTTATAGGTGCTCTAAAGGAATTTTTTGGTCAATCCTACGGGTAAGGGGAGCCTGATGAATATAAAAGTGATATAGACTGTTATACCGAGGCTGTAAATGTTAGCACCGCCTGTCAAACTCTCTGTCTTGGACAGAAAGGAACCCGGGCGTAGCTGTACCGAAGGGCAGAATTTCGTCCTGGGAGGTAGACAGATCCGAACCCGTTCGTGCGGGTTCTACGCGGAATTTTTGGCCGAGCCCACGTTAAACTCGGCTTTGTGGCACATATATCCCTCGTGAGGGTGCTTTTAAATATTAACAATAATATAGACTGAACTCTGCTCAACCGACACACAATCCCAAGTCGTATAATACTCTTACGTTATATTTACTTTTCAATACACTATTTATCTACAAACTCTTGTTTTGTTCTTTCTTAACCATCAATTGGTTACAACAGTTATAAAGTAACTTAAGTATTTCTGATGAGATAAAGATCTGCAAAAATATTTTAGGAATATTTAAATAATAGGTACAATATACCACTCCAGTAAGTATCTGGCTCGACATGGCTATACTCAAGAGCCAGGTCAGAACAAACATGGATCACTGTGTTGTATCTGTGATGGAGCATCCCATCCTCCATTAACTGTCTTGATAAATTCCAAAGGCATCTACATGGACTTGTGGGTGAGGAATTCTTTTCCACCCTATTACATGAATTACTATGTCTCTAACTATTCTTTTGCTCTTTCTATGCCTTCTATGCCTATGTGTTCTGATAAGCTATATTCCTTGCTCTCACCAGCTCCGACGTTTGTAACTGGAACACATTATGCCACTTCTCTCCTATTCCATTAATAAGTAATTAGTTTCATGTGGACAGATTCGTCACAAGATCTGCCGCTTCGTGGAACCGAATTCTAGCAGGATGTTATCCCAATCACTACAATCTTTATCGTGGTCACGTGGCCGAGTGGTCAGAACGCTCGCTTTCTGGCCATATCAACATGATCATTCTGTCAAGAAAGAGATTTCCTGATGTTAATGGAGGGGGCAATCCCAGCATGCGGCAAATGCCTGAAAACCTTACCACGGATTGACCCAACCCATGTGAGTGAAATTTGGTAGATGGGACACAAGTCATTGTGGACCATGGTTCGAGTGTACTTACCTTGTTCAATTATTGGCCACTCTATATAACACGCACATTTCCAAAAATTGTAACTACGGTCTGATTAGGATAGTTGCAGTATAAACCACAGGTAGGCTATGCGGGGGGTAAATAAATACATATGCACCTGGACAAGCGTCTGCAAAAGCCGCCCTAATAGATGGGTATCCTCGAATACGAGTGGCCAACCATGCAATCGTGATCTCTTCAAGTCTAGCGTTAACATATTAGTTTCCTAGTTAATCCTATGAATGTGCTTTTTCTTACGCTCATGGAACACCATATTACGTAAAATACGACAGTCTAATGCTTTGGCACAAAGGAACACTGAGATTTTTTAGCTGACTGTCATTAGAGATCATTAGCCATACAAAATCATTCACCTTCTCCACGCTAACCTTGTCTATATTTATCGGATATCGACATGTGCCATCCTTCACTTAGAACTATTCTTAGGGCATAAGGCTGCCTAGCACACAGCTAGCATTTAGAGGGTCTAGTTAAGGACAACTTCCAATCTTCTTCAGTCCTACATTAATAAGAAAGCAACGTTGTATTTAATAGATATTAATATTAAAGGAAAGGTGCAAAACTAATGGAATATATGTTATAGTGGAATACACCTATTCTATTGTTAATAGACTCTCCCACCTATAATAAGTAGGAGGAGTAGGAGGCGCTCAGGGAGTCGAGTCAGTCAGCCGACTGGCTGATCGATTGAACTCTCTGCCTTCGGGCGGAGAGGAACCCGAACGAGGTTACGACGAAGTGCGGATTCTCTTTTGGGGAGGTAAACCGACCCTGAAACCGATTATAAGGGTTTAATGGGCATATTTTTAGCCGAGCCCACGGGCTCGGAGATCCCACGTTAAAAAGGCCTTGCGCAACATGACGCCCTCGCGGGGTGAGGGGTGACTGAATATCGTCGAGTCAGTCAGTCGACAGGCTGATCGGTTGAACTCTCTGCCACCAGGCGTGGAGGATCCCGAACGAGGGTATGCTGAAGGACGGATTCTCTTTCGGGGAGGTAAACCGGCCCCGAACCCGTTTATACGGGTTCAATGGGAATATTTTTGGCTGAGCCCACGGGCTCGGAGATCCCACCGGCTCGGAGATCCCACGGGCTCGGAGATCCCACAGGCTCGGAGATCCCACAGGCTCGGAGATCCCACGTTAAACCGGCCTTGTGCCACATGATGCCCTCGTCCGGAGGGTGACAAAATATCGTTGGTCAGTCAGTCGATGTCGGACGACCGTAAGTCGGATATTAAAGTATCAGTCACCACATGTAGATTACTGCGTCATTAACTATTGTATCAAGTTCCTAACATTTTGTAGGTCGAAGCTATTTTAGGACCGATTTAATATAAATAAAAGCTTCCACTGTGAAACCACTCTACAACAATACTAGTTTCCAAAATTATATTTAAATTCCAAATTAATAGCAAAACTTTTATTCGAATTGATTCGTTTAACACCAGGATAGTAATGTCAGAATAAATCAAAATATATGTCTAAATTGTCAATCATACTTTAGTCAGGTACACAAAAATGTTTTAAAATGGGCGAGAATATAATCATAAAAGAATGTAATCTACAGTTATCTAGATTTGGGTTTTCTACATTAATATGAACCTGCAAGTAGAAGTGCAAATCAGGAGGAATTCTGCAGAATAAAAGTTTTCTAAGAGTTTAAAATTTAATCGGATAAACGAGTCGAGACACTGAGATATCGTCTACGCGAAAAAAAAAAAAGAAGAAAAATCATTGATAATAGATATTACCGTTTCACTGACTACTAATTAAAGATAGAATCAAATCTCAGTTTACAAAAAATATGTTGAATAAAAAGGCAAGATTCGGTGCCACAATCATCGACAAGTTTGAAATAATTCTGAATGATTTGAAAAGAGATTGGAAGAAGTGGAAATCCATGAAGAAATCGGAACCATCAAGACGGCCACATTATCAAATTTGGATAGCACATTATGGAAATTATTCCAGTATGGCGGAAAATGCTTTCTGAAAGAAAACTTACGCGTTTCTACGGGTAAGAAAATGTAATAACTACAAAAATCATAACAGTTATCATATTTTTTTTTCAATTTTACGTCGGCTATTATTAATTTATTGAAGAAAATTAGCGTTCTTTTTACATTTGTAATGTCTCTAAAGTATGGTAGATGGCTAGCGGCGAATAGAACTATATGAATATGTTTAAATGTGTCTAAAAGACCAGACTCACCTCATATCCGTCACACACTTGTTTTATCCATTGCCAGATCTGGAAAAGGATATGCAGTTGGCGCCAAATTATCTTTACCCGTCTTCTTCAATTGGTTAAGAATACACCACGAGTTTTTCAAGTCTTTTTATTTCTTAACTCAAGTCGGTGAGCATATATTTCAGCTGCAATATTTTATTTTTTAAATAATTTGAATAAAAAAAATATATTTTTTTATTTCGGTTTCTTTCAACGAGACAAAACATTCAAATATAAATTTACATTAATTAAAAGGTATAGGCATGCGAGAAAAAAAAAAACAAAAAACTAGGCTTTTCTCTTAGTTCAGTTCACACACTTCATCACTATTTTCTACTGGACGGCTTCCAGGTTTTTCTTTTTCGATTTTGAAAACGTAAGAGCAACTCATTTCAATAATAGTCAGACGAAAATGCAAAAGTCAATATCGTCACAGCTAGATTCATTGACCTCGACACCGCTGTTTACCATCGTGCAGAGGCAGATAATTAACTGACATATATAAGTGCGATAGATGATTAGATAGTTTATATATATATATATATATATATATATATATATATATATATATATATATATATATATATATATATATATATATAGTGTGTGTGTGTATGTGTGCGTGTGGTGTGTGTTTGTGTGTGTGTTTGCGTGTATTTGCATGTGTTTGCGTGTGTTTGCGTGTGTGTGTATATATATATATATATATATATATATATATATATATATATATATATATATATATATATATATATATATAGGTGTGTGTGTGTATGTGTGCGTGTGGTGTGTGTTTGTGTGTGTGTTTGCGTGTATTTGCATGTGTTTGCGTGTATTTGCGTGTGTGTGTATATATATATATATATATATATATATATATATATATATATATATATATATATATAGTGTGTGTATGTGTGCGTGTGGTGTGTGTTTGTGTGTGTGTTTGCGTGTATTTGCATGTGTTTGCGTGTATTTGCGTGTGTGTGTGTATATATATATATATATATATATATATATATATATATATATATATATATATATATATATATATATAGTGTGTGTGTGTATGTGTGCGTGTGGTGTGTGTTTGTGTGTGTGTTTGCGTGTATTTGCATGTGTTTGCGTGTATTTGCGTGTGTGTGTGTATATATATATATATATATATATATATATATATATATATATATATATATATATATATATATATATATATAGTGTGTGTATGTGTGCGTGTGGTGTGTGTTTGTGTGTGTGTTTGCGTGTATTTGCATGTGTTTGCGTGTATTTGCGTGTGTGTGTGTATATATATATATATATATATATATATATATATATATATATATATAGTGTGTGTGTATGTGTGCGTGTGGTGTGTGTTTGTGTGTGTGTTTGCGTGTATTTGCATGTGTTTGCGTGTATTTGCGTGTGTGTGTATATATATATATATATATATATATATATATATATATATATATATATATATATAGTGTGTGTGTGTATGTGTGCGTGTGGTGTGTGTTTGTGTGTGTGTTTGCGTGTATTTGCATGTGTTTGCGTGTATTTGCGTGTGTGTGTATATATATATATATATATATATATATATATATATATATATATATATATATATAGTGTGTGTATGTGTGCGTGTGGTGTGTGTTTGTGTGTGTGTTTGCGTGTATTTGCATGTGTTTGCGTGTATTTGCGTGTGTGTGTGTATATATATATATATATATATATATAAATATATATATATATATATATATATATATAGGTGTGTGTGTGTGTGCTTGCCTGTATGAAGGACATGGTGTATAATACAATTTTATTCATTGTATGTATAGGAATACAGCCAGTTATGAATATGTATACAGTTTTTCCAACACACACATACTCACATATATATGTGTATGAGTGTGTCTGTGCGTGCGTGCGTGTGCGTGTATAAGAGACACAGTGTGTTATATAATTTTATTCATTGTATGTATAGGGATACACCCAGTTATGAATATGTATAAAATTTTTCACACACACACTCACTTATGTGTTTGTGAGTGTGAATTCTGTGTGTGCAGGGACATGTACAAATATGAATAATATATACAGATATCTATCAGATTTTTTTTTAAATTTTAAATGTAACAAAAAATACACATATATGTGTGTGTATGTGTTTGTGTCCGTAATGAAATCTACAATGAATAACAATTTTATTACGCACACAAACACACACATATAATCAAACATTCACATATATGCCTCTACACATAAATTACTTATATGAAAATAGCAGATATGTATACATATTAATATATGCCTATAAACATATTATCTACATATATATATGTGTGTGTGTGTGTGTGTTTTGAATGTGAATGTGAGGGTGTTCAATTGTTCTATTCCATATTTGCTTTAATTTTTTTTTAACAATTTTCCTAACTTTTTCTTGCTGTATCCTATTTGATCTCCTAACTAATTCACCCCTCAAAGGATTTGAATAAATTCTATGTAGCCAGTCAGACCCGATGAAGTCTGCTTCTGTCTCTTGTTACTTTTGAAATAAAAATGTGCTGAATACGTTATTTGCTTCTTCATTCAGATGTTTATAGATGTGAGTTTTTTTCCGACATTGAGTCGTTAGTCAGTTAGTTATTGTTTCATTGAAATCATATTTTAAAGATTTAGAACTGAACCTCGATATTACATCAAATTTATAATTCATAATTTAATTCTTATACACATATTTTCGTTATGTTCCGATTTTATTATCTGATTATTAGTGCTAAATATGTAAATATATTTTATATTTACTGTGTTAACATCTATGTGATGGATTCTTTCATTGGTGGGAACAACAGTAACTAATTTAATGATATTTATCATATCCATTGACTCTATTTTTCTTTGTACCTTATATTGATATAAACGTTAAATTGTGGGTACGCAAGTTTGAAAAGATATCACTGATTTTTGCGATATTTTGAACAGTAAAGATTATAAATACCGTCTTAGAGAAGGAGATGCTCAAACAAAACATCGTACTATCAACAAGAACTGAAACTCTGTTCCATTTTCCAATTATGTAAACGACATAAAAACCAATCATTTCTTACCAATTAGGCCATGGGAAGCCATTATGAAAAACGATGCTCAGTTAACTTATTTAAGATATTCAATTGCTTCGTTGAAACATTTCGTCTACCTTCATTTTCATACCAACC
>OZ010586.1:108819922-109034922 GCA_963932145.1 Acanthosepion lycidas
ATAAATAAAATAAGAAACCAAAATAAAAACAAGCAATATAATTTGACCTAAATAGATAAACAAACGACTTCCGGTGAAATAACCGCCATAATAGAATACCCACAATGCACCACTAACCCGTATATATATAAATAGCCGAGAAAAATAACAGCACACGTGGCCTGACGATTGCATATAGCATGAAACAGACTGTCGCCTCTAAGTGTTGACTTCTATGTTCACTTTTATAATTACACACGCTCTATCTATGATATTGAGCACTTTATTCCATAAATATAGCACACCTTAAGACTATATTTCTTATATATATATATATATATATATATATATATATATATATATATATATATATATATATATATATATGCACTTTAAAATTATAATTAAGATACCTTTAGTAAATGGCCATTTTCACCTACGAGTTTTAATTTTAAAATTCGCAGGAATTTTCAAGCTGTTTATGGTATCAGTTTGTAGTATACTGTTTATTTTGAGATAGAAAGTGATTTTTAGGGATTTATTGGGATGTATGGAGAGTAGAAGAAGTCACCGTTATTGGAATCACATTATGGAGAAAGAAGAGCCTCGGTAGGAGGGAGGGAGACCAATGTGCAGATCTACATCTTAATCGTCAAAATTTAATTCGATGCGAATTCACGGAAATTAACAAAAACGTGAAAAAACTATGAAAGGTAACTTTTGTAAATTCGAAATTATTGCTGTTAAACACGTCCATATATCAGAGGTCAAAGTTTAGTGGAGAGATCTTAATGATTTGAAGTGAATTTGGATACATATGTGTTCGTTCTCATGCTTTTGTCCCCGTTAGTAATACCTAATCGTATAGCTGTCCTCCTATGACACTTCATGTTGGTTCGACGGAGTTTACGTAAGATCAAATTGGCTTATATGCAGAAGGACGTGTTGATTTGAAACTGAGAGGAGCGAAAAGGAGTTTCATATACAAAAACAAAAATTATTATACAAATATAGTTAAGTTCCATCTCAAAAAATAACAAAATTTTACTTACAAAGAGATATAACAGGATTAACAATAAACCATATTTAGATAAATTAAGTAAAAATAATATATTAAAGAATAAAATAATTTTAAACACAGAATAAATTATGAATTTATAACTTTAAATATAACTTCAATTATTAGGTTGGTGCAAAAATAATGACGTAATAATGTCGTTTTTGACGGGTTTTTGACGTATTTTTAACGTCGAAAAACACGACATTATTACGTCATTATTTTTGCACCAACCTAATATTAAGAAAACCAGACCATACCATTATTTGATTATTTTATCTTCGAGTTAGCTGTTGCTCTTTTTGAAAATCTTCAACATGTATGGATTCTCGCATTTGATAAAGTTCTTTTCCTGATGTGATGAATATAGACTTAAGTAAGTTCAATAATATTCATTTAATTTAATGTATTTTTAATCGTCGGTACGAGAAAACGATTGCATATAACGAATAGTTTAGACATTTCTGAACAAATCGTATCATATCTATGCTGAATATTCATGTATGAGACTTTTAACATCATGTGATGTATACTTATGTACATACTTATGTTTTTATCTTTGCTTTGTAGCATTTGGCGCTGTTGAAATAAACTATGCATAAAACCCCTATCCTATGTGCATTTTCCTTATCTATTATATTATATCTACCTTAGGCGCTACATGAAATCAGTTAATTTAAATATTTAATATTTATTAATTCAACATTCTGAATTTTTATGACTGATTCATAGTTTCCAGGAATATCATGGAAGACGACTTCATTGGAATAAAAAACTCCAAATATTTTGCTAAATGCTACAATTTTAAGACACTGCTAGAACATACTTCATCTATAAAATTAATGCCAATGTCAATTCGTCATTGTGTCTCACTTATTCAACTTTACTTCTAGAGTCCATAGACCAGCATATCATATTATTTTGGAATCAAGCCGACTCCATGAAGAAATTAAAAATATTCCGCACCCGCAACCCTTAAATTTTGGATTCCAACGTTTTCATTACTGAGATTGGTTTCGGCGATATTTTCCATGATATTTTACGTCTGTTGATTTTATAATAAGAATTTTTATAACATGGAAATGAATTTGAGGTTAATCGAAATTAATTGCGAAATCCAGTGAAAGTCACCCATGGAATGAAAGTAATTCCTTGTACGGAAAATAAGGACCTACGTACATCAAATTTTCTTTAAATTAAGTAGCGGCTGAAGTGTTATCGTTATCTTTTAGAAGGTAAGCTTAAATGTTAATGCAATATTTAAATGCAGAGAGATCAATTTTGAATACTTCTGTAGTTTATTGTTGCCTACTTCATCTACTCCACTCTACCTATTGTGATGAAAACTCAATCAAGAGCCCTACGCAAGTGATAGCTTAAATGTAGCCGGCTTTTAAGATAGTTGTTAATAATGTCTACATCAAAGACAGGGACAGTATCATCTATCGGAAAAGTTTAAAAATTGAATCAGGAACATCATTGCAAAGAACACATCCTTGCATATGATCCATGCTGATTTAAGTATGAGTCGCAATAGTGTATGCTTATATTCAATAGTATATGTTTATATCCAATAGTATATGTTTATATTCAATAGTATATGTTTATATCCATAAAATCTCGACTTTAAATCTTTTACTAGCATAACGATCTACATCCTTACAGAGTGCATGACGGTCAGGACGATGTAAAAGTGGATGAAAAAGCTCTGAGAATGTACGCATAAACCACACACTGTTAAAATATTCACTAACTAAAAAATCTTTACAGTGTTTCTTGTTTTGAATTGGTGAAATGACTGCGACAGAAGGAAACCCTCAACAAATCTAGAGAAAATGTGGGTGCTGATCTATGTTAAAAGGGCCTATTATATGACGTTTTTCAATTGTACAAGTCCGTCTTTCCCAGATAAAAGACTTTAAATTAATGTGATATTCATTGAAGCTTGGAGGTAAGTAGAATTAAGTGCAATGCTTTTTAGCAGTTTCAGCAAAGAATATTTAATATTCCGCCCAAGAGACTGCACTATCGTCAATTTATCAGATAGCTGAGCACTTTAAAATAGAGACGATCCCAGCGTATGGAAACATGACCAAGTGTTTGGTAACTTTAAAAAAATGTTAACCTAAATCATTTGAATGATTAAAATATTTGGAAGCCGTCGATTATTCTGTCAGTACAAAGTTAAATACTGATCAAGAGAGATTACTCAGTCTTCTCCTAGAACATGCACCTTAGGTCCATGCAGTATAGTTCTTTTAAAACTCACGGGTTCGCTCTGCGGGTTTAAAACACGTGCCTGAGTAGTTGGCCGTAACAGGGATTACCGAGCCATACTCGCAGACTCGTATGCACGTAAATGAACCGCTAGGCATACATATGCATGCATGTACGTATATGTTATTGAAAAGCTATATGTCCTTGAAAATACCAAGAATTGATTACGAATATGCTTAGAAATTTGATCAGACTTAGTGATTAGGCAGACAGATATTCTTTTATCCTTTCCTCCTCATATATAAAAACACCGCCGAATAACACATGAACCTAATTACAAGTTGAGTTATCCTATATTCTATTTGACGTTTGTTTTTAATTCTAATTGATTTTCAGACGACTTTTTCAGCTTTGGTAAATATTCAATAAGACTTACTAAAACATTTTCGTGCCATTTTCGTGACATCATAATTAGCTCAAACTGATATTTGGTAATCTATTGTTGTTCTTCCCTAGTTGGTTATATCAGCTTTATTCAGATTAAAGTACAAAGTCATACTTAATTTCCCAAGGAAAGTAAAAAGCCGTTTTATTCACTAGTCATAAAGTTTTCATGTAATTATAAATAGTACAAGGTAATCGCTACTGGATACTTTTATTGTCTTCAGTAGGGAAATCTTACTGGCTTACTGGTTCACTGACATAGGGAGCACAATGAGTAAGTGAACACCAGGTTTTTTTTTATTTACTAATATTAAGCTCTCAGAAAAGATATAAAACACATTGAAGGCTTAAGGATTTAAGGTATATTTTAATTCCCATTTGTTTATTAGCCAAGTCAATGTCCAAAGATTACAGCCACATGATATTTTTTTAACTTTTGCGGGATTTGCAATCATCAACAGACCTACTGAATTTATTGTGATTCAGAACTACGATATATTTCCAAAAATCCGTGTCCCTGATTCTTTAGTTAAGAGAAGTTTTTTTTTTTTTTCTAATCCTTAATTTACTCTTTTGTAGTCGCACAATATTACACCTTTTTCAATGAGAGCATTTTGACCACAAACTGTTGAACCCCAGCCAGATGCGTATTTCGTAATCGGTATAACCATATTCATGTGATCAGTGTTGTTGGATTTACATCAGTGTTTCCTTTGCTGAGATAAATTAAAATGAAAATGGCTAATCAGCTTTATCTAACTATTTAGTTTTATATCAGTTTTCCTTCTCCTAGGCAAATTGCTTCCACCATGTCTTCTGAGATTTCTTCATTACTAATTCCAACTCCTGAGAGAAATTACTTCTGATAATGGCACGCCCCATATTTATTTAATATCTGTAGAATACAGGGATTCTTTGTTTCATAGTCTATCTTTGAATCATTTTTGATAATGTGAGAAATAACCAATTTAGAAGAATCTAGAAGAGATTGAATTATTTTCATTTAGCTTAAAGGAACGAGGTCATAAACATGCCCAATCAAAATATGTATCATTTGAGAATTTATATTAATTTTCTTTATTGGTCTTGGTCCCATGGATCTTGTTGGAAAGCATTGCATACCAATCATAATACCACTGTTAAATTCGTGGAGTTTAGTAGATTGTTTGACCAATGTAGAGACACATACATATCGATCTTCGTAATACGTAGAATACAATAAAAACGGAAGGGAAAATCTGTCCAAGATATATTCGAATTGCACGATTACTTCCTTCACTTGTTCACTCATGGGCATCACTTTCTATGGCTTTGAATAAAGTCCTGGAAATTAAAAGTTTGTATCTTATTTCTACACTAATGTAAATGATTTTTTTTTTTACTTACCATTAATTATTTTATTTCTTTATGATATTAACTTAATTTTTGTACAAATTGTTATTGTTGGTCGTATAGTTTTATTAATACTTTTATAATTTAATCCTGGTGATATAGGACTGGATCAGTCGATCCCTGCATGTGGCACATTTGGAAAGTCTCTAAAAACCATACCGAGGATTGACGCAAGCCTTCTGAGTGACATTGGGTAGACGAAACCCTTTGGGGCTGTCGTAGCTCTGTTAGCACGAAGTCACAAGTCATCGTCGCTGATGGCTTGAGAGTACTCGCTTTGTTCAAATTGTTGATCACGCAAGATAACACGGTCTTTCCCAGAAACTTTAACTAAGGTCTGCTCAGCATAGTTTCAGTATAAAGCACATGTGGGTTCTGTGGGTGTTGAATAAGTACAAAATGCGCCTGAGCAAGAGTCTGCAATAGAGATCGACTAGCCTCTCTAGTAGACGGCCAGTAGAGTGGCCAGCTGTACATACAAGATTATAATCTAATGCAATTTCAAATCATTGGTATCTGAGCCATTCCACATTTATAATTGATGAGAACAGTGAAAACCGAGGATTTACTTACCCGAGTGACTCTTCCCAAATTTTTCTTAAATATTTAATAATGGAAATTATTAAAATCAATTATTATACTTTTAACACATTATATCTTGTAACTTTTTGGTGATTAAGTAAAAGTTAATTTGCCTAAATCGTTCACCTTAATAATTTGATGAAATAGATATTGCTGTATTTATAGTAAAAAAATCATTGGGTTTCATATTATTTCAAACTACTTTTTATTCACTTGTGCAACTATGTCGGTGATTGATCAAAATGCTCCATAGTACACATGCCATTTCCTTATTTAGTATATTTCTGTTTTTCAGTAATTATTTGATAATTATCCAGAAATACATTATTTTTTTCTTGGTTGCTCTGTTTAATACGTCCGCATCAGTTCGGATTTCTTTAACCTATACAAAGAGATAATCCTAAGAGAATAATAAACTAGAGCTGTATTTATTATTCTTTGACAAATTTAATTGCATAAAATGCACCAATAACAAGATATGGAAAGTATATACGGAAAGAAATGTACAAAAGCATTGACAACGTTATGCAAGATGGCTAGCAAGAAAGTAATAACCGTCAATAGCATGAATACAATATTTACTCGTTAGCAGGAAAGGCAGCACACGATGCCCGCTACGAATTACAAATGTCAAAATAAAACATGTATGCAAATCTAACCTCCTTGAAATCTAGCAGAAAATATGACACATAAATTCAAAGGCGTATTGGAATTGCGAAATATACCTTCCAGTAATGAAACGAAGTATAACATTACGGAAACCCGTCGTTGGAAATATATATATATATATATATATATATATATATATATATATATATATATATATATATATATATATATATATATTCTGGACTGCTTTATAATATCAATCCTGCTATATGGAATTAATGGTCGGCAAATTTAGATAAATAGCGGAAATGTTCACCAAAAATGGTTTGGAATACCATTGCGGGTAACGTGAACAACGTGAAAGTTTTAAAGGAAATGTAAAATATCAACAAGAAAGACGTTTACACTTAGAATCAGAATGAGTGTAACGTGCCTAACGAGTTTAGAATGGTTGAATATGGACTGGGAATGACAGTAAATAAAAAAAAAACATTGCTTAGACCTAAAAGGATAGAAATTGGGGAGATCCATGATCGCTTATGTCCTACATGGCTACGGCATATAAAAGAAGAATTTCTTCTGCAAAAATTTTCATATGAAAATTATCAGCCTTATTAGCAGGTTTATGGTTGATAATTATTTACATATATGTGTTATTTTACTCTGTTTCCATCGGCATTTTCTTTTTCCGTTTTGCTATTCAATCGAAAATATTGCATTCTATCGGATTTGAGCAGTCATTGTGCTAGTTAGATTGTCTAGATGTCTAGAGATCACCTGAAGCACAACGAACGGGATGCATTTAAAACTGACTTCTTGCAGTTGGAACTTTTTCTTAACGGGCGTATGGGAATTTAAATATATTTCAAACTCCTGTTCATCTTTGATCTCACTAGGCTGCTTTTCTTGTTTGATCTTTACTGTATACTTTAACCAGATCTATAAAGAAGTTCGATCTAATTACGTATACTTGTTTGACTTAAAATATTTAGAGCAATGGTGACGTGGTTCATTGCTAATTGTGAGAGTTCAAGATTAGTTAAATTAAATCGTGCTACGCTATCATAGACAGTTCTAATTAAATATTCCTTTAAAGGCAACCAAAATATCTCAAGGGCCGTGGATGATATTTGCTTTGCAAAGTGTGTTTGACAATAAACACTGGTGCTAATAACAAGAATAAAGTATGATCGAACAAAGACTACGCAAAGATAAAGAACATAACATTCTAACTTAAAGGAAGACGAGGCATGGGTTATATACCAGGTACCCTCTTAGTTATATTTCTATTTCTCTACTATCCACCATAGTAGTTATTTCGTGTTTTGAAAAATATGATGCCATTCACTTGGAAAATACAGAAAAACAATTAAACGCGGGAAACATTTATATGCAATGTGTTTACATTCTCCTCCACCAAAATTGTACAACGTGCATATTCATTTTTTTTTTTTTTTTTGTTTGGCGACCTTTCTCTTATACGTTGCTTATGACTGAGAAAGGTTTCTATATCGGACGAATCTAGAAATGTGCCTCATGCAATAACGATTGCCACGCATCAGCAGCATGTACCAAATGTTAAAATACTGCGTCAAGTTCTAACAGATGGAAAAGCGGAGGTAAGTATTTTCCTATCGAAATCATAAAAAAACAATACAACTCCATATTTCATAATATGGAACGTGTAAAGCTTAACGGGATGAGAAACAATCTATCTACACGAATGGAGCTCTCTGCGAGATCCAAATCAATAGCTCTACGGTAGTCACACGAATATAGCGGGTACTTTAGTTTAAAAAATACAGGGTACTCCAGAAATACCTCCCGTGTATATCTTCCAGCATATCTGTCTTAGCATTACGTGGGAGGTAATTGTGGGAGGTAATTGTGGGAGGCATATTGAGGAAGTATTTCGGCAGTACACTGTGTTTATTAAGTTAAATTTAATTCAGGGGTTTGTAATAAACCCCTGAATTAAATTTAACTTAATAAAGACAGATTGAGGACTAGAAGTGTCTTCATTAGCTGTTCATGTTTCGTGATCAGTTTACTAACCATATTTGTACTGTAGGCTACCTTCAAGTAGATTTTATTCGAGGGTGGCTGAAAATGGTTTTGGTCAAATCCACTTCTCAAAATCTTTAAGAATTGGAAGTATTCTGGATAAAGTCAAGTTCTTTACAGTTCACCCAATATTTATGGTTTGTTTTATTTATCATCTCGTCTACAACATGACTCTTCGATTACCAATTTCCGATTTACTTAAACTCCAAGATGGTTTGAGGGTTCTTTGTATGATTTTCCACTTTCTTCATGTTCTTTTTTCCTGAGAAGTTAATAAATCTCCTTACGTAAATTCTTCTCAATTTTCTCTCAAGATCTATCCTGTTGCGTAGTTCCCTACTTGAAATAACTTGCAAGGCGTTTATTGCATTATCTTCAATCTGCTGTGTGAGTTTCGTCAAAGCTTCATTTCTAACAAAATTTGAACATATCAATTTATGCATAATGTTCGGAAAACAAAAATATAAGAGATGTAGAATATAATTAAAAAAAAAATGATTTTTATTTATATGCAACTTTGTATTCATCGTTGATTTTATTGTCACAGCATTTCGGCCTTTATGGCGTCCGTCCTTCTATTGCTCGTCGATTTCCGTAAGCTAAAGAGATTTTTGACCTAATAACTTTATTTAATCTATGAAAAATATTGTTATTGCGCCAAGTCATATCGTTTCTGTTCTTTGATATAAATCATTGTGGTTCTATAGCACCAGTCCTTCGATATTTCTGTATTATGCCAAAGATTCTATTTCGGCGTCAAAGTGTTATTCGATGATTTTACACCACCGTTATGCATTTTTATTTCTCTTATATAAGAGACCGGTTTTGATTTTTTTTAATGCATACTGTTGGTGAGCACGTATTTTCCCCTCTTATGTTTCTTATTTTAATGCATATCTCCTCTTTAACTAACCTGCATATGTTCCAGATCTCTGTGTGCTGTGTCATGTATCCTTTGTCATTGGAATTATTTCCTTTTCAGTATATTGAGAAGGAATCTATCATCCATTCGTTTTATACATTTGGGGGGATGACCTGATTCATGATCTTATGAAAGCTTCCCTTTTTGTGTCTCTCATCATGTTTCAATTCTCATTTTGTCCACTGTATTTGATTTTAAAACTGTCCATATATTTCTTCTTCACATTCATTCTATTCTGTAATCTATTGTATTGCACTTAAGGTACTGCCTTGACCCTTTTCAGTTTTTGGAGTTTTACTCTAAATTTGCATATCAGTGGAAGGTGGTTGCTCGCGCAGTCTGTATTCAGGTATATTTTGCAGTGTAATCTGCTATTCGTAGTCGATGCTTTGTTTCGTTTCTTTTCCTGGATTCGTAATTGTCTATATACGTTTTGGGGGTTCTTGTCTGCCATTAGATCCGCTATTCTCCGCGATCAATACGTGTTCCTCGCCCGAATTTATCAATTATTTAACCATCTCTCCTTTTGTCTACCTTGGCATTCACGTCTTTCATGATGATTGCAAATTCATTGAGCTTCGGCGTTGTCTAGCACTTTTCAATTTCTTTCTCTATACTGTCTCGTGTCATTGCATATGATAGATATGTTGAAAAGCTTTTTCTTTCCTTCAGTTTAATGACAATCTCTGATAGGATCCAAGAAAACATTTTTTCATATGTTGGTCTAATATCAACGCTACGCCCCTATCATTGACTTCCCACTTATATATATATATATATATATATATATATATATATATATATATTATCCTGTGTTTTTTCTGTCCCTTTTCGAATACCCCTAAAATATTAACAATCCCTGTTTTATTTCTAAATGCTCATATTGATTCTATGTCACGCGAATTATGTTTTTGTTGGGTGAGAAAAGTCGCCTGATGATGGTCCGATGACTGCCGTCAGTCATGGCTTCCCTTACCTTGAAAGATATAAATGTATTATATAATCACATTCTAATATATATTGCAAATATTTATAAGAGAAAAGGATATCTTCAGATGTTCTAAAATTATCCTGTTACAGTTTTTAAATAGATATATACTTTTTAAGATATTTCATAGTTATACGTTATTTATATGGACAAAAATATTTAAGTGAATGCTCTGTTTCTAATAAACGTTATTAACAATTTTGACCGGCTTTAACGTCCGAGAAATTTTCATAGAAAATGTGTGTCCTCCATCTGGAATACTGACCTGTATCCTACAGACGTCCTATACCAGTTTAGCTACAGAGAAGCGTCTGTTTAGCAAGGTCAATTTTACTGCTTTTGAACTACAATTTTCCATGATTTCCCTTGAACGTTCATATCTGCCCAAAGCACAAATTGGTAGCTAAACGTTTCTGTGGTCAATCTGTAAGGAACAACTTCTTAGAGTAGACATACGAAGTACTAACATGTGAACTGAGTCATGCGTCATTGGAAAATACGAATAGAAAATAAATAATTACTGAATCTTTCGTTTTGTTTCAATTCATTTGTACACAGTTATGATTTTATTTGCATATATTTTCATTTTTATTATTAATCGCTACACTAGATATATTGCAAATGTTAGATTTCAAGATTTGTTCCTAAATCCACATAGATATTTTCCGATATATCTTTTCACTACTTCAAAGATTAAATTCTAATCCCAAACTACGCAAATTATATAATTTGAAGGAGAAAAAAAGTGAGTTTATTTCTTAGCGATTAACTTAAATGGGAATATACAGATTCTTATGAAGAATGTTGTAAAAATATATTCTTGAGTGATTCAGAAATATCAAAATTAAATCGCTTAAATAGATTTTAATCAAAATATACAAGGACATATTAAATATTTTTTTCTAATTAACTTAGAAATGTCGATTAAAAAAAACTATCAGCTGAGAGGATTGGTAATCATCATATAATCATTTAACAATTTCTCAGGAATTGGTTTCTTTTTTTCAACTTTCAAATGATACGGTTTATTTTAGTCTGTAGTATTTGAAATTCCAGATATTTCATTAAATATAAACTGGTGTAAAAAGCTGATCTTTTCCAAAATAATTTTGAATATAAACAATACTCATTTTATTTAAGATATTTGCATACATTTGCAGACGTTATGATTATTGTAATTTTAAAAAATTACATATATTTCTTTAGGCTGTCAATATAGTTACAATGTGACTACAGATATTTAGTATCAATGGTTTTGAATTGTAAATGAAGCATTTCGGGTCGTAGGCGTTCATGTCTCTCTATTTCGTTCTGTCCATTGTAGCTCTCAATAAGATTTGTCTTTTTGTTATTTCTCTCATACGCTGTTCCTCCATTCACTAGCTCAAGCCCGATAGTATGTAATATGTTACATTCTCCTGTCCATCTTTACCTCTTGCAGTCTGGTGGGTATCAGGTTTTTCAAGCCCGCCTTCATCATTAATGTTTCCCAGACATTCCAGCTGTCTCCTCTTGATGATAAATATAAGTTTCCTCTTTGTTTCCATTCTCTCGTAAACCTTGTCCTTGATCACATGATCTTAACGTTCTTCTGTAGAACCAAACTTCTATTGTTCGAGTCCGTTCTTCATCTTTGAGGAGATTGTGTTAACTTCGCTGCAGTAAAGGAGGACAGATATCACCAGGTTGTGCTTTTCATTGAAGATGGTGGGAATGAGGAGATGATTTTTCGCATTGTTTTCTATGACTATTATGATAAACCAAGTGGTCCTCATCATTGGCATGATTCCAATGGAAAGAACATTAAGGGACTTTATTCTGAGCTGCCAGTGTATCTTATTGTGTTAAGATTGTGGCCGCCAATGATGAATCCTGGTAGGATTTTCGGTTCTCTTAGAATTGCCTCGCCATATAGTTTGAATAAGTCTTGTGAGAAGACATAACCTGACGTTAAGCCCCCATCTATTTTTGTATATCTGCTATTTTTTCTCTTTATACAGGAGTTTTGCTGGTAGTAGAGGTCTTTGATTATTCTAATGTCATTCCCGAATATCACAATGTTGCTGAGCAGCTTTAACAGATCTTTTTTGGCGTACTATGTCGAACGCCTTTGCATTGGAAGAAAAAACATAGGTTCGCGTTCTTCTGCATTTGTATTGCTTTTTCTGATAAAATTCTGATTATGAATACTGTCTTTCTTGGCCTGGTGACATAAACGAAACCGGACAGTTTTTGCCCTATCTCTGGCCTGCGGCCCCCTTTATTCCTCCTGTTATGTGGCTAATTTAGCTGATTGTTCGGTCGGGTTCACATTCATATGCGACTTGCGCCTAGGTGTTTATATAGTGCTATGAAAATAGTTCTGCATTGATCTTTGGGTATATCCACACTGTTGTAGATTTAATTTATTATTTCCATACGTATGTCTATGCCAAAATCATCTAAGGCTGTCAGAATCTCTATTACAATTCCTTCTTGCTCTGCCCCCTTTTTTCTGTTCAGTTTGCTTAATGCAGCTTTTACTTCGGTTTTTAGAATTTCAGGCCTTTCGGTAATTCTCTATTCCTCTGTAGTTCTCTTTCTTCGTGGAAGATTTCTCCAATATAATCGTCCCAGTGCTAAAGACTTTTCCTTCTCTAATATGAAATTTCCATTCTTGGATTTTAAGCAGCCTGTTGACGTGCAATTCTTCTGTCTTATTCGTTCCTTCATTTGTTTGTGCATATCTCCTTTGTCTGTCGTACTCAATCCCTCTACTTCTCTGCATTCTTTGATTGGCTTAGCGTCTTTAGCCTGCTGACAGTTTTCTGTATTTCTTTCTGTATCTTGGCAGAGTTTTCTGTCTCATTTTCATAATATCGAGAATCTAATCAGGGATTCATCCTTTTTTCTTCGTTTATTCTCCTTTGGGATGATATAGTTTGCTGATATCACTAAATCTTCTCTTAGTGCGTCCCATTCCGAGTTTCCATTTCTATTTTGTTCCTTATATTTTCTTTTCAAACTGTCCATAATCGTTTGCTTCAGCTTTGGATCGCTCAGAAGTTTGTTTGATCGCAATTTGGATTCTAGTTTTGGCTTCTAAAGTTTCCGTATTTTCACTCATATCAATGCGCTTCCACAGTTGGAACTTGGATAGATTTTTCAGTGAACCATCGAATTCCTGAATATTTTATTGATAGCTATGTAAACAAGTTGTTTTTTTTTTTTTAGTTTCTGCTCTTGGAATTCTCCATCTCTATAACCGCCTCGAATGTTCTTCGAACCATGTGTTGGCTATTACCTGGTGAGTCGCCGTGTAACATTTGACCAATTTTTTCTCCACGTTCTTTGCGGCTCCTAGTCCGAATTTGCCAGCTGTATCGCCTCTTCTTTTCCCTACCTACGTTGGCCTTCAGCTCTCCGATGATAATTATGATTATTTTTCCTGTGCACTAAGCCTTGGCGTTGTTGTCTAGCATGGCGTAGAAATATTCGATGATTTTTTCTTCCTTACTGTGTGTTGTCGGTGATTTGTTTAGGTTTGTCTTCTTTTACGGCATATCACCCTCAATGGATTTTTTAATGCCAACAATTTTTTCCTGGCAATATTTTTTGTCAAAAATCTATTTCTGGTAATATTTTTTCCTGAAAAATATATGAGCTGGTAATATTATTTTCAAAAACGTATTGCTGGTAAAACATTATTTTTAAAAATATTGCTGCTATTTTTTTTCAAAAATATATTGCTTGTAATAGTTTTTTTTTTTTCTTCAAAAATATATTTGTGGCAATAATATTTTTACAAAGTATTTCTGGTATTGAAACCTATTTTTAAGCATTTATAATGCTTTTTACCTTACTTTCACGGTTAACTATTTCCCCATAGCTGGGACCCTAACAGGTGCTACTACCCCGAGCCAGGGTGAACAAGGGAACACTAGCAATTCTACGCTCCTGAAAACCACCTGATCAGAGGCCTTGCTGTTGGATGTAATTTATCGTCTTACCCTGGAAGCGGATGTAGTTTATCTTCTTACCCTGGACGCGAAAGTATTTTATCGTCTTACCCTAGGCGCGGATGTAGTTCATAGTCATACCTAGTACATACTCAGGGTGTGCTGTCGTTGAATAAATTATTATGATAGCTATATTGAAAGGCTTTTTTTTCATTTTGCGTACCATTCCTTCGCATAATTGGTATTATCCCAGAATGCATTTCTTGAATTCTTCTTCTAGTATCAATCCTACTCCTTTATCTTTCCCCTCCCCCTCCGAGATCCACCCGTAAGATGTTGATTTTTAGCCTTTTTTTGGAGCGTTCATGATTCTCCTGAATCTTTGTTCTTTGTAGATCTTTATAAATTTTATCTTTTTTTATCACACCTAAAACCTGTTCTGCCATTCATTTGCATAAGTTCCCTGAGTAGGTTATGCGTATCGTTCATTTGTCCCTTTTACCTTCAATTACGTGCTCTAAAGAGGAATATCGTAGAACACTTAGCAGTATTTAATTTAATAAATATATTGAAGAATTATGAAATAAGCAATTATGAGCCATTATAAGGAAAAAAAAGAATTAGATCATATTTATAGCAACATAATTGGAGGTATCAATTCACCACTTCAAGCGACCAAATCTAGTCTGTTTTGCAAGAATTCACACAAGAAAATATTTCGATGCGACTTTCAGTCACCTGTTGATTTCCCGCTTCCTCTCTATTGAACTGGCAGATTTAATCAATCAGTTTTCAAGAGAATCTTCTCTTCTGTCCAAAATTCGATCAACTCTGCAAACTTAATAAAAGATTGGCGATCCTGCAACCACAAATGTTAAACCAGTGCGTTGTAAACTGATTCAAAGAAATCGTTACAGAAGTCGACTTGTCAGCTCTATTTGAAGACAGATTGATCAATAAGCAGACGGGTATATCAATAAACATGTAAAACTGCTAACGATATATTCTCTTCAAAACCGAACGATATACAAAAGAAGGCCGGACGAAGTAATCACCACGTTCACAAATAATGGTTAATATCCATGTGGAATAATTTACGAACCAATTCTCAGAAGCGTCTCAATAAACCATAAACCTAATTCTTTCAATGTTATTTCATGATTTGACCCCATCAGTATAAGTGATTTTTGTAAAAAAAAAGAAGAAAAGTAATTAATATGCTAGTTTCTCTTAATGACCTAATGACAAATGCAGGGTGTTAAAAGAAAACAAGTTTTTTTTATCGGAAAGAAACACATTAATGAATATTTTTTTTGTTTTGTTTGTTTAACAGCGTATGTGTGATTTAATGAAGAAGTTTAATTTTCTTAGGAACCTTAGAAATTTCTTTTACAAAAATGTATTGATAGTAATTTGTTAAACTGTATTGATGGCAATTTTTCTTTTACAAAATTATAATTGCTAGTATTATATTTTTCCTTAGAAAAATCTACTGTTGTTTATTTTGTTTATTTTATAATTATTTGGCAAAAATACTATTGGTATTTTTTTAATATGAGTATATATTGCTCTTAACTTTACTATAAAAATTATTTCTACACTTTCATAATGTTTTGACCCTGGCTTTTGCCCATGACATTTGCTAACACCCAGGTCAGTGTGAAGCTGAGAACAGCAGTAATTAAGAGGTGAGTCCACGCTCCTGAAAGCCCCCTGATAAGAGGCCTTACTGTCTGATGTAGTTTATCGTTTTTTTCAAAACTACAAATGTCTTCTTTATGTGCCGTGCTACTTCAAGGCGTAGGCGATCATGGCTCTTCACTTCCCCCTATCACATGTAGCGCTCAATAATTTTGTCCCTATGCTACTTCACCCATACCCTGTTCTGTCATCCACTTTCTGAAGTCCGGTAGATATGTCCCGCGTGGCTTTTCCTTTTCTCACTATCCCTCTATTTGCCCTGTGAGTATCAGATTCTCCAAGCCCTCCTTTCTCATTACGGGTCTCATTTCAGCTGCCTGTTCCTGATATTAAGTACAAACTTCCTCCTTGTTCTCATCCTCTCCAAAACGTTATCGTTACTCACACGCTTGGTCCGGATATCCTTAGCATCATTCTGTTGAATCATACATCCTTTGCCTCGAGTCTCTTCTTTATCTTTGAGGAGACCGTCCAACATTCGCTGAGGACAGATATCACATAGAAGTTCAGTATTTTTTTCTTTGTTACCAAAGAAATCCTCCTGTCTTGTAATACTCTGCCTAACTTTTGGAATGCGACTTTGGCTATCCTTATATGTCTTCGGATCTCAGTGTTGCACTTACCGTCCTCTGACAGAACACTTCCTAGATATTTAAATGTTCGCACCTACTTGATTTTAGTGACTCTTACTTGTAATTCGCATTTGGGGCTCATCCTTTTACTGATGATCATGCATTCTGTCTTCTTGTAGTATATGCTTAGTCCCTACTTCTCGCCCTCCTTCTGAATATCATATATCTCAAAATGTACCCTGCCCAGAAATGATTCCAAAATATTATTACCTTACTTTTATCCTATGAGGAAAAATATCCCAAAGCACTGTGCATAATTGAATTGCAGAGACTGTCAAGTGCATCTATAATCAGAATAGTCTATAACATTAAATTAAAAAAAAAATATGTAACTACCAGAATCCGCTGAAATAGATAATATATGTATTTATAAAATCGAAAAATCATATATCACAGGATATAAAGGAATGACAAAATGAAAGAAAAACTCCTAAAGGATATGAATTTTATAGAAAAGGTGACATTTTGTATGGAACAGTGAATTTCGAAATGAGATCAAATTAAATATCATTTAACGTTAATTTGCATTAAACTGCATTTTGAGTCGAATATATGATGAAGTATATTACAAAACACGACGTAATCATTTTTATTGTCTTGTGTTCATAAGAATATGAATGAACTAATATTTTATACACATGTAAGTTTAGTACATTTTTGCACTCGATTTTTTTCATATTTGATTATTTTGTTTCTCTTATTTTCATGCCTTATTGTTCTTCACGCAGTTGTATGAAATTGAATGTTATTTGGGATTTTAGTTGACATTAAGTTGCTAGACAGTATTATATGATTATTTATGAGTTATTAATTGATAAAAATGTTTTCAAAATGAAATAATTTCAGAACTGTCTACGGTACATTTGTGCTCCCGTTCATACCACATATATCTCTAAAAAGAAATACTGCTCTTTTAAATGTTGTGTAATAGAACTTAAATCTGACATATGTAATATATACTTCCTTGATAATATTATTATAGTGAAACCAACATATATATTTACTTTGTTGTCAGGTATACAATCGATATACAATTACGGTTTTTGCAAAACATAGTTTTACTGAGAAGATATATTACGGATGATTAAGTTGGTTGTAATTAATTAAGGACAGTATACATTTAGTTTTATATTTTTACCGGGATCTCTGGAGAATATATTAGTACATTTAGAATTTCTTCATTTTATTTTAGTTAGAGTGTATTTTATTGTATTATAGTTGTTTAGGATTAGTTGAGGAAGTACTATGTTCTTTTTTAATTTATGATAATAGTTCATCTAATTGACTCATCAACAAATTAACTGGGCAAAAACATAAGAAATGTACCATTCATATTTGGACTATTGCCCTCATATTCGTTGGGTTTTTTTTATCACAACGTTTCCGGTCTTAAATATTTAAATATCGAATGGCTAACGTACATGTAATTATAAATTGGACCATTGATTAAATCTACAATATAGACTATTCTCATTGAATTGCTCACGAAAGGTAAATGACAACAAGTTTCAACTGCAGCAGTAGCAACAACAACAATGTAAATAATGATATCTCCTCGTCCCAGAAATTCAGAGATATAACAAATGTATTATTCCATATTAACTAACGACTTACAGCAGTCTTTCATTCTGTGGATATATCTTTTGGAACATTAGTGTATCCATTGAATCCTATCTACATTTTATTCCATTCCTTTGAAAAGGCTTAATTGTATCGGCTTGGAGAATGGACATTTGTTCGAATTATGACTGTCATATACTATCCGGCTGATCATCTTTCATAAATATGAATCCAATATTCCATTCCATATCCCTAAGGTAAACGAAACATGGCAAGGCATCCGGAAGAATTCTAGCCTTTATTTTCAAAGGCCTCCAGAATTTCCCTCCGAAGAGTGTTTCGTTGAATGAGGCATATGATTAAAGTACCCTGGCCTCACTGCACTAGAGGCTGAAGAACTTCCGTGGGAATTATCACATCGCCAAGGGAATATTCCAAGAATGAAAGGAAAATCTCTTGACTATGGGAGGAAAGTCATGATTGGTTTCTTGCCGGGAATATCAAAATACGAAAGGAAATATATACATATAATTATATATATATAAATACATATATATATATATATATATATATATATATATATATATATATATATATATATGTGTGTGTGTGTGTGTGTGTGTGTGTGTGTGTGTGTGTGTGTGTTCGTATATCATTAAAATATTTAATTTATTTTTTAATATAATAGATTACAATATAAACATTTTACATCGCTACACAAAAAGTTTCATGTATAGCGATGTAAAACCTTTTATTGTAATGTATTATAATAAAAATATTTTTTCTCTGTGTTGCATTGAAGACTCTTTTTAAAAAGTACATGCTAATAACTATGGATTCTAACTCCATTTGTTCTTTCAATTTCTTAAGATATATATATATATATATATATATATATATATATATATATATATATATATATATATATATATATATATGAAAGTGAACATGGAAGTCAAGACTCAAAGGCGAGAGGCTGTTTCATTTTCACTTTTATATTTATATTTACATCAAAAGTTTTTGTTTTTTTTCTCCTAGAATAAAAATACGGTATTCTTTATGTTAAGCACCGATGTGATAAATGTTATAACTGAATTTATCTACCATCCTTTAGAGAAGAATGACAAGGTTCGAGTTTTGGATTATGATATCTCGAAGGCGTTTCACAGGCTTTGGTATGCGGAAATTGTCCACAATCCCAGAAGCTACGTTCTCTCTGGTCGGTTATTTACCATTATTCAATATTTCTTCTTTTTTTTTTAATCGGGTTAATGATTGTCGTGTTGGACGGTCAACATTCTAGGTTTTTTCACTTTAATGCGAGTGTCCCACAGGCTCTCTCCTTGTACATTCGTTTCTTTTTACTTAATTTTTTTCTCATCTGTTAGGTATTTCTGCTGATGACAACATTTTTTTTTTGTCTTAATAATAAATCCGATTGGTTTTAAGAAGTAAAACTGTCTATATCTAGCAGTATTCAGAAACAGTTTTACTTAATAACAACATCACCTAACTGGTACAAATTAATACAGAATTTTAAAAGATTTAAAACTTTATAATTTCGTTAACCACATATTCTATGTTAACAGTATTTTTCCAGCACTTCTTGCTTGTGGAACTCCTTATCGGCTGCATGCTTTCGAGTCAACTTTAATCTTCCTAAATATAAATTTAATGTGAATCGCTACTGATTGTGCTCCTGACTACTCTCGCTCATTAGTAACGCTTCTGCTTTTAATTATTCCTCACCTAGTATCACCTTGTACCTTAGTGTCTTTAATGCATTGTTTGGGACGAACTGGAGTAAAAAAAAAAATGAAAGACGAGGACAATATAAATAATGTAAATAATGCTATCCTTTGTTGAGAACCATTTTCCACAACATCAGCTCGCTTCATTTCGCTTTCATTGCCACTCATTTTCAACAGACATTATGGAGCGATTATATAAAAAGAACTGCTAGGTCAGCTGGCGAGAAAGTTCGTACATTGTGTCATAATAAACAATTTTCGTTGTCACAATCCATCTCGGACATTTATAAATCACCCATCCAGGCATTGAATATTGTGTCTTATCTTGTTCTGCTATATATCTCGATATGCACAACAAAGTACAACGAATTGTCAGTAATAGTATTAGTCATGACCTTGCATGTTAACACTGTTACGTTTCCAGCATCTTAACGTGGCTTCCATCTCAATGCTTCCTGTGTATTTCTATTGCACTTGATCCCTACTTGGTACCTTGACCGCGTGATTTTACGTGTTTATGATGGACTATTAGGTTTCACTATTTTAATATTACTATGGAAAATTTGTCCCGTTCCTTGCCCCACTACCTTAAGACATTTAAATGCAAAACTAATCGCCGTCTTCTGTGTTTTTGAAACTTCTTTTAATTACATATATCTTCAATAAAGTCTTCGTATTCTCTTATAACCAAAGGTAATCCAACGCTTTATTATCAGTATCAGCATGCTTGGACGGAAATTAATATATATATATATATATATATATATATATATATATATATATATATATATATATATATATATTCATACTTGTTTCATTAAATAATATAGAGAAGTGTTGTCTATTTATTTTATGTAAATTCTTTTCATATCGTCTGATAAGCTTAATAACATTATCATTAAACGAAGAAAGAATATCACAATATTGATACATATTTTTTAATCTAATGTAAGCTTTTGGCTTACCTAAGCCATTATCAAAGATGACAATTACTGTACAATATATTAAGCAATACACTGGCAAGAATGTGATGATAGTCTGTTTCTGTTTACCAGTATGATTTCCAAGCAACGATAAACACATGCATATAAGACGCTGTAAGCGAAAATCGGACGGCAGCTCATGACATCACACATGCCCACGCGAGAGTGAATTCGAAAGGTATTAAGTAAGAGAAGCCGTTGGTATAAACCAACGGTTTCTGTTACCAATTATAGACATTTAAGAGTATTTGTGGAGATTTCATAGTTTATTTTGTTCAGGTTACGTTTCAACAGTTTTATGTATATAGCTTCAAGAATTTTTAGTTTTTGTTTATTGTTTTCATGTTTAAGTATAATTGTGTTTTCAACAAGTATTTTACTGAATTGTGTACGCGGTCAGGTATGTTGTTTTCAATGCCTAAAATGTTAGATTTTTCATTCAAATGTCGTGTCAAGCGTCGTGAAAGCGAGTTTGTGGTATGACCAACATAAATATTATTTAATTCGTTGGACATATACTCTTCCAAAGGGCACTTGAATTTGTAAACTATGTTGTTTTTTTTTTTTTTGTTTTTTTTTTTGCAAATCGCTAACCGGGCGAGAAGAATCATTGCGAAGAATTAAGTTGAATATACTAGATTTAGTGTAGTACATATTAATTTAATCATATACTACTTCTCTAGTTTATGTTTTGAAGGGATAAATCCGAGAGCTCAGTGCAGATTATCGGTTATTAAAATGATAATAAGAAGGCTGAGATTTGATTAATCGTTTCGCTTATAATTTTTATTTCGTGAACACCGTCTGTTCACGGAATAAAAATTACGAGAAAATTAATGGATAATTAAGTTCACCGTCTTCTTATTATCAAATATACATGCATATATATATATATATATATATATATATATATATATATATATATATATATATATATATATACTATTATTTGTTTAGTAGGGATAATTCCAAAGAGGATATTAATTGAAAGAGAGCTGAATATAAGAACATAGCAAAAATAACTATGATGGAAGCGGAGACTTTAAAAATCAATGGCAAAAATTTATTTTACAGGATCAGAGGGCGTCTCCTGAGACCACACAATTTTACAACAATATATGAATTTTAGATTTATCAAGACACAAGCGAAAAATTTATAATTAATATATTGTTGTAAAATTATTTGGTATGAAGAGACATCTATATCTGCTAAGATTGCCAAAAGCGGTTAGTCTAGGGTTTATCATCAAAGACGTTGGAATTGCAAGGAGCCATGCGCCTGAGATTCTTCATTGCCCAGAATATAAGGATACATATCATGTTCTTTAGTTTTAAATTGATTGATAACCCTATTCACTATAGAGAGAGATATTCAGGATTTATGTAACCGGGATCTCCTTTGACATGCATATGTTCGTTCAAATTTTCTGACACCTAAATGCTACTAAATTTCATACTCCAGATAATTCTATGTACAGTAAGACATGTATACAAATTAACAATAGAAACGACTTAGATATCGTCGAGTAATGGCGCTTCCTGAGATGTAAATTCGAAAGTGCTGATGTCATTATACATATATATATATATATATATATATATATATATATATATATATATATATATATATATATGTATGTATGTGTGTGTGTGCATATGTGTGCATATGTGTGTGTGCACGCGTGCGTGTGTGACTGTTGAACAATATTTAATGTAAGCAGATGTTATTACTGCTAAATGAGAAGTCTAGATTTAACAATTGATTTCATAATTTCCTTACAAATTCTTACACTATTCGTATATCATTTTACACGCGTACATATTCGAATACTTTCAAATTCCATTCGTCATTTTTAGGAAAGGAATGAGTGTATAAACTTGAAATTTCAAGAAATCTTCAAGAATAGGCATTCCCTCACAGTGTGATTTTTTCTAGGACATTGTTAAGGTATTTTAGTGTTTTACATTTTTGGTAAAAAACAAGGTACCATGAAAACTGAATTTGTGTGTTTACTCAACTGAATATATATTATAAAATATGCAAAATATATTTAATATAGGTTTGTTGTTTACCGTGATTAAGTGTTAAGATGTAGTTTTACAGGTGAGAATTAATGATGTGTATAATATAATTGTGTTGTCTACGAGTACGCGTCTGTAGGAACGTGAATACTTTCTATGAATCTGGCAGGTTAACCGAAATTTTAGGTAAAAACGGATTGATCTATTTCCATATATATATATATATATATATATATATATATATATGTGTGTGTGTGTGTGTGTGTGTTATAGTCATATATATATATTAATATATATTATGTATGTTTATATTTATACACACATATATATCAATATATATATATATATATATGTGTATATGTGTGTGTGTGTGTTATAGTCATATATATATATTAATATATATTATGTATGTTTATATTTATACACACATATATATCAATATATATATATATATATATATATATATATATTAAAAAGAAGAGAGGTGCCGAAAACGTTTTTGGTTGTAATATGGATTTAAAAAAAAATATTATGCTTTATTTTCCATAATTTTACTGCACGTGTTTCTGGTCTCGCGATCGTCTTCAGGCAAAAGGCGGAGATTTCCACATATTATTAAAAAATAATTAATTTTTTCCTTTTATTTTTCAATGTTAAATATTCTCGATATGAGACATTCTCTGTTTTTGTGTTAGTAATCCGAATGTCTTTCTTCAATTGGCAGTGAAGAGTTCTGCGCGAAAGGTCATTAAACAATTAAGGTTGCTCCAAGAGAAATGATGAATTACTTAGCGGCATTTTATCTTTTAATGTTTTAATGACCGCTGTGTGTTCTTAGATCTGTTCCCATTTTCGTGTGTTTGTATCAGCACGCGTGTATATATGCGTGTGTATATTCCCCCTTCATACATATACTGTCTTACTACGAGGAATTAGTAAACTCATTTGTTCACATACATACACATATGCACACACACATTGTCTCACCACAAGGAATCAGTACATCAGCAAATACAGAGACCCCTCCAACAGAGTCAAAAACCCGAATACCTACTACCACACACAAACAGACCCGCAAGGGAAGCACGCTAACACATTCTGCCATACGCAAACACATCCACAAACAAACTCACAAAGTAATTAGCCTAACACATTCTACTATACGCAGACACATCCACAAGGTAGGAAACCCAATACATACCACCACCACACACATTCACATCCACATAAAAAATACAATTATGAACATACACTGAACAGCGCAAAAACAAACCTGCTGAGACCACCACACCATAACACAAACCGACAAAGATCAGAATACACACACATTCACAAAACCAACCCTTACAAATACCACCTAGCACAACAAACCAAACCTGACAACCATTACCTATATCTAGGTGTACAACCAATATTTCCAGAAAAGTTCTACACGCAATCTATATACAATCCATACAAAAACAACAAATCTCGAAACATCTGGAACGCGCCCCCTGGCAAAAACAAACACACCTATATAGAGCCATCAAGAAACAACAACCCCACTTTTACGAAGGGAAACTCTCACTGGCTAGAAAACTCAAAATGTATAGGAAGAAGGTATCTATTAGAAAACCTGAGATATATTAAAAAAAAACAATCATCATTTTTAGAAGCCACAGTCCGAACAAGAAAACCAGTTTCGATTCCACAAAACCCAAAATAATAAGCCTATCTACATACACACTTACAAATGACGAAATCAACCTACTTAAATTGGGCCTAAAATTCTGCCCTGCTCCTAAAAGCAATATAGTAGATTTAAAAAAAAAAAAAAAAAAAAGAAAAAAGAACTTAAGGAATTTGAACGCCAATTGAGACTAAGAGAAATATTTAACAATAGCGAAAATATTACAGATGAGTCACTGGTTAAAAACAAATCCAATTTATTCCCAAGCAAAATAACATTACCAATGAGCTAAATATATTTTTCGAAAACCTCTGGAACATCGACCTACAGGAAAAATCCAAGCCATTCGACAAGCTCACATACAGACAAAGACAAGCCTTAGAGAACATTCGAAAAAATAATAACATAATTATAAAAGAAGCAGATAAAGGCAGCGCTATAGTAATCATGAACAGAACATACTATAAAACGAAAATTCTACAAACACTAGATGATAGGGACAGCTAAGAATTAAGTGACACTAACATAGACAAAAACATTATAACAAAAATTACAAAACTCTGCACAACACATAATAAAATATTAAGAAAAAAAGAGAATTTCCTAATAATCTTTGTCCTAAAAACGAGTAATTTCTACGGACTACCTAAAATTCACAAATCGAATGAAATAAAAACAGCTATACAGACACAAAAATCTGAATACATTAGCATCCCAAACCCCAGTGACCTTACATTCAGACCAATAGTAGCAGGACCAGCCTGTCCAACTAGCAAACACAGTAACCTAATAGACATAATATTGCAACCGTATACTAAAAAAATTAAAAGCCACATCAGAGACGATATCCATTTCCTTAGCTGCATGCCACAAAAGGTAGATACGGGAAAGCTTATGGCAACTTTTGACATTATTAGCCTATACAGCAACATACCCCATGAACTAGGAAAAAAAGCAATCTTATTCTGGATTGAAAAACATCCAGAAATACTACATCCGAGATTCACTAAAGAGTCCATTATCGATAGTACAGACCTCATTCTAAACAATAACAACTTGGAATTTGACAACAAAAACTATATCCAAACCCTGGGTACTGCAATGAGAACAGAAATGGCACCAACATATGCCACCCTAACATTAGCTTACCTAGAAGAAAACCTCTATGAAAAGATAGAACAACTATATGGGGCAAATATAAAAAACCGATTCACTAAATCTTGGATAAGATACTTAGATAATTTCTTCATCTTTTAGAAATCCTCATGGGGTGATATTAACCAATTCCATACACTACTTCAAAACTTACACCGAAAAATCAAATTCACGCAAGAATATAATTTTAAAGAAATACCATTTTTAGATATACTCATTAGAAAAAAAAAAGAACCACATAATCACAGATATCTACGACAAACCAACAGACACCAAACAATACCTTCATTTCAAGAGCCATCACCCAAAAAGATGCCTAAAATCCATCCCCTATTCCCTAGCACGTAGAATTTGTACAATAGTGACTGATAAACACCTCCGAAAAACCCGCTTAGAAGAACTACATAAAACTCTAAAAAAACGAGGCTACCATACAACACTAATAAACAAAAGTTTTGAACTTGCGAAAAAAATTGCTCTAGACCAACTTAGAAATAAAAAGAAAAAGAAACGTAAAGTCGAACAAACTCTAACATATGTCTCAACATACAACAAAAACAATCCAGAAATATTCACAGAAATTACAAAAAATCTAGACTTACTTAGCAAGAATAATTAACTGAATAATATACTAAAAACAAACAAAATAATTAAAAGCAAACGCCAATCTAAAAACCTAAAACAAATATTAAACTCATCTAAATTTAACCAACACACAATACAGGGTGTCAAAAAATGCAACGAAAAATATGTGACATCATAATAGAAGAAAACTCTTACACTTTTGAAAACCCCCAAAAAACATTCATAATAAATAAAAACTTAAACTGAAACTCCAAAAATGTAATTTATGTACTTAAATGCACAAAACGCAAGAAGTCATATATTGGCATCAGCGAACAATTGAACAACATGGACTCCCTACACAAAAGCAACATAAAATTGCCAAACAGAAAACTTTTTGTATCATAACACATTTTCAAATGTAACCAGGATAAATTTAACATCATGCCAATATATCAAACACAATTATTCGTACCTACAAATGCAAGAAAATACTTTATAAACAAATTTAAACCGGAATTGAATAGATCATAACCCCACACACAAAAGCACACAACATGCACACCACGTGACCAAATACAGTGATCAAATCACTTACATGCATGAACGAACGCTTACATGCGGGTATCTGTGAGGCACGAATTAATATATATATATATATATATATATATATATATATATATATATATATATATCTGTGAGGCACGAATTAATATATATATATATATATATATATATATATATATATATATATATATATATATATATATATATATATATATATATATCTGTGAGACACGAATTAACATATATATATATATATATTTATTTCTGTGAGGCACGAATTATTAATATATATATATATATATATATATATATATATATATATATATATATATATATATACACACACACATATATATACGCATGTTGACAAAACAGGGGAACTACTCAGCAGTGTGTATGTGTATACTGGTTCCATGTAACTTGGGAAGTATGTGTGTGTGTATGTATGTGTGTGTATATACTGATTCTTTGTGGTGGGACAATGTGTGTGTGCGTATGTGTATGTATGTGTGTATGTGTAAAAATGAGTTTACTAATTTATCGTAGTAAGACAGTATATGTATGGAGGGGGAATATATGCACGCATATATACACGCATGCTGATACAAACACAGGAAAATGGAAACAGATCTAAGAACACACAGCGGGGTCATTAAAACATTAAAAGATAAAATGGCGCTAAGTAATTCATCATTTCTCTTGGACCAACCTTAATTGTTTAATGACCTTTCGCGCAGAACTCTTCACTGCCAATTGAAGAAAGACATTCGGATTACTAACACAAAAAGAGAGAATGTCTCATATCGATAATATTTAACATTGAAAAATAAAAGGAAAAAATTAATTATTTTTTAATAATATGTGGAAATCTCCGCCTTTTACTTGAAGACGGTCGCGAGACCAGAAACACGTGCAGTTAAAATATGGAAATTAAAGCATAATTTAAAAAAAAAAATCCGTATTATAACCAAAAACGTTTGTGACATCTCGCTTCTCTTCTTTTTAATATACACACTTTTCTCTCGTTGGAACGCTATAACCTCTTTCTTTCATATATATATATATATATATATATATATATATATATATATATATATATATATATATATTATATATATATATATATATTACATTCCTACACACAGAGTATACAGAGTATAGTTCATTGGTATTAACAAGCAGACATTTGTTTCTGGCTATATATATATATATATATATATATATATATATATATATATAGCATAACTAACAAACAGATAATCTTAAGGGCCCATTGATCATATTTTATTTCTCCAGGAAATGGATGTTTCCTAGTTCATGTGATCACATTTTCAAGCAGAAGAGAACTTTTTTTGATTTTTTTTTCGAGATATTAATTTTTAAACGTGTTTCTATTATGCTTGTAATTGTGATCCGGGGAACCAGGAAAAAATTCCTTTCTTGAGGAAATAAAAAAAATCAGTGGGTCCTTAATGCTGTCTGTTTAGCAATTATACTAATATTTGCTCTGTTTTATCCAATGTGCTTACTCTTTGGATAAAATCTTCCTTATGATTATCCATACGGATTGCCTACATTTAATTACCTGACAGCACGCGCACACACACACGCGCGCACACACACACACACACACACACACACACATGCTCGCGAACACACACACACACACACACACACACATATATATATATATATATATATATATATATATATATATATATATGTGTGTGTGTGTGTGTGTGTGTATATGTGTGTATATATATATATGTACGCTACAGGGAAAAGTTTGGGATTCATCCTTCATTTCTTAATAAAACAGTAAACGTGATATATTTGCATTTTTATAGTAAAATGTATAATTTCTCTAACTACAGTGCATTATTATATTTTTTTATTTTATTTGCAGATACAGCGTCCAATTTTTAAATTAAGTCTGTTTTGGGAAAGTGTGAAAAAATTTCTGAAATAGCCATATTAGTAAAAAAAAAAAAAAGAAGAAAAAAGAAAGCATTCTCTAATTTTTTCAAAAATAATCAAATTTACCTTTGCGACTGCACGCTCCAAAAGTTTGTATCCATTAACCATAACACATTTATAAAAAAAGAAAAGAAAACTATTTCGATTGTCATTTAATTTGTTGTCTCGGGCGCTACCTTAATTTTACCAAAAACAAAATAATTTACATGACTGAGGATGACTGAATGTCCAGTTGAAAGTACTTGCGTATTAAAGAAAGAGCTTATACAGTTTATCATTTTTTTAAAAACAAGAATGATAGCATTCATCGTGTGTTTGTAGGTTAATACGCTTTTAAAATTTTCTTTGTGAAAGGATTTCGCCATTTTATATCATTAACTTTACTAATCTATATTTCGTATGAATCATTCATTGTAATATATATGTGTGTGTGCGTGTGTGTTTGTGTTTGTGTTTGTATATAGATGTATGTTTTATGTGTGCATTTATAACTCTTTATCAAATTTACCGTCGTCAATTTTTATTATTACCTGTAGAAAATTAACTTCTTATGACGATCTCTATGTAAATAGAATTCACTCATGCTTAAATAAATGCGTGAAATTTAAATATTAAAATAAAAATAACATCTTATATTAATGTGTGTCTGTTGGATGTACATCTCAGATTATATTAAGTTGAAAGAAATATAGTCTAATCAGAGGAACCTCCGCAACAAGAATATTCCCAATGAATATAAAATAAAAAAATGGACTCTCGTCGGTGGATAAATAATCAATTTCAAACCTGACAAATTAATTAAATGATTCCAATTATGAAATGTCCCCTGTTAAATGCAGTAAAGGTATTGAAACGCTTGTAATAATAAGGAATGGGATTATGCTAAAAAAGAATATTTTTGCTTTTTAAATGTTTTTGTGTAATTTAGCTGTATATTTCTTGCTGTATCCAAAGAGACTTTGTCAAGTTTGGCTATGGATGCAGCAATTTCCACTGCGATATGAATATACAGGGCAATGCAAAAGAATTGTAAAATATTGCGTGGCACTGCATATAGGTGTTTGAGGAAATGACAGTTCTTTTGTTAGCCAAACATAGTAGCACAAAGAAATATCTTTGTTAGCGAAAAAAACAATGACACATGGCATAATGAGAATTTCAACTCGTTCCGCTGACTCTGTTTGACGAAATAGAACCGATAGGCAATCAGGTAATTCATTCAATGCTTTTCTTTGTGAAAATGGAGCCAGTGTGTTTTCCCACTTCTAACAGCCCTACGCACATCTTACAGTAAACAATGGAAATCTTCTGCAGTCCAGCATGCATTACGATTTAATTAATGTATGTGGCACGTGTATTAACCCTTTAAACAATGCTTTAATACACCGTGGATCAGATAATTCTGCTTCTAAATGATGATGATGATGATAATGATGACGATGACGACGATGATGATGATGATGGTAATGATGATGATTAGTAAGCTTTCTGGAAAGCGAAAACAATAAAAAAACAAAAAAAAAAAAAAAACACTGAGCTGTGTAACACCCAAGCTGAACATAAATAATTACTTGGTTATCCGTAACAAAGAAAACAGTAAATACCAGATTATGACTGTGATCCTGGTCGCAAATGACAGGGTCAAAGCAAAATGTAGCAGGACGATGGAACGTTGTAGAACTTTATAATGAACACTTAAAATAAGGAAATAAAAATGTATTGTGCTCATCAATATCTGTATATTACAATTAATTTGTGTGAATTAGAAATGAAACGAATAATTGACATTAATCAGATTATTGTTAATCGTGTGTCCTTAAGAATAATGCAAAATGTGTTGACGTCTTTTAGACTTACTGTTATTCAATAATCACTCATGAAACCAGAACAGTAAGAGGTATTATTCAAATGCATGGAATATGAGAATAATAACAATAGCATTCAACTAGATTGTCTGTCAGGCAATAGTTGTCTGTCATAATACGGTAGTTCATTGCATGTACATTAGGAGATACAAAATACTCTTCTAAAATACTCCCCATGTCATCATCAGACATCAGTATAATTAAGTCTAATAAATTTTCTACTCTATATTTTTGCGTGTGCCAATTTTAGTTCACAAAATAGTAATTTTCAATTCGACTGTTAGTATATTTCCTGTAATCATAACGGATGGTTTCCGAATAATGTGCCTTAACAAACGAATCCCATGATTTGTTCCTATGATCATATACACTTCTGACTGCAGAATTGACTTTCACCAAGACTCGTGGCCAACCACAGCTTTTAGAGTCCAGTCTACCCTGTAATTTAAGCCATGACTGATGAGACAACAGATGAATATATGTAATTTCCGTAAGTGAATGTAAAAAGTTCGACTTATATTCGAACTCTCGGATTTCTCATTTGTAGACGCATTTCCTTAAACCACATTTACATCTTAATAAATACACGACTTCTGTAAATGGACTTTCTTGATTTTGTTTAGCATATTAATATTTAACTGAAGCGACATATCATTACAGAGAGTTATATTATATATTATGTGTCTTTCCTTCGTTTGGATAATTGGGGTTAATTGACGAAATATGTGTGTACATGGAGGTGCATTTCTAGCGTGGGTAAATTATTCACGCCAAAACTTGGGTTATCGCTAATTAGGATGTTTTTTGTGTTTTTTTTTTTTTTTTAAATTAACATAAATGAGATTCCAAGCCATTTCGATGTATCCTGAATGGAGTTGAAATCTTATGTGCGCGAGGAATAGTGAAATACTGGGAAGGTAAACGAGTGGTTCTGTAACAAATATAATTTCAATCATGCGTGATGCGGGTTTCCTTCATCATGCTCGAAAAAAAACCATCGACTCCGAGCAAGATGGAAAGAAGAGGCGGGAGAATTGCAAGAAATTTTGAACAGGATACATGCATCAAACCTGTCGGATTTGAGATCCCAATCTATACTTAACACAGAAAACCTTCCATAATTAGTTTGCACAGCCACATCTGGAGTTTTAGCCTACTACAATATCCACTTTATTACACCCATTTCTTAACAGATAAAGAGGAGACAAGATTAAACAGAGATGTTTTCTAGCGAAGGATCCTGAGAATAATATGGAAGGAACAAAGAAAAACAAAATTAATTAAAGGAAATATAAACAAAATTGAACGCGTATCATAAACTCAGATTGAGAAATGTGGAGAAATAGTGCTCTTAGAATTTATCCCTGGCAGAACTTATTGTAGGGAAGATGGAAATGTAGGAACATCAAGCAATTTGCCGAACGAGCTAGTGTAAACGGATGGCATAACATGTATGAGAAGGGATAGAAAATAGAAAAACATTGCTTATACCTACAAACAATACGGGCTTGTAGGGAGGGAGCCAAGAATGTCATAAATGAAAGAACTTTCATCAGATGAGGTGATATGTCCTCCATGATGGTTACAGGCAACCCCACATGAAGTAAGAAAAAATTGCAGTATCCCTAAAATCTGAAAGGATGATATTTTATGGTGAAACTATTAATAGTTTTACTTAATAACAGGGATCATTTCTTTGAAGATCAAGTGATGATAAATAATTTTGATTGTATAGGAAATATAAATTGTTCTATTATTAATGTATATAATATTGCTGTGCATGATCATTAGAACATTTCCAGCATTGCTGAAGATTCTATTCAAGTGATTGGAAGAATGAGAAATATATTGTAGGATAGAAATGATTCATTAAATGAACTAACAAAAATAACGAATACTGCAGTAAACGGTCTCGTGTTGGTTCATTTCCATTGTCTCTATTTAACATGGGAAGCAGTAGAATCAAATCAGGAATAATAACTCCGATTACAGAAGGCGTAGAGAAAATAAGAACTTTTAAATTGAACGTGCAGATTGTTTTGGTTTTTAAATCATTTCAAACCCCAGTAAATGAACAAAAACTACTAGGATAAAAGAGTTTAATGATAATGAAATAAACAGAAATTATAAGAAAAGAAAAGTATTCAAGAAAAGATGAGATAAAGGTTGCATTTCACTGAAGAATATTTTGGCATAGAAGACGGAAGAAGAATCTATTGGCATAGAAACAATGGTTAAAATTCACCATTCCAGTAGTAAATGCATAAGACTCAGCTGGCAGACCGTACTTTCGTTTAAGTCGTGAAGCTGAAGTACAAAACGAGGTAAGCTTAAAAGTATTAACCGTGAAAATATTTAATGAAACGGCTACGAAACAGCAGTATGAAAGTTGCTGAAGATGTGATGCCAGCTGAGGACCGAAACCATTACAGATTATTCTTTGGATTTTGTCAGGATTCATTGAATATAAAACAGAAGCACTAGAACTTCTATGAGAGCAATAATCGATGAGAGAACAAATCTTAGGCTTAAAAGATTGCAATACGCATTCTAGCGAGAAAGACATTGGTATTATAGCTGAATGAGCAATCTTTGGGAGCAATTAGAAAACTAACAACTTCGAAGGGCGATCGTTACGTCATCTACGTGGCTTCTTTTTGGAAAAGTTGTTTGGTTGCCATTGATAAGGCTAATATATATATATATACATATATATATATATATATATATATATATATATATATATATATATATAGCGAGAGAGAGGGAGAGAAAAGGAATAAAACGCTTCTGAAATGTTAAATAACTAGTTTATTTAGTTGAAAATGGCACCGCATTGATGCATAACTGCTCTCTAATCTACTCTTGATCCCATCTTTAAGGACATATTCATCCTTTGATATGAAAATATTTAAATGCTATGATTACCTCTTGCTTATTTGAGAATTTCTATTGCGTACGAAAAGCTCAAAATGCTTTGATAAAGGATAGTCAGTAGGAGAGATATCAGTGAATGTCGATGATGAAGTAAAATGTTATATTTCAGGCTACCCCACATGAATAACGAAAAAAAGTTAAGCTTTTTGATAGTTGATTTAGAAACATGATACCGTGTGCTGCCGTGCAGCAAAATTTGGCCATCTCTATTCGCAAGACTAGGATTCTTCTTTTTCAAGTTTCCTTGAATGTTTTATTGTTTTCTCTTCAGACAAGACTGAATGATGAATAACCCCTTTGAAAGGACACCATAGAGTCACCATTATTTTTCAGGGTCTAGTGGCGGTTTGATTTTTTGTTTTCGTGACGCACCTGCATCTAATCAATGACCTACTCTCTACAGAGAGTATCCATATTATGCCGATGCAATATGGTTCTTTTTCTATGTTTGTATACTCATACAGTAAGATTAGTCGACATTGTTTCATTATAATCATTTGCATTGGGCGCATGATAAACAATTGATTGTAAGAAATGTTACCTGGAAAGAAAAATGGTAAGGAATAGATCAACATTTTCATATACTAAGGAAATTACTTCGTTAGACGACTGGATCAACAAACAACCAAAAAATGCGTCATTTCATCTGTCTTATGTATAAAATGTTAGACGTATTTTTTTCCCACTTTCCTTCTTTGTTCATCAACCTAATTTCGTTTTCTTTCACATGGGCGCATTCAATTAACGTAGTCGAACACACATATCGCCTCATAATACAGCAGTTTGATTTTCACAGTCGCGTGTAAATAAGGCCGATTATCAGGCGACATCGTGTGGCTCAAAGGGCAAAGTTCTCTTTAGCAAGGCAATCTCTCTTGCTTAGCAAATGCTAATATTGCAAGCTTCTTCTCCTATCGAATTATTTTCATACGAGTGTCCATATACGCTATGGGCTGAATAAAATCCGACATTGTTAATTGATTCAATAGCTTCCCTGGAAATTTAAGTATGTCACTTGTTATTTGTTAAGATATTAGTATAGTTTGTATAATTAAATTAATTGAAATTGTTGCTATCAACATTGACGTCGGGACCAAATTCCTATTATGATTAACTGTTCTGAGATAATAGGACTTCGACAGTTACTGCTGTGAGATGGTTAAAGCACAGGACAATTAACGCTACGGGTTACTACATAGGTTTTGTGTTAGCTGTGATGCGACCTGTACAAAATTGCGTCAAAACTCAATGGGGGCAATGATTATTAATCTTGTAGAAATCGTATGTTTGTTTCTTAGATGATATTACACCAAATTAGGCTTTGTTAGATTCAGTCCTAAAACTATCCTAAACGGGATGTCAAGACGTGGAGCGATCATTTCGAAGAAGGGTCCCACTATATTTTCAGTTAGACAATCTCTGCTTGCCCTTTATTTACAGTCTTGCACCTTACCAGGGTAAGGATAAAAAATAGTTAAGTGCATCCTAACCGTGAAAGGGAAAGTATGATGGTAGCAAAGATTCTGGATAAAGGCGTTGGTTAGATCCAGTGACAGGACCCAAAAGAGTGTGAGTTCAGTACCCGGTTAAGGCAGTTGAGAACTTGCAGAGTGGAGTTAACAGGAGATAACTGATATCCATTAAACATGGCACGTGGATCGAGAACAGTTTATCCCAGTGAGCAAAATAAAGGATTCAGTTTGACATTCCAACCACGTGAAGAAGGCCGGGGCGTACAACGGCCGAAACGTTGTAATAAATATGTCCGAATATTGTAAATAGGGTAGCCAAGCAGTTTAAAACTACCACAAGGACATATATCGCTTACTGGCAGGCTTAGAAATATCCCAGACAATCAAAATTAAATAGCAATACCCCGTATCAATCTGTGCAGACAAATAAATTTATTGCAGTCTAATTAAATTCTTCTAACAGTGATCGGACTTTCCTTTGCAAAAAGTAAATGAGTATCGAACGAGACAAAGAGTATTTCCTTTGAAAACGCAAGACGTCTTTATTAATTCCACCCTTAGAATTAATATTCTTAAAGATTGAAACTCCTCGGTTACGAAAGGTGCGTATTCAATAGGATGTAGATTCTTTTTGATGTATAGCCTCGGTATGACGATAAACTACGTCCGACAGCAAGGCCTGTAATCGAGAGATTGGAGGAGTTGAGGAGCGTAGAACCCCTTCTTGTTTACAGTTTTTCCGAGGTCTACCCTGAATCGGGGTGGTAGCATCTGTTGGCGTCCAATCTATGATCAAATAGTTAACGCCTAAACATAAACATGACACGATGAAAGTATAAAAAGACATTTTTATTGTAAAATTCAAGCAATACATTTTCATATGAAAAATTTCCAACAATACATTTTATAGCAAAATGACCAACAATAAATTTTATCTGTAGCTGAAGATATACAATTGCGATCAAAATATATTCAATTCAACCGAAATAATTCTTTGAAATATTTAGATTTCTGCATTAAATTACCCATTTGCTGTTAAACACAATCGACAAAACAACCAGAATGAAATAGTTCTCTCATGGCATTAATCCATGTAATATTTTAGCATTTCTTAAAGAAAATAAACTTTATTCCAAAATATAATTCCAACAAAACTACAATATAATACACAGATGTCAATGACTGTACAAACAAACATGTAGAAAAGTTAAGTATCAGTATTTGATCAATTTTGAAAAAGAAAAACATTTATCATATTTGTATTAGTTTAATGCTCCCAAGATTTGTATTAGTTTAATGGTCCCAAGATTAGTATTAGTTTAATGCTCCAAAGATTAGTATTAGTTTAATTCTCCCAAGATTTGTATTAGTTTAATGCTCCCAAGATTTGTATTAGTTTAATGATCCCAAGATTTGTATTAGTTTAATGCTCCCAAGATTTGTATTAGTTTAATGCTCCCAAGATTTGTATTAGTTTAATGATCCCAAGATTTGTATTACTTTAATGCTCACAAGATTTGTATTAGTTTAATGCTTCCAAGATTAGTATTAGTTTAATGCTCCCAAGATTTGTATTAGTTTAATGCTCCCAACATTTGTATAACTTTAATGCTCTCAAGATTTGTATTAGTTTAATGCTCACAAGATTTGTATTAGTTTAATGCTTCCAAGATTTGTATTAGTTTAATGCTCCCAAGATTAGTATTAGTTTAATGCTCCCAAGATTAGTATTAGTTTAATGCTCCCAAGATTTGTATTAGTTTAATGCTCCCAAGAAAATTAAATTTTATCATTAAATAAGCCATAAAGAATTGATGTGCCGTTAAACAAACAAATTAAACAAATTACATGCTAGAGATGCTGGAACAACCAGTTTAATACCAAAGTTATTGCTTTCCTAGATACAACCTTTAGCAAATTAATTGAAATAAAAGGAATAATTCCGTTATTATTTACCTTTTTTGTGTTTTTCCAATGAAACATAATCCAATGCACCTGTTAGTACTTCGTATGTCCATTCCAAGAAATCTCTCCTTGCAGATTCACCACATATTCTCTATTGGATTTAAATCAGGAGGGTTTACCAGCTAATCGATTGTACTTTGATTTTCTCATTGGAAAGTCTTGCCATTGTGTTCCTGCAACATTATAATTTTCATGCGTTTGAGTAACGTCCATCGCAAGCAATGGCGTTAGGACAACTAATCGAAAGTCAAGACAAGAGTGTTTGGGCCTGATGCAATCCCGGATGACGCAGTATTTTTCATGGTCAATCAAATATCATCGTACACCCCGAAAAATAGATTACTACAACTGCGCAGCATCGCAAATGACCTAATCTGAGGGAAAAATGAAAATCGATTACACCCTGTCACTCCAGTGCGTCGAAATCAATACGCATGGCGAAAGCAAAGAAACTAAATTGGAGGTTTCGAGTAATTTGCACAAGGGTGTAAATATATAAGACCGGATATTTTATAAATAGTTTTGAAGAGAAAAGATAGATATAGTTCTTTAAGAAGACCATCAATGAATATCATAGGCAAGAGATTCGGATGGAATTCTAACTCAACTTGTCGTTGAAATGTCGCTCTGTAGAAACTAGTTACGCTAATCAGAAGCCCAATTTATCACTGACCGCTCCAGCTTATTCAAAGAGCTTCAACCTACACCCAGAAAACATTTATCATTTATTTTAGTCAGTTACTTAAGAATTAAGCCGACAAAAGCCGAATCATCTTTATTTTCGTCTGTAATTAATTATACCTAAGACTGTGGTTGATGGATTTGTTTCAGATATGTGTTACATAGAAAATAATGTCCTGGAAATTAAATATTTAATGCTGGTGGCTACTGATATGAAATAAGAAAAGGAAAAAAAAATCTATTTCCTATAGAAAGCACTCCTAATGTTTAGCTCGCTGACAGGTAGCCGTTCTTCTAACCGTTTTAAAAAGGACAGACAATCAATCTTAGGTCTTAATATGACGGAATCCATTGTGTTGTTCAATAGATATGACCGCAGCGGTAATAGGTTTGCGAGACACATTTGGCTCGGAACATATTGTTAGTGTAAAAGTCATCGAAGTCGCCAATATGAAGTCAGATGATATTTCGTTTTTGTGTTAAAGCGTCGACGGACCGGAGAAGGAAAAACGGAAGTATAGCGTCTGGTGAAAGATGGCAGCCACGTTTATATGATTTATTGATGTGTGGCCAGACACTTGTAAATAGCACGATTCTTTGCTTGTCTTTTTTAGGTTGTTTTCTCTGCAGGACTTAATCGACTGCTGACATCAGTGTCACCAACTTCCGACCGATAATACTGAATCATCACAGAAAACCGGCAAAGTGATTTGGAACAGGGAAAGACGAAGTATCTTGTGACAGATGACAAACACTTGGTTTACGATACACTGCATTTTGCAATTTTTTTTTCTTTCTGTCTACAAAGCATCGCGTTATCAAATGGCCGAACTTTACGTGTTAGCCGAAAATGTTAACTATTTTCGGAAAAAAAAAATTCAAAATGTCTTCCAATTGTGTTTCTACGCTTTAAAAATTAATCTATTAAATAAGAAATGACGAATATTTATTACAATATAAACAGAATATAAATGAATAGTTCATCATTATTTATATATCACCAGAGTGACTAGTTAAGTTTTTGTAGATTCCGAAACCAATATTTGTTTGGAGATTGAACTTGTTTCCCCTGCACATATAATTAAAAAAATAATGGATAATTTCAAAAAAATAAAATAAAATAAATTAAAAAAAGAAAGAAGCTAACCGGCTACGTTCGTATATTTCAAATTTATGCGGATTTGAGAATGCAACCCAAGACAAAGATTAGCTAAATCCAGATTGTGAGGAATCTAAAAATTCTAAATTTTTTTGAAAATTCAACGCTCACACCTGGAAGTCTCCATCTGTTTAAAAAAATGACAAAATTAATTTCTGTTTCAATTAATAAAAGTATACTTATTTTCACCTGTATTTATAGTATTAGTAATGATCATTATTTGTATGCGGAATCATATCCACGCCTTTGTTGTTGCTATGATAACTTGCAGGTCGTTGAAGTCTTTTTTCCCTTGAACATGCGTTTCTTGATGATAAAAATATCAGAATTTGGAAATTATCTCATTATAATTACGGGTTTAGACTGTTCTCTTTCCAGATTGTATCTCATATATTTCTTATTTACAACTGCTCAGCTATTTCCATTGAAACAAATTCTTTACTTCTCCGGCAGCGATTGAACTATGTCCCCAAACAAACCATCTCATTACCGACTTTCACTATTGCAATGTAGATATTCCACTGTATAAGAGATAATGACAAAACTACCACGGTTTACTTTTGTTTTCTACTTGAAATTCCATTTGAAGTTCTTGGCCACCATTATTACTGAATGCAGTAATTCTTTCGTGTTCTTTCAAGGCACAATATTTTAGTTTTGTAAGACAGTTATAGTTGAACTAATTCTCTGCATCCTTCACATACAGAGGATCAACATGAGCGATAATGCATGCGATGGTAATTGAGACGCTTTGTCGTTTTGGCGTCCATTCGCTTAATTTCAGCCATTTTCCTGGTAAGGGTTTTTCAAAGTGTACTACACCACAGGTACAGCTAAGTTGTTTATGACTGATATTTTGCTTTTGGATTTCAGCTCGGGATTTTATACACACATCTGTATTAATCTTTTCTTAAATTCTCCTTCATTTGAGTGTGGTGTAGTAAATCTCCTTCGCTAATTCCTACATGGGTAACTTCTATTTTTTACAGTTCACCAATACTTTTAACGAAATCTAAATCAATTGCGTATTTTTCTCTAATTCTCCATTTCTTGAATGTTACTTTTGCACATTTATCTAATCTAAAATCTATGCTTCTATCATCGCTGAAACATTTTACAGCATTGAGGAGTCATTTCATCTCATTGTTGTCTTGCCAAAGAATTTGATACCTTGCATGTAGAGTAGGTATTTGAATCAATTCTTGTTTAGTTTGTAACCATATCTATTGTTGTTTATTTCAGTCATCTGTGGGGGGGTTAAGAACAGACAACACAGAAGGGGTGAAATGCATTCTCTTTGAATGATTCCCAGCCAGATATTCAGGCGCAGGTAAATGGCACTGTCTTTGGTGTATTTTGCGATTTACACATTTCCATGTTGTATTTAAGGAAATTACTATTAGCTTCATTGTTATATTGCGTCCTAATAGGAATATGCACTTGAAAAATACGTTGGATAAAATAAGTAAAGGTTTATTGTAAAAGATACAGTACAATGTAACAGTTTTGCACAAGGTCGTCTCAAGTCAATCGAGTAGTGTGTGCTCCTTTTGAAAGGTAGGTAGTTCTCGCGTAAGTCTGAGACGTACTCAACAGATGCCAGCTAGGCAATATTTACTAGCCCCCCCACCACAAGAGGGTAGATGTGGCACAAGGCTGAGTTACGTCGATTGACCAAAAAATGCCCGTAGAACCCACATAAACGGGATCGGGTTGGTCAACCTCCCCGAATGAGACTCTGCCCTTCGTCAGAGGCTCGCCCGGGTTCCTCTAGTTTCAGCTAGGCTTTGTAGTCGGTTGACTTACAGATACTTATAGATAATTACTACTACTACTACTACTACTTATTATTATTATTATTATTATTATTATTATTATTATTATAGGATTTCTACCACCAAATAATGCACATTTTATCCACGGCTGTTGGAGCCATAGCGTAGTATTTTTAAAAAATGGATAAACCGAAAGCACAGATTCATGTTTCTTACAATAATTTTCACCGCGTCCAAGACGTAGGAGCCACTCGAGTTGGATTTTGAAAGAGCAAGAAGTAAACTTTATGGGACTATCTAAGGAACATAACGCTTAACCTAATATTTCAATAGGTTTATATTGTAGTGATTAGGGAAGAATCCTTTTGGGAATCGGTACCACAAAGCTGCAGTTTTCTCAATTATGCCGTGCGATGATGGCAAACAAGCGTTGATGTAACACGTTCTGACTCAATACAAGCGACAATTGTTACTCTTTATTTCTTATTCAAATCCATGTAATATAATGGTGCTAAAATTATGAATTATCGAATACATATAGAAACCGGTACAGAATAAGGCATGTCAATACAGGTGGTGATATTATGCAACGTATGCCAAAAGCTGATATTGAAATACGTAAATACATTTCAAAATATTTTGTTTATTAAATTTCTTCAATTAAAGTCTTCCATAATTTGCCTTAACTTTTCAGCGAGCGGGATGAATATTTATAAGCATTTCTGTTTATAAAAAATTGTTGCAAAATAAACTTACAATAGCCTTTATATGCTTCTTCAATAAGGTGAAACGCGTCGGCTAAAATCTATTACTTTTGTCTTTATTTATATTGTACTTTTCAATATATATATATATATATATATATATATATATATATATATATATGTGTGTGTGTGTGTGTGTGTGTGTGTGTGTGTGTGTGTGCCCGCGTTGTTATGTTTGTGTGCGCGTATGCGTGCGTGCGTGTGTGTGGTTATGTGTGTGTGAGTGCGCGTGTTTTTGTGCGTGTGTGTGTGCGTGTTTGTGTGTGTCTGTGTGTGCGTGTTTGTAGGTGTGCGTGTTTGTGTGTGTCTGTGTGTGCGTGTTTGTAGGTGTGCGTGTTTGTGTGTGTGTGTGTGCCAAATAGCCTAAAGATTGCGTTTAAACATAAAACAGATTATCGCCGTTGGATGTTGACGTAAAGATACACTGTTATATTTACATCCGCCCTGTCGTTGATATTGAGCATTTTAACACATATATGACTGGAGGATCATATACCTGTCACAGCGTTAATTTTCTTACCGTCAAAACAGGAATATAATCTGATTGTGGTAAATTCAGGTGCACAGCTTGGGAAATGGCTAAAAAAAATAGCACAGGTTCTTCCAAGATGGGGGAAAACGGATAGCCGAAAGTTTTTGGAATTGTGTATATTTGGGGTCGAACGTAGGCAAGAGGTTGTTTTATTAGCTTTTTTCAATAATTCAAGACATCAGAATATCCAATCTTTCTCAGGCGCTAAAACCCAATGCGCATACTTTCCGAAAACTAGAACATGTCTCTGCAACTAGGAACTAGTAGCCACCCAAGTAGACAGAAATAATTGGAACGAATACCCTAGACGTTACTAGATATTCTATGTGTATTATCGCTTCTGGACTTGGGCAATCACGTTTCGATGCAACATCCTATTAGTCCCAGGTATGACGATAAACCACAGCCGGCAGCGAGGTCTCTGATCGTTACATTGGAGGTTTTTGAGGAGCGCGGAACCACTTCCTCATTGCCGTTGTTCGAGGGTCCACTAAAAAAGTATGAAAATACATATTTATAGCAAAATACCAGCAATACAAAGAATTAATGGCCAACAATAGCTATTTATAGTAAAATTATCACCATTTCTATTTTAAAATAAAATATATTTTATAGCGAAATGACTTATAATAGAAGTAGTTGATGGCATATCAGTAATTGGATGTATATAATCTTGTTCAAAAGGTATTTAGCTGAAGTCAAAATATTGTTTTCAAAATATTTAGAATTCTGCATTAAATAAACAAGTGTTTGATATGTCGCTAAAACAAATCAACCGACCAGAAAATAACTTCCTGTCATTTGTAGAGTTCAGTACAGTTTGTCTTTTCAAAGACTGAACTGCCGTCCATTTACACATTGTTCTTTGAGTAGGTGTTTCACTGCATCCTTATTTCTCTCCTGCCTTTCATATGCACCATGAATATCTGATTCTTTAGTCTTTCTTGACTATGGGCAAAAGAAATTTTTAACTGTCAGTTGTTACTTGGGAAAGTTTATAATTAAAGAACTGAATGTAATTATTATAAATAAAGAACCACACTTAGTCTCCCCGTTGTATCCTAACATATTCTGCAGTTTTATAGTAATGTGGATAATTATATGGATACTATTAGCAATTCTGAGAAATTTAAGTTTATTGATACTTTCTTACGAATGAAATGATAAGGACTAGTTACAATAGATACATGTAAAGAAAATAACTACATTTTCATTGATTTTATTACCGATTGTGCGGCAGAAGTACCTCCCGTATATATCGCCCAGAAATTCCTCCAACATAATAGGAAGACATTATCTAGATAAAGATATTATTGCCACTAATGCTTTAACATTATATGGAAGTTATTCTTGGGAGGTATATGTGGGACGTTTTTCTGGCGCATCCTGTACAACCGATTCATTGCCTTTACTTTCGCACCTGTCCACTCCTCGCTACTGAGGCACCAAAGTGAAAACGTTTAGAATAATATAATATCAGTTGTCCATCTGGGACTACACACCCGCCGTCCATTGCCTTCCATGAATAATTTTCAGTGAACGTAATGTCAACTTAAATAACATGAATTATGTATGCAGCAACAATGGAAAATGAAAAGATTGAGAATTTTAGGCTCTTCGGTGAATAGGTGGGGGTAAAGTTAAGTTCTATCGAGTAGAGACAGGCGTCGGGATAATGGCCATGCCGCCTCATCTATTAAACCTTGAGTATCTCGAGCGGCCGGTTTTCCATTGTTGACCGTTGTTCGTTAAGAGAGATTATCATGGTTATCCCTTTTGCATTACAGGGGATTCACTTCGAGCCATATTGTTTGGATTTGAAAGCTATATATCGAAATGGCTTCGTCATACTAAGCAACACACACAAACCCACAGAGATAAAGATACGCACACTGAAACGTACAAGACGATAAGCATTTTAAATCGAATTCACTTGAATGGAATCGTTTGCCAGAAATAGTTACAGGATTTCTCACTTTTTGTATGCATAATGTGTGCGTTCAAACGTGAAGCGTAGAAGCGAAATTTTATATTCACATAAGCAAAGGACTATAATATTTTAAGCTACAAAAATACTTATGCGATACTAAAGAATATTTCCAGTATATTCAACAAAGTTGCGAAATAAATGAATCCCTGCTACATTTTCTACGCGGCTACATTTTAGAACTAATATATTGAGGGTAGCGAAAAGAAAGATTTTCAGAAATAAGAGGAAGTTATTTATACATTATTTACATTATTCGGACTATCATCCTCATCTTCGTTGCCATATTTATCACAACGATTCGGCCGTTCTACGTTCCGGACTTCTTCAGGTAGTTGGAATGTCGAGGACACATGACACAGTAGATAGTTAGATCCAATGGCAGGAGCCAAAGAGTGTGAGTTCAATACCTGGTTAACGCGATGGAGACCTTGAAGAGGGGAATTAACATGAGATAACTGATAACTGACATTCATTAGACATGACACGTCGAACTAGAACAGTCTAAACTAGCGAACGAAATAAACGGTACAGTTCGACATTCCAACGAACCGAAGAAGGCCGGAGCAGGCAACGGCTGAAACATTGTGATAAATATGGCCACAAATATTAAGATAATTGTCCGAACTATGTAAATAGTGTACATAATACCTCATCTCAGAAATATAGGCAGAATTTACTGATGTGGGAGATTTCACACCGAGTAGAAACGAACAAAAGATTATTGAAGTGTTATGGGATAAGGATTCGGGTGAATACTGGACATTCCCCTCAAACATGAAGGAAATAATTTTAGCAAGATAAATGTGGTTCTACAGAAAGATGATGAGGATACAATCGGGCGATGTATGGGCTATGACGAATTTTTTGAGTAAATGGAAAACAAAAAGGCGATAATATCAGGAAGAGACAGTTAAAATTTCTACGTCACAAAATGAGGAAAGTGAGCTAGGAAAATCTGATACGAACATGGCAGAGTAAAGGTATGTTGGGACAGGTGAAAACAATGCATAACCTACTTCGTATGCTTGAGTAAATGGGTGTGGAACAGGCTTCAGGAGAAATAACATCAAGATCTACAAAAGACAAGAAATTATGGATGGTGATGATCGCGTACTTTCTAGATTACATAAGAAAGATGAGGATTAAAATTTTGCAGTTAGCTCTAAAAGTCCAAGATAATGGTTATTATTGGTGATAATGTTGTTCATTTTCTCCTTGGAATGGTAAGACTTACTCCGCAATAATTCATATAAGTCTCACCATGACACGCCACCAATATTAAAATTGTGTTTTACCTGTTGGTCTATTTTTACATATAGCATTTCCATGATTCTTTAATTTTGCTACGCTTGAAAAGCTTTTTAATTTAATGTTAATCTTTGGAAAATATACAAACACTGAAATATCTCGAGTCCTATGAAGGAAAACACAAAATTCAATCTTGACCTTCTCTGACTTTAGTTGAAAAAGAGAAAGTTTTTTTTTTCAAAATATAAACAGCTTTTTCGTCTGAGACAGTGGAAAGTCGTAATTAAATGGGTCGAAATGAATGGTTTTATGCTACAATTTACTGTTATGCTACAAATGCGGACAAAAGACTACTCCAACAGAGACAGTGGAGATTTAGATGGACGCAAGATGAATTATATCCAAAAAACAACTCATCACAATCAGTCTTTAAAACAGAAAACAAAAACAACTTCGACGGAGCCAGTTGAAAATAGGAAATATATGTCACGAACTGAATGACATTTCCACATTTTGTACGCATTAATTTTTACGAAATGTTGGTTGGCAAATAGAGCAAACAAATGGCTACTTCGACGGAAACAATAGAAACTATTAATTAGATGTCAGAAATGAAAGAGTTCCTACTATTAATTGTAAGCAGTTCTTTTAGGAACGAGTGTAAAAATAGAAAAAAAAATGAATGTGAGTGGAAACTAAGATTTTGCGGCAAGCAATCGGAAAATTTACCTGCATTATTTGAATAAAAAATGGTTTGCGAATTAATGAGACAGTGCAATTTTTTGATATTTTTATGGTAGAATTCTTCGATAATGTCTACCACCTTCCGTATATCCGAAGTTGAGCAAACATATATGTAGATATTTACATTATTTACATGCAGTGTATTGTCCGTTTTTTAGTTATTACTATCACAAAATTTCGGTCGGTGCGTCTACAGGTCTTCTTCAGTAGTTTTCCAAGAACTTGATACTGAACCGTTAGTGCAATATAAAAGGGTATTGTTTTCTTTTTCCATTGCCCATGTATAGGAATATCTCATCTAGATCTTATTTATTACATCACATCCGAGAAAACTAAAGCGTTATTTTTTTTAATTCGATTATATTGTAAGTGAGAGTACAATTCCTGAGACGAGTATTTCAGATGCAGTCTTCGTGGTAACAGCGTGGGCAGTACTACATTAGAAGTAGACGAGATATCGCTATATATAGTCAGTGGAAGGAAACAAATCTATTTTTGTAGATTATATAAAGCATTAATTTCGACAATCCCTTAAGGTTAACCATATAAGACAAGCGCCGCATGATTACCAGAAGGTGTAACGGTTTAAATGTTGTGATAATCACAAAAAATTGGGACAATAGCTCGAATGAAAATAATGATAATTACTCAGCGAAGAAATACAGAGATTTTCAATTAAATTTTCCCACAAACTAATTAATAGTATCCAAATAAATATTGCATTGTTAACGATATAAACTATGTTGATTGTGCATTTTAATTGAAATGCATTTTATTGTTAAATCTAACCAGTACTTCTACTTGAACGTCTCGTCGATAAACAACATCCGCGTCCTGGGTAAGACGACAAACTACATCCGCGTCCTGGCTAAGACGATAGACTACTTTCAACAGCAATGCCTCTGATCAGGAGGTTTTGAGGAGCGTGGAATCTCCTCTTAATTGCTGGTGTTGCCAGCTCCAGCCTGACCCGGGCTGGTAGCACCTGTTAGGCCCCCAGCAATGGGCAAATAGTTGATACCCAAAATTGTGTAAAAAATAGATTTTAATACCAGAAATACTTCGTAATGAAAAAAATATTATCAGAATAATTTTTGAAAGAAAAATTATTATCAGCAATACTTAAAAAATACCAGCAATACAAACAGCTATATATTCTTTGAAAAAATATTACCGGATATAGATTTCTTCAAGGAGAAATATTCCCAGAATTTTTTTGATGAAAAAATTATTACCAGCAAAAATATTTTGTAAGCATTAAATAACCCAATGAGTTTGATATGCCGTAAACCAAACCAAACCAAACATTACTTGCATTTCTCGCCTCTAAAACTTCATTCTGTTTTCTTCCTTCTCTGATAACTACAATCTTGAAAAAAATTATATGCAACTTAAATCGCCCTCTTCTATCATCTTGAGTCCCTTTCATCTTTTATCATTTCCTCAATAGTTCCTATACCCAGTCTTTTCTTTCCTTTTCACTCTCTGTAATTCCCGGATACTAGTAATATTTCTGTCTTGTTTGGGGGGAAAGGATTTTCAAAAAAATGTAGATTATGGTTTCGATTATTTAAGGAATGTTCCTTGAGGACAGAAAGTGCGACAACGAAATGAGAAAGCACATTGGGATAGGGAAATATGCCTTCCAAAATCTAAGTAAAATCTTAAGAAACGGAAAAATTTCGTTGCAAACAAAGAGAATATTGAACTATTATCTAATATCAGTCCTTTTTTATAGGAATGAATGGTGAAAAATCACCATACAGATAGAGAGAGTTGAAGCAAGAGAAATTTAGTTCAGCAGAAGGATTCCAAGAGTAACATGGATCGAACAAATAAGCAACGATGACGTTTTAGAGAAAATGGAAGCGAAGAGGAAACTTATACCTATGAACTTTTAGAAAACATAATGAGAAAAGAGTGTTTGGAAAATATGATACTCACAAGGCATATATCAGGCAAAAGTAGCAAAGGAAAACAACGCATAACCTACTTGGCGAACTTGAGTAACAGGATGTTGGAGAAAGTTTTAGCAGATATAAGAAAATGACAAAATTTATTAAGAGTTAAAAAAAACTGGAAATCATGGTGAGCCATGATCGCTAACATGTTAAAGTAGCCCGACAGATAGAATTAGACGTTTCTCATAACGAAAATGTTGCCAATCAACGGTACATTTCAAATAATACTAAATCATTGCACATAAATAGATAGAATTGCTCTAGTCCTATCACCAATATAATTCTTTTATTTACGGTAACCCTACCGGGGATGGGCAAACAAGACTTACCACAATTTATTGTCTTTTGTAATACTTAGTACAGTATGTATTTTTACTCTTTTTTCAAATCCATATTTTACTATCGATTTGTAAATGCTCGTTACATATGCTTATACGCTGTTTTCATTTGTCCCTCTTGCCTTCAATATGCCGTGTAAGCGTGAAATTCTCTTAGCTTTCTTTCCTCAGTATGTACCCTAGAATGCTCAATCGTCGTTTTCTCATGTTACGTATAAGTTTTTTTGTGATATCAACGAACACTCGTTGCCAGTATTGTGATGCCAATGAATACTCGCTGTCACTTTCGAAATGTTCGTTATATTAGCGATTTTGTAATCGCATATCTAACTATAGAATGCAGTTAAACAATACTGGTATCAGACGCCTTCGAATAACACTAACACTAATAGTACTTGCTCGATAATACTCGCTCGAAAAGTAACCACCGTATCTGAATACAGAAATAGTATAGTGAATAGAGTAGAGAATAGCGTCCCGTATAGTAATAGAGGAGAGAGTAGAAATGCAGATTCGTATATTTAGAGGATAGACTAGAAACACGATAGTTTAGACGTCACGCAACTTTCTACTTATGCGTTTCTGCCATGGTCACGTGATCCACTTAATTCCATAATGGAATCGCATGTGTTTGCTCATTGGAGATCTATGTTGAAACTCAAGTCTCGTCAGCAACACTTTATTCTCATATAACAAGAATCCTTTCGGCTTCCATTTTGTCTAAAACATAGTTTTTGCTTATATGTTTTGTCTAAGGTATTCTGAGTTTCCTTATGTAAAAGCTCATTTCTGTTGCCTGAAATCTCCACTTCATCTGTGATGAGATTGTTCAGCATTCACTACCCAATATGAAAGGACCTATAATATATCTAGTTATATACTCTTTTCTTATCTTCATTTCTAACGATAATGCATAGTAATAATGAAGTAAATCAAAGATGATTTTTTAAAGCGGATTTTTTTTTTATCCGTTACAATGAAGCATTCGTAGGCAACTAGAAATTATAGCAGGATTTATTATCTGTGGACATAACTTTGCACCATAAGATACAATGTTGACATTCTGTTAATATTATTCTCAGAAGATAAACAGAATTGATCCTTGTATATTGTAGTAAAGATAATTGAAATGAAAAGATCATTGAATATAAGGTGATAACACAAAAGAAAGAATTATCTTCGAAATAAACAACCCAAAATGTAATGGAACTATTAACCGTTTCCTAATACTGAAACATTCGCCATTCCTTGGCAGAGTTGCCAGTGCTGCTCTGGGTTGAAAATTATAAAATATTTCTTTCAATTTTCATGAAAATAGATTTCTCAGGTCCTGTAGCTTTTATAGCTCTTTCTATTATTGATGGAGAGTTTCCATCCTAATTTTGTGTTTGAAGTAATGTGTCTTTTCAAATTTTCGTTTGTGCCATTTTCTTCTCTTTTAGTTATATGTGATAATAAATTTAGCTTTTCCTGCGATTGAAACTCCTCAAACGATGCGGTTTCTGTCAACTGGTTTATTTCTTGTGGTACTGTAGCGATATTTTATTCATTTTACAAAGGCTTCACTTGTTCTCAGCCATTTTTAACATTGATCTGACCAAAGAGGTTTATACTGCTGATCTTGTAGTTATTTCTGCATGGGAAAAGAGATACGCAAATATTTTGATCTATCTAGATTATTGGGGACTTTGTAAAAAAAAAAGCAATTCTAAGAATTTAAGTATAATTAGTTCATAATGACAGACAACAGAATGACACAGAAATCAGAGGACACATAGGAGTAGCAAAATATATCATCTAGATATATCATCACAGATAAAATTTTAATAAAAGGTTACCAGTCTTTTGTGTTGTTGATTCCCTCATAATTCACTACTACCATGAGATAACAAAATTACAAGAGTTATAAATAAATTGTCTTTATTATAATATTCACGCTGTTTCGGAATTTCGAACTTAAACATTTATTTCGCCCACCGAGGAAGATTGTTCGAGTTCCAGGTCTCTTGCTGATTTCTTAGTTATCTTCCTTAAAATCAAAATTTTTTTGTTCACCACTGCCGTAGGCAGGTATTGAACACAAATCTCTTTGAGAAGTCACTGAACCAACGTCTTTATCCACATGCGACATGTGTCTTTAAGAACATGAGTACGCAACTTTCTGGAACTTATAAATCTCATATCGCAGTAAGCGTATAATATACTGCAATTAAAAATTTCCTTTGATTGTTAAATAAGTTAACGTGTGTAAATAGTAAATTGAAAATTCGATCAAATTTTGCTATAAAAATAAGTAATAATTTTATGTAATATTCAAGTATATTTAGGAAAATAATATTGAAAGTTGACAGTTACCGATTTAAAAAATAAAAGCAGAAACGTAAGCTTAAAGATTTTATCGCTTAGGATATGTTAATAAAATGAAAAATGACTACCAGACAAAAATCATTTAATACTTTTAGGTTTTACTTTATGATGTGATATATATTAAGAACGGAATCAGTTAAATAAGCAAACAGAAAGGATGCAATTTTTCTTGCTTTCTTCATATCAAAATCATCCAGAATGAACACTAAATCGCTTTTTATACCGTGAAGCTATCCTGTCGTGAGACATAATGCCACTTCATCAGTTTCTATTAATACTAAGACAAGTAAAATATCTCTACTTCGAGAAGGGATCATAAAGCTCAGAAGCAGACATATTCCATGTTATACGAGATCATGTGATATCATATTAGGGAAGATCATGATATTTCATATTAGGCGAGATCATGAGATTTTATATTAGGGGAGATATGTGATTCCATATTAGCGGAGACCATAATATCCCATATTAGAGGTGATCATGTGATTATATATCAGGGGAGTCCATGCGATTCCATATTAGGGGGCATCATGATATAACCATGAGAGGGGATGTCTTGTGATTACATAATAGGGGAGCTCATGGTATTCCATGAGAGGGGAAATCATTAGATTCCGTGATAGGGGAGATCATGATATTCCATAATAGGGGAGATCATGATATTCCATGAAACAGAGATCCTGATATTCTATGAGAGGGGAGATCATGTAAGTCCATAATAGGTGAGATCATGACATTCCACAAAAGGGGAGATCATGTGATTTCATGAAAAGAGAGGTAATGTGAATCCATAATAGGGGAGATCGTGGTACTCCACGAAAGGGGATATCATGTGATTTCTCGAGAGGGGAGATCGTGTGATTCCATAACAGGGGAGATCATGATATTCCATGAGAGAAGCGATCATGTGATTCAATAATATGGGAGATAATGTTATTTCATGAGAAGGAAGATCATGCGATTCCATAATAAAAGGAGATCGTGTGAATTTTTTCTTGAATAATATGAATGTCCTAAAGTCCGTACGTATGTCTATGATAATTATCATCTGGCTATATTTCCCTCAACAGTTGCATAGCTACGGGCTTTGATGTTGTCTTATTATCAAAGCATCTATGCACCGGCTTTGTAGACATTATCTCTTCGTTTTAAGTTGGTTTCAAGTGCATATATTACATTAACGAAGAATTCATACCTAAAATACTCTTTTGAAGTGTTTATCTAAAGCATCAGCCTCACTTTCATTATTTCCTTGTGTCATCATTTCTCTTTAGTGCTTTGTTGACGTTCACTTAACAATGTTTGCCTACAAACTTCGAAAGTGAAAGTGAAAATTACAACCATGCACATGTGTTCAGAAACTGTTGTAAATTTTGAATATTTTCCGGACCGGAAGTGAAGGAAAAACACTAATTTTTAGTTCTTCTCTTCTTTGCAAAAGACATCATCGTTCACAGTAACATCAAAGATCAACTGAATGGCAAAATCATTGATAAAACTCTATCATCTAAAATAATGTCTAACAAATGTCAGGCACTTTTGAGTGAGATGTAATAAAACATTTCAGTAATATCCTTACCTCGAAATATTAAAAACTAATTCACTACAACAAGACGGCGACCTACAGCTCATCCGTATATTTTTTAGATTTTCTAGAAAGAAACTGGAATATTCTGACGTTTTCAAGACTCCATGGAATAGCATCCTGTTATGGGGTCCACCCTTTTCTGATATAAATGGACTCGTCCTGCTGCCATAAAATAGCCACAGTCAATCAGAGATGAGTAGAGGAACAGGTAGAGGAACAGGGTGGAGGAACAGAGTGGAAAGTACATAGACACTGTGATTGAGTTGACGTTAGAAGTCAGTTACAAGGACGCCCGACTCTAAGGAAGTATACTTCGAGACTGTATATAGCGATCTTTGATTAATACTAATCGGCGTTCCTGGATTTTACTAACAGCATTACCTTTTGTATTTTGTGTAAATACATTTAATTTCTTAGCTTCAATACTTGCGTTTGTCATTTATTGGAGACCGATTTTTCACGCGGAATCCACAACACATCCTTAACTTTCCAAATAAGAAGTGTTCGCCATTCTGAATATTCGTACAGCTTGATATGATGATTTTCAAAACGTAGCTTAGAGTAAAGGCAGAATGCATGGGGTGCCCAATGAGGATCGGATTCACTATTCAGTTGTAATTGATCAAGCGACATAAGTTTGCTAACCATTGAAGAGCCGAAAAAGGAGTCAAAAGACCTAAATGGTTAATGTCTTGAAGACCTATTGAGGACCGACCTAACGACTCAGTCATAATCGATTTAGTAAGACAACCTTGCTGACCATAACAACACGTCGAAGTGTCCTATCTAATAAGTGTTACGTACCACTAAAAATGTATCACATTTTTCAACGAGGTCTAAAAGATTTAATTTTTCTCATTTGTAATCACACATTGTTCATTTCCTTCTGGGAATAGCAAACCTAGTTGTGCAAAAAAAAGGAACAGAGGAAATCAGCGTATAATCCACCAGCGGAGCTTGCGTAACTGCTTGGGACAACAGGGAGTAGCGGAGATAATGCAAAACGACAAACATTACTAAGAGCTTAAAAGACAAGGAGTTATGGATAGACATGATCGCTCGTATCCTGAAGGGACATAAAACATAGAAAAATATGAATCAGTTTTTATCTCTAATAAATATTGTTAATGTTTTTTTTTTAAATAAAAAAAGTCATTTAAGAAAATAAGTGAAGGTTCTACTGCAAGGGAAAATATATATGAATATAAAAAAAAATATAATTATTTTCTAATTAACGTATTTTCTTATTCATCAGATGTTGATGACTGTTACATTTTCGCTTGCAATATAATCTACATAGGTATTAGGAAATATGATAATTAGGAGAAGACAATATATATATATATATATATATATATATATATATATATATATATATATATATATATACTCAAAAACACACACATACATGCACACATGACACAGACATCATGCCATTTGTATATATATATATATATATATATATATATATATATATATATATATGTGTGTGTGTGTCAGTGGTGGGTAGTCCATTCTAACGGTTATTTTGAAGGGAGTGGTTTGTTTATTTATTTGGATTAATTTTTTTCGATTGATTTTTTTTAATGATTTCTATTTTAAATATTTATTTATAACTTTGCGGTTTTCGATGTTTTAGTAACTATTTTTTTTTTTTTTATATTAGTTTTGATTGTATATTTATTAGTTTGTTTTGGTCCGGGAAGGTAATTAAAGCTATTTTTTCGTTCATTTTTTTGGATAGAAGGTTGTAATCTATTCTGATTTTTTTTTCTTTTTTGACGGAAATGATTTGTTATTTTGTTATTTTATTTATTTATATGGATTGGTTCTTTTTAGTTGATTTCGCTTATTTATTTTTTTATTTTTATTTATTCTAACGGTTATGTCTATAATTGGTAATTTGTTTATTTATTTGGATTAATTCATTTATTTGTTTTTTTTTCTTATTTATTTTTATTTTATATATATTTTTGTTTATTATTTTACTCATTTAATTATTTATTTGGATTAATTATTTTTACTATTACTATTTCCTTATTTACTTTTTACTTGTACCTATTTTTTTCTTCTATTCTAACGGTTTCTATGGCGGAAGTGGCTTTCAAATTTATTTATTATTTGATTGGATAAATTTATATTACATGTTTTTTTTATTTTATTTTGTTTATTTTTGTTTATTATTTTCGAATTATAAGTAAGGCCTGCATATTGAGACGAGTTCAGATCGTTTATTTAGAAGTTTTATTTTGTCTGAGCAGGTAATAATAGCTATTTTTACTCCAAGCAAAGTTAGAAGGTTTTGAATTGTTTGCTGTAAGCTATTGTTCTTTTCTTTATTTTCCGTGTTATTTTTGGTGTGATTTTCATTTTTTTTTTTTGATTTCTCAGATATATTTTGAAAACTTAGTGCTATGCGCATATTTACTATTTGTGAAATATATTTTGTGTGCATAGTTTCTTTGTTTCCAAGCTCCTTCTGTAACTTCTATGTATATTTTTTCTTCATTATCTGATGATGTTACCGTGGGTTGGTATATTATGCTGTTCTGTAAGCAATTACCGTTTAAGGAACATTCATTCTTTATTCTGCAGTTACACGTGTGTTTAGTTAGTTTGGGTAGTTTGTTGATAGTTTTCCTGTGGTGCTTTTTTATTATTTTTGCCATGTTCTCAGTGCAACTGTAGCTGATTTTCACTGTGTTTTTGTTGAATATTTTGTGGAGAGTGCTTGATCCTTTGAAGTGTTTGTCTAAGACTTTAATAATTATTTTTCCTACGTTTTTTTTTTAAGTCCTTGATGTACGCTGTGTTGAACAATATGATATTTCTCTTCCTTTTGCTTTTTTGTGGTCTGTGATGGCTATGTAAATTTTGACAGTAATCTACTGTATTTTAGGATTGTTTCGTAGTCTTTTTTTAGCTGCATTAAAGATGGTTCCATTGGGAAAATTGTTGAAAAGCCTACAGCAAATTGATTTTGGTATCTGTTCGATTACAGAAGGCAAGTGATTGTAACATGTGTGTGTATACAGTGGTTTATCATTAGGTTTTCTATATGGTTCAAATGTACCTTTTCTTAAGTTGAAGGTGACGTCTAGAAAATCTACTTCATTTTGGTTAGTTTTTATATCCGTTTTTTTTGAAAATCCTTATTACAGGTTTCTAGTTTTGTCTGTGATTTTTTGTTATAGTTTCTTTAGAATATGAGACTGTCGTGCTTGTAAAGTCCTGTATTATTTATATGTATTATTTGGGTTAGTTCATGTAGTAAATATATGCCTATCATTTCGCAGCTATCTGTACACTCAAAGCTTCGCATTGTAGTCTCAAAGATCCCTTCTTTCTTTATCCATGCGTCTTCATTGTCGTATAGTAGTGATATATATATATATATATATATATATATATATATATATATATATATATATATATATATATTGAATAAAAACAGACCACGTTAAGGTTCCATGTAATAAATTATTTCACCATAACCCCTTTAACTGGGCTCTGGATCATCAGATTTACTTCCAAAAATTGAAATGAAAAATGAAAAGAAATTCACACATGTTTGACGGACCTCATCAAGTATACGTAAAATTAACGAAGTGAGGAAGTGAGGTGGGAAAGAGGATATGAATGTGTCATATGTATCATTTCAAATTCTTATTTTTAATTTTTAACTCCAATGTGTCGGCTAGATGTTGTTCTAATTTGTTGTGTCTAGTCTCAAGTTATAGATGGCTAAGGAGTGGAGGGGTGGAGACCGACTTTAACGGAAGAAGCTACACTACTTTCACGAGGACAGTTTTTTTTCAAATTTTTTGGGACGCTGTTAGTTACTTTAACGGGCATGTTTGGGAGGTTAAAGTTTTTTCTGTATCTAAATGTTCAAATAATCTACGAAGAAATTAATTTGAAATTCGGTGTTTTTTTGTTATTTTCTATGAAATAGTCGATTAGAAAAATTCACAGATAGTACATTGAAAGAGTAATCTATTTTATATTTAGTAATCTTATTAATTAATTTATTTTTATCATTTATTAATTAGTAAAAGTGTATATTCCCATATTTACACATATACATCTGCAGAGAAAACGCATATTCATATATCTTCATACATATCTCCACATACACTTATACTTACATATATATATATATATATACATATACATTTAAAGACACCTGTATATCCATATACACCTACATATACACATATATATGTGTATTTTTTCACACACATACGCATATACACATATACACACACATATGCATACATACATACATGCATATATATACAAACACACACATTCGTATATACATAATATGCAGCATTTCCATATACACACATATACGTTACTTTGCACTTACACATATCTACACACGTACATTTCTCGATCCTCATGTTCACCCATGCACCTACTTATGCCTGCGCTCGAATACTCTCTCAGTATTTCATTACATAATCGATATCTTTACACATATAATATTACCCGTTCTTTCATATTTATGGCAAAATATATAGGTACCTATCTAAATGTACACCCCCACATTATATGAAAAAAACAAAAAAAACCGCTTCTTATTCCATATAAAAATATATACATGTACACATCAACAGGTGCCTCAGTGTTCAAGCACATTACCATAGTTGTATACATATAGTCATGTGTTGGTGTTCATGTGTGCATAGTAATAATTCTAAAAAACAAAAGCGAGTAAAAAACACTCAAAATTACTCTTATTATAGGATTATTTTTCAATGTATCTGCTTAGGTTGAGATTGTTTTTGTGACGGCATTTAAAAATTAGTTCACTGTGTTTATTCAGTAGTATGTCTGGATCTTTATGTTTAATTATGACGATTTTCTCCTTTAAACATAAGTTGCATAATTTATTACATGGAACCTTAACGTGGTATGTTTTTATTTAAACATGTCTGCTCTGAATTTTACATTGAGCTCTCCGGATATCATCCTCCTCGTGTCTACTCATAAGGATTACCTAAGTTTGCATAAACTATATATATATATATATATATATATATATATATATATATATATATATATATATATATATATATATATATATATATACAACATGCCTGCGCGCATACACAATTCCGTAAAATACTTGTCGAAAACACAATTATTCTTCGACATGAAAATAATAGACAAAAACTAAAAATCCTTGAAGCATTATACAACAAACAGTTGAAACCCAACTTAAACAAAATCAATTATGGCATCTCTACAAGTATTCTTAAATGTCTATAATTGGTAACAGAAGCCATTAGTTTATACCAACGGCTTTCCATACTTCTCCAATTCACTCTCGTGTGGTCATGTGTGACGTCATAAGATGCGTTGCGATTTTCGCTTCTAGCGTCTTATATGCGCGTGTTTATCGTTGCTTAGAAATCATCTATGTAAACATTGACAGACTATCATCACTGTCTTGTCCGTATATTGTTTAATATGTTGGAATTGACATCTTTGGTAATGGCTTAAGTAAGCCGAAAGCTTAGATTGTATTTAATAAAAAAAAATATGGATCACTATTGTGAATTTTTTTCTTCGTTCAACGATAATGTTATTAAATGTTACGAAAAAAAATTACATAAAATAGACAACATTTGTTTATATTATTTAATTAAATGTGTATGAATATATATATATATATATATATATATATATATATGTATATATATATATATATATATGTGTGTGTGTGTGCGCGTGTGCGTGTGTGTGTGCGTGTGTATGTGTGTGGTAAATGAGATGGAATATACTCCTTTTAATCTTCGCACTGATCTTTAATCACACGCTGTTCTATTTCCGTGAAAGAGTGGATGGGTAAATGATCGAGAGAAAACCACTACAACATCGAGAATGCGATGCGTAAATTGTCGCTATTTATCTTTTTAATTACGCTTTGATTCCTAAAATATAATTAGTAGATATGAACACTGAAAAGTTCGAAATGTGTAGTTCAAAAAAGTATTTGAGTTTCGTTTCCTCGAAGAGAGCGTTCTGAATCAATAGTAAAAGGCATCTGCTTCTAAAGTAATTTCTCAGTTTTTACCCCTACCGAGTGATATATTTAAAAAAAAAATCTCTGACTCGCCGGGTCTGGATAATGCTCATACTAATTGCTAGAAGTTTCCTTTCTGTAACTGTTGCAGATTTTCCAGTGCAGGTATTGGCACACTCTGACGTGCTGTCTTCTTTTTTTTTCTTCAGTGGATGCCAATACCGTTTCTGGATATTTATCACAGAATCAGCAATTTTTCAGCATACGTGCACAATAATTTCTAGTTAGCAAGCATCATCATCATTATTATTATTATTATTATTATTATTATTATTATTATTATTATTATTATTATTATCTGTGTATCATATGTTACATGATTTCTATGGTGTAGAGCCGGGTACAAACTATGGTTTTTTCGTTCTGTATAGATTGTCATGTTCTGGGCAACACGTATCCTGAAGTTACAGGGGAGTCTTTTAGTAAAACTGCCGATTCTTTTCCTCACAAGACCTAGATTACTATTGGTACAGTCTCGGTCTTCATTTCTGTTAATCTTGAACTCCAAGTCCTTGTATTCTGACAGATAGTATTGTTATGTCAGTAAGCATAGACTTCTTGAATTTATTTTCTTTTATGATAATATCATGTGTTTTGGCATTTATTTCCCTCTCACTTTGAATTGGCATGTACCAGAGGATAGTTGCATCGTTATTTTCATTAACTCTGTCTCAGTGGTTTCGATTTTGTGATTTTTGCATAAATTCTAGTGCACATATGTCGCTACCTTGTTATGCCTGTGGGTATATTATTATTATTATTATTATTATTATTATTATTATTATTATTATTATTATTGTGTCTTTGATATTTTTACTCTAGTGGTAACATTACAGCAGAGATGAATAATCATCAGATTTCCTCGATATATTAACCACGTGTTCATAATTACGCCATTACGTTGTCTGCATAATTTCGCTACTTGCTCTGATCCCCCCAGGCATTTTACGAGTTCACTCAGTACTTTCCAAGCATTCTTCATTTGATTGTTATTATTTTATTTTTATCTTGTCTGTTGTTCATAAAAAACAAATTCAAGAACAACGAAATCAAATATATTTTCTTTCTTGTTCATTCACTTGATCGTTCAGCGTATAAAATGGGAAACATTTCAAGAATGAAAAGGGGGGAAAAAATCAGGAATTGGCACGACTCCCAGGCGGCAAGAACTCGTTTGAAGAAAACCGTTTGGTCGCCAGTCATCAGCTGCCAATGTAGCGATGCCTTGTCAAACTGATCAACCATTTTATGAGCGTTTGTAAACCATTTGACTGGTTGTCGATGATGTTGTTTTCGTCTCAGATTTGCCCCGTCAGATGTATTACTGCAATCAAATAAGATTATTAAGTGATATTTGTGAAATAATCTCGCTTAGTTTGTAGAGTTTAAATAACATTCTCGGGTCTAATGTAGGCAGACACACACGCGTGCTTAAACGCGCGAGCACACACTCACACACACACACACACACACACATATATATATATATATATATATATATATATATATAGTCTGTTTCATGATTAAATTCAATCGCCAGGCCTCAATGTCCACATTTATATTTACATCTTTTTACGCTCTCTCTCTCTGTCTCTCGCTATATACATACATATATATATATATATATATATATATATATATATATATATATATATATGAATATGTTTCGTCGCCGGTAGCACGACATGGATTTTTATGCACAACGTATTGGTCAGGTGCTGATGCAATTCTGTGCAAGAAACTCCGAGTTATGCTCCAGGTGAGAAGAAAATATTTATTAATATATAGTTTATAGCTCTGTTATATTGCACAGAAGACTATTTTATTAACACCACAATTCAATTTTATATATATAATATTCGACATGCCCCGCCCTATCATTGGAAGCATAAACAGCAACAACTCGAAACGAAATATTGCCCGCGATAATCGTCCCTCCGATCCCACATGGACGGGGTACACCCTTGCATCTAGGAAACGCTTGAATAGATGGTAACACCTATGGTCCGGCGGTCCCTGTAAACTGAAAAGACAACAAAGTCATTAGACAGCACACGATTCTTGAACAAATGTTTATCCTGGATCGCGGCCACACCAAATCTGAATGACAAGAGATCACGGAGCAGGCGGGCAGCCTTACCCCGATCACTCAGGCCCTTAACATTTAAGCTGGTAAACTTGATATACATTTTTGAAGTTTTTAAAGTAACTTAATAAAATCTTGTGGAAATCTGTGGGAATCGCGTCCCCAATTGATTGTCCCAAACATCCGTTTCCAATATTGGTCGCAATTTTACCATGCCTATCCTACCGACTTCCGACGGGATGCCTAATTTTAATGTCCTATATAAGGAGGGATGGAGCAACACTGGTAACCCCCAGAATAAAAAAATTGTCATTTTCTTAAGTAAAGGTGATTCTATATGTATCATCATGATTCCAGAGAAATCACTTTTCACATCCGCCAGGTAATCCCACACTTTGAGATTAGCACCTGTATTTCTTAAGAGTGTGATCGCTCCGGAGGTATTCGAGAAGTTGTGGGATCTCTCAAGGACTTGCCATTCACAGAAGTACATTTAACAGCGGCCTCAAAAGAGCAATCCTCCGTGAAGAAAGGAGCCTCTCGAGGGCCTGCCTGTCGATGGCGCACAGTTTTGACCCCTTCAGAGCATACATCTGTTTTTCTTCTTTTACCTGAGTAGGGTTGGGGTAGGTAGATGGAGAAATCGGATCCCTGGAAACGGAGGAAAAGAGGATAATTTTCTTAGCTTGAGTATGTTGTTGTTCACTTCTTTTTAGAAGAATCAGGAGAGGAGTGGATCTTGGCTGTTAACAGTGCCTTTTCCGCTTTGCTCCGACCAAGCTTCTTTTTCGTAACTTTTAAAACTTCTTCCCATTCGTCTCTTATGCATTTTGCAGTGAGGATGATCGTGGTCGTGGCATTTCCTTCACCACCATATAAATGTTCAATAGCGATAATTCCACGTCCTCTTGCACATAGTGCTCCAGCTGTTGTTGCTGCTGCTGCTCCAGCTGTTGCTACTGCTTAGGTTGCTACTATTGCTTGTGTAGCTGCTGCTGCTTTGGTGACTGCTGCTTCTGTTTGGACTGCATTTCAATTCACTTAGCGGCACCTATGACTTGGGTATCCTGCTTGGGTTTGTTGAATTGGTTCCCTTCTTCATAGCCCAGTCCACTCACCAGGACCATTTGGTTCATCTTATGTGCATCCTCCTTGAGTTGATTCTTCTCCGGTATTGATGCATAGGGTTGAGGATACGGTACCAAATTTTTCAGGGACATAACATTGCCAGGAGACCCGCGTCACCGCAAAAACATTAGTGGCGACGGTGACGCTCTAATAAAACATATATTTTTCTTCTGCTACATGGCAGCATATTTGTAACCTAATTGAATCTATTTTATGTCAACCTCACCAATAGTTCTGTCATTGGTAGCGAAGGTCGATTTACACTTTACCGTTGAAACCTCGTCCACTGCACAAAATCAGAGAAGGTCCTCAGGTGGTCTTCAGTGATGTACATTGGAACACCGTATAATGTAATCATGCTGGTGTCCATATATTCTGTTAGCGTTATCAGCCATTGCCTTTCTCGTTTTTTCAATTGCCAGCAGGATATATCACATTAGATCTGTGTGCCAACAAAATGGCCGCAATTTTTAAGGCTTTCACGGACTCGTTCATAATCTACCTTTGGCGGCAATAAATTTTTGCGACTTGACATTCGTTGCTAATAGGTAGATTGTTTTTGTGGTGACCGCCTTCATTACTGACAGCACTGCAATGAGATCATTGCCTGAGATAAATGAGTTGTACTCCTCTCTCGAGGCACTATAATATTCTGGGTCTTATTGTCCCCTATACTGGAATAGACGGTGGGTTGACCAATGGCTGGTATTCCTGGGGTTCCTTCACCTCAGCAAGGGATTACCCCTTTCATGAAACAAGAACAAACTCTTGATGAACTCAGAAAAAAGGCAGAAAGATCACCGTAAACATCAAACTTTTTCATTAGTAGACGGTTTGTACATGGTTTGATTTCTGATTCAGCAAAAAATTTCCAAGCTATCGTTCAGCTTAGAAAACAACAAAACAATTGCCTCCAACTCGATACAGATCCCGTACTGAAGCATGTAAAACACTGTTATGATGGATATTTATTAATCACAGTATCCTGACCAAAGTCAACAGCCAATCAGAAACAAGATAATAGTCTGACCGACGTATCATAATGGAAAGCTGTTACATAAATCACTGACCAACTGACCAAGATAAACAGTAGTTAGAGCTAACTCAACTTGCAATACACGCAAGTACGTCTCTGTTGAACCAACTAAATCCTACGGTTATGTTTCATAAATTTCCCCAAAACATAAAAATTGTCGCTAGACAAACCGAAGTTCCCATGTAGATAATGAAACACTGACCTGACATGGCACGGCAAGAATGAACAGAGTTCCTGCTTTATTTATTTTGTAACCTAGATAGAGTTACTGAAGGAGGAATAACCAAAACGGGGGTTGGAAATAAAATGGTAATTTTTATAACATCAAAAAATAGAATAATTGCCAGCGGCGTGAATTAGGTAAACCACTGTTAGTGGTTGAATACTTAAAAAAGCATATTAACCTCACTTACAATAGTGTCCAATGTATTTATGAAGATTGGGACGTAGCCACTAGTGTTCAAAAGGTACAGTATATAACAATTTGTTTACAACGAAGGTAGTTTTCTTAACAGATGTTTCATTACGTATATTTCTCTTGCAATATACATCAAAACATACGTAAGAATAGGCATAGAAATAGTCCTTGCTAGAGGTAACAGAATTCAATGTTTTTTTTTGTTGTAATTATTCAAACAATCTGAAACTCAAACGCCAACAATTTACAAAGATCAATATTATGCGGATATGCATCATAGATACGTTTTAGGATTTATTTTAAGAGTTTTATATTGTAGTCATCGACGAAGAATTTTCCCAGGGGATCAGTCGATAATACAACAATTCTGAAGAAAATGGAATATGAAAGAAATCAAAATGATTCCACTCACTAAACATAACTTGATGATTCATAGCTGTAAACGTCTGCGCTGGCGGTACCAATGCATGTAGTTCCTGCAAACAATTACCTGAAAGCAGTGATATAGCAGAGAGAGTCTACCAGGATTTGGGCTGTGGGAAAGCAGTTGGAGAATGTACAGGTCAGATCCCACAACGCGGGACAAACACTTTTATCGGTATAGAGAATGATGATTTAGCAGCTACTGCAGAAAAGCTGGAGCAGTGCAAAAACACATTCTTTTGAGTTGCAAGCAGCACTTTTCTTCAGACATCATCTGCATGATTGTAACAAACACCTGTAAAAAATTTTCATGCCATTTATTTCCCAGTTTCACTAAAACATCGCGATCGATATTATACCAACTTTCACTGTGCACCAAAAATAAGTGGCATTTATTGCTTGTCAGTGAAATCAATTTAATTCCCATATTTTCAAGCGGTACATCATATTAAAATATCACAAGTTAATATTGGATTATTATTTGTGCAGAACATGGACATCATTTTCTGAGACAATAAACATTGTCTAATATATCCATATCTCGCTTTGTATCCTGTCATTTCAGTTCAGGTTTCGGTCATCAATTTTATCCCCCATTCGCTGTCTGAGTAGTTTGACCACTTGACCACTATTAATAGTGTCTCAGGAATGTCAGTAAGCTGTTGATATGATAGAGAAACAATGTAAGGAAAATGAGTCTCGAGTTCATTCATCTAGTTAACGATGCTTGTCCCTTTAGATTGGAAGTCACCAATTTTCTTATATTGGCTAGAAAAGGCACATCCTCATTCCCATCCCCTTCAGAAGCTCTGTCAGCGCATTCTTCCATCTGACTCTCCTCAATATGTTTCTTATCATTGAAACAGCATTTACTTCGACAGTCACGTCCTTCAGTATATGTCTATATTTCTGAGATGAGGTATTATGTACACTATTTACATTATTCGGATTACTGTCCTCATCTTTGTCGCCATGTTCATCTTGAGCCGACCAAGCATAGTAATGAATACAATATGGGAACCAGTAATAAGGATTGAAAAGAAAAGCGATAATAACAACAAAAAAATGCAATATTAGCTCTGGTAAAAAAATATGAAATGATAACAGCAAAATTTGCAATATGAGCACTGGTTAAAAAAATTGGTTTCTGAAGACATTAGGTTTTTAATAGCTAGAAATTCATACCCAGATGTCCTCAAGGACACATGGTACAGCGGATAAAGTCTTTAGTTAGATCCATTGACACGACCCAAACAGTGCGATTTCAATACCTGGTTAAGGCGGTGGAGAATTTGAGAGGGAAATTAACAAGAGATAACTGATATCCATTAGAGATAGCACTTGGAACTAGAACAGTCTACCCCAGTTCAGTTCGACAATCCAACCATCTGAAGAAAGTCGTAGCGTACAACGGCCGAAGCGTTGTGATAAACATGGCGACAAAGATGAGGACAATAGTAATGTAAATAAACTCACGTCTTTATCTGCGAACATAACAAGAAGTAATTGATCAGTGCGGGCGAATTATGTATTTCTCTGGACAGTACTACTGTCTTCTTCTTACTATTCAGGTTTTTCATACATAGCAGAGGTTGGAATACGTTCCTTGAGCCGTGTGTTACATAAGGTTGAACCATATTGGACTTTATAATTTTAATGACGACTTTTTTTCAGCTGCTGGTTGGATCTTGACAATACTACATACAGCCTGAGATTTCTACTCCATAAAGTCTTCCATCTTGATACGCAGGGAAGTCCTCGCTCAGTAGCAACCAAGTTATGATAAACAACACCTTTAACTCCTTTATAGATGCTAAACAGATATTTCTGATCCTGGGCAGATTTCTTTACATTTCTTTATTGAAGAATGGAAAATTAACGAAACTGACAACTTGAAGGCAACAATTGGTAGCTCAGACAAAGGCTCCTTGATCTCCTTTTCAACTGCACTAAGCCAATTTTCAGGACCACATGATTTACCATCATAGTGATAAAAAATAGTGCGGAAAGACAGCTCATTTCCGTGAATCTGAAAGATGAAATAATGGAGCGAGAGACCAAGTAACATTTCAAGATGGTGAATGGCTCCATTTTCTGACTCATTAAATTGGTTTCATCACTACCAGCACATAGCAAAAGATTGCTTGGTTATTTTTTTTCTCTGCCAGTAACTCGTGAATAGTTGTTTTGGTAATGTGCTTTCCGTGTAAAACTTAGGAGTCACGTATTTGAGATATTCATTGCCAGTCTCAAATATGATGACATAATTATGTTGCGGCTTCAGCCGCAAATTCCATTTATTGGTTTCCATATACTTTATCATTACATGAGTGGCAGTCTTCATGCCATCAATATACCGTGACGTCATAGTTTCAAAAATATGATTCTGAATTTCTAGCCTCTTTTTATCTTGCATCTCGTAGATTATTCAGTCCAATAACTTGACTCTTGACATCCTTTGTGATAATGCCACAGTCGGTTAAGGCAGAAGTAGCAAGGCCAACTCCCCAATAACGACTAATCAAGTATTAGTCACATGCGGCATCCAGTGTGGTCAGTCTTATCCAGTTCACTAATCTGGAGACTCTCAGTGCTTTTGGATCGAGCAAAAAATCAACAACATTGACAGGAGGAATATCGCTTTAAACTTTCCGAATTATCCAGAAAGCAAGGAATATATCCAGATGCCAGGCATGTATGTCTTTGATCAAGCTATCTGCTGGCTCTGTCCTCCGCATCATGTCTCTTAGCGTCACTCTGGCCCACTTGATCGTCACTTTCATCTCAATCCCTGCAATACTTTACTTCGTATCATCTCACTGGTCAAGGAGTAACTGCACCTCACGTTTCGGAACATTTATATCACATTTACAGGTCAGGTGTTATCCGTCACACTTTTTATCTTTGCCCTTCTCATCCTGACAGGAGAAAGAGGAGAATACCAGCTACACATATGAAAACAAATCATCCTAAATTTATTTTTTCAAATTTAGCTTCTCTGACAACATTCTTGATTTTATTCAATTCCTTTACTGTACAATTTTCTTAACCTTTCCTCAAATGTCATCTGGTTGAAAAGAGGAGTACTTTGTCTATCTCCAATTGATTTTTCAGATATTTCTGGACAATCCTGGGCGGCAATCTTGATAATCATTGTGACATGTACAAATTTTACTTCATCACATTATATCGCCAGCAGTGATCTGTGGCTCTCCTTGTTAATACAGTGGCAATCTCAATAACAAACTGATCATTTAACCTTATAACAAGATAAAGCCTTAGTGAATGAACAAAATTTAATATAAACATTGTACAATATATTAACCGACACCAACACAAAATAATTATTTTTTTTTTTAAAATTTCATTTGCAAACTAAAGCACGAGCTATCATCTTCAAATTTGGCGTGGAGTCTTAGATATGTATGAAGAACAATGCTTGAAGAGTGCAGCTTTAACAAAACGTTCACTGCTCCCTAATGTGGTAACAATTAAGGATGTATTTTTGGTAGATTATCTTTTAAAGGGAAACGACTGTATGCTTCTTCGTGAAGTGAAATCTGGCTGAGAAAAGAAATTGTTACGGACTTGTTACATGGTGGCCAGCGATGAAAGTGAAGGAGGTCTGGATTTTACCGCTACTGTCAAGGTCAGGTTGGCTTGCAATGAAATTATTCAACGTTGAAATTTATACAAATCAATTGCTCCATTCAAATGTTCTCTTCACATCCATATTGATTCGTTTATAATACCTTCTATCGAATTCTTTCATATTCCATAAGGCTTCAGCGTGTGGATAATCGAGACATCACAACTTCATCTCCTTTATACCTTTTATCAATGTTCTCATTTTATTTTTTACTAGTCATCCTTCTCTCTTTTCTGTTATCCATTTTCATCAGCTATTTACATATGTTACTCTCTCTTTTTATCTGGATTTCTTCCTTTCAATACGTCATGCGTATTATTTAGCTTGTATAAATTTTTATAATTACAGTCTAAAATGTTCAACTCTTTCGCATTCAAGGATAAGTTTTTCTTTGTAGTTTTTACTTTATCAAAAAATTATTCGTTTTATTATTTTTTTCACCTACTAGCCGCTCGCTCCTCAATCACTATCTCAACGGAAAATGATCGGCACAACTCCATTCCTTGCTACTGCGGGTTATAACCGTCACTCTAAAAATGGGCTATGTCACATACATTGTAGCAGACCACCTTCATTTCCTCCGTATTTCGTTGGTAAAAAGGTACGTGCCATTTGAACAGCTCCTTCACTACTCTTTGGAAACGACTCCCAAAATGATGTTTCCCCGATCAATACAATATTAATTTGTTCATATGTAGGGTTAATCGTTATCTTCCCCTGCAATCCGTAGAATATGCATTTTAAAGTAATCTTCTACATCAAGAGCAACTGAGCATTCTACAATGTGAAAGTTACTGTAAAACAAATGAATCCTGCTTGGTATTCTCAGAGCTCTTCTGTAAAAAGAGATCACTTTTGCCTCAATTCTCATCTTCATCCGTGATATAATTATTCCGTATTCACTTTCATATTGGAAAACTGATTTTTTTCAGGGACGGTTTAAACTTTTTTCTTTGTTTCTGTCTGAATTTTCATGTTTCTTAATTAGTATTGTCGCTTACGGAATCCTGCTTAAGATATTTCAATGTCACTTCAAATGTTTCCTCACATTTCTCTGTAAAAATGAATATCCATTCTTGATTTTTTCTTACCGTTTTTTTTCATCTGGTTCTGGAATCTCTTTTCCTCTTAGTTATATTGTAATATGTGTTTACCCTGATTTATAATTAATTTGTGTATTACAAGAATTCGGGATAGTAGAAACAAGGAAACCATCAATTCTATTCCCTTGTCTTTCATTCACAATAAGAGATTATATATATATATATATATATATATATATATATATATATATATATATATATATATGTATATATATATATATAAGGTTTATAAACAAAGCTATACAATTCGTTCTCCTTTTAGGAAGAGTCAAGATAAGCACTCAATTTAAACTTTCTTAGGAGCCAAAAGAATCTTTATAAGTCAATACGTATATTAATATATATTTTATTTACAATTAGGTGCTACATAATACAAATTGACATTATCAGAATAATTATTGAAATATTTCAAAATAAAACAGATAATATGAAATAAAATTCAAATACTGTAGTATAATATGTATATATATATATATATATATATATATATATATATATATATATATATATATGTGTGTGTGTGTGTGTGTGTGTGTGTGTGCATGTGTGTCATTATGTGAAATAAAACCTTGACATTAATTGGTTAATATATATATATATATATATATATATATAATATATATATATATATATATATATATATATATATATATATATATATATATATATATATATATATATATATATATATATTGGGAAGGGACTCATTTTGCGTGATAAAATATATAGACCAGAGAAATATAATTTGACACAATATAAAATATACTTTATAAATAAAATAATTATTTAATCTTGTTTACTATAATTGCAATAAATATTTCATTAACATCATTATTTGTAATTGTTTAAATATGCGTAAATATTTAAGATTATTTATCCAAATTCAAAATAAATAGGCATTGCTAATGGCATTTCTTGTGTATTTCAAACACTTCACATCTTGCTACAATCTTCTCTTGTCATATTGCAAAATTTTCCCAAGGTATCCGTATCCGGGATATCAATACACACGCTCATATATATATATATATATATATATATATATATATATATAATACATTTAGGAATATATATGTATTGAGTGTTCCGATTGAAGGTCAAAACTGAAAAGTTTATTTTTTTTAAGGTAGTCTGAATTTGCTTTATTCAAATTTATTTTCACACTATTTTTCCTCTAAATGATTTCTCTTATTATGGATATTTTTTTTTATATATATATTTTTCCCTTTGTATTTTCGCTTATGATCATCCGTTTGTTCTTCTGCTGCATGAAAAGCACTCATCCTTTCCTGATCGAGTCGTCAACACATTTCTCTCGGCGAACGAACTTTTTATTTGTCTCTTTTTATTTGCACATAAAATCTATCGGTTTCACCTCTGGATTGCTAGGCGTTATGCCCGGTCATTAATTTTCTCGTCTTCTATTCCCTAGATATCAATTTTTTTTTTCTTTTGATTTTTTTTTTTCCCCAATTCGGTTAGGTTTAGAAATGTCTTATTATTGATATTGCCTAAATGTTTATGAGTTTCTTAAACTTTCTTCTGATTAGTTTCACCTCTTGAACACTTCTTTTCCTTATACTGTTCTTTCGTTCTTTTTTCTTTACCCATATTGCTTTGACTTAGGCATTCTCATGTATACGTCATTGCCTTCTATCTTTCAATGTCTACGCTGTTCAGTAATTGAATTTTGTTTGCCGATTCCAATTTTTCGCTGGAAATCACTAACAGCGTACATTTTCAGATTACACAGTCCATTCTAATGTCCGTCTAAAATGTATTTCCAGTGTTTCAGGTTTATTTGTTAACAAATAACATCGTATCAAATGTGCTGATGTAATGTTTGATTATATTATCTGCAGAAATAATGAAATTATATCGTTCGATGTAGAATCATGCCAGAAGAAAATGTGACCAGATTTGCGTGGCCATAAATCTGAATTTCGAATGTATACTGTGGTGGCGCAGCTGTGAGTTTGTCACAGGAGAGTTTGACATGGGAGTAATATCGCGAAAAAAAAGTGCTATTGTGAATATATATATATATATATATATATATATATATATATATATATATATATATACTTATTTTAGCTTTAAACAACTGATGGCAAACCTAAACTGAACATCATCAAATAAAAATGCCGGGTGCAATTCAAGCGAGAATATTACTGAGTAGCTTATGCGATACAGAGGAGGTTTTAGAAAGTGAATCTTAAGAGGATAAACAAAATGGATTAATGTTTGCCCTTGATTTGTAGAGGAAGAATTCGCGGAGCAGTTTGCACCTTAAAAAGCTGGTTGCGTGAAATGAGGATGATTCGAATCTTTAAAAATAGCATCCCGTGTATTACCTGTAAAAGTCTTGATTGGAATGGAAATCACCTGACCATTTGGCATTGAAATCGCGATTTTCTAGCTATATGATTTCAGCCTTAAATGTTTGAGAAAGATGCTGCAAAATGGGGAATAAATATTCCTTTGCTATAGCACGTGAATATTTTTGAACTCTATAAAATCTGGTTAACCTGTGATATTGCAAATCTTGTTTTAATCCAGCTAATATAAATATAAAGAATGGCCGAAAAAAAATCTGGTGGCTTCTAGCATTGTTTTAAATGCATCATGTAAAAGAATTCTATTTTATATCTAGAATTAACCAATGACTCAATAGATGGTAAAATCCTTTACCATGTTGAGAAAGTAATATTAGATTGGTGCAAAAATAATGACGTAATAATGTCCCGTATTTTTAACGACATTATTACGTCATTATTTTTGCACCAACCTAATAACTTATTGTAACTGCAGAAACCTTGAGGTCTGGTCAGTGATGATTAAACAACACAAGTTGCGTTTTTGGAGGTTCTGAAACTTACAGGTTATTTAACCGCATTTAGCTGTATGGGTTACGACAAAGGAGTGGTCAGCTCTCATATACCAAACATCTTGCGTTTTGGATGTGCTTCAATATACTATCGTATCATCTACACTAATATTTAAGAATGTTATGAAATGTTTCTATGAAGATCGTTAATAAAATGTTGAAAGAGCGTAAAACAGGAGAGAACCTTTGGTAATATATGCATTGGTCGAATTGATAAAAAAAAAAGATCCATTCCAAATGATCTTCTTTGACATACCTGAGAGAAAAGACTGGATAAATGCATATACTCTGCCGGAGTATATCCTTTGAAATATCCAAACCAGTCGAAATCATAGCGAAGCTACTAACAGTAAACGCTTCATTTATTCTGTGGGCAATGACAATCAACGTATGAAAGGCAATTAACACAGAGAAATTGTACCAAGAGAATGTGTAAAGCCCAAACTCTAATTGGGGTCAGGCAATATACCCTGGAACAATTTCCATTTCTTTTAAAATTTGTTTCTATTTTTTGGCGTGAGATATGCTATTACCACAAGAATTAAGACCAATAAGCATAGATTATGTTTTTTTCATTATTAGCACTAATGTCCGTAAATAGTAGTAAGTTAGTTTTTAATAGAGACATGCCTATTATGAATCTAAAATATAGCGCTATGGTCACACAAACCTAGATGTTTCTTCTCGTGTTTTCGGAGATTTTTATTGGGTAAATTCATAACTTATTTTAGATTCAGTAATGTTGTTTTAGATTCAGTAATGTCTAGAGTAGCAGCCAACTAAATTAAGTATCTCTGTCTACTCAGACACGAACCCAGAGTTTTGAAGGAAGAATAACTTCTTTTGAATGATATTTGTGCGAAAGGGTATGCAAAGGCTTCGGCTAAATTTTATATTCAACACACCAATCACTCTTTACACACCGAATACCGTTATATAAGACGCCCATACAAAATCATACATAAATTAGTAACATCAGACTGACATTAAGTAAAATATTAATCATTTTCACGTCTTTTAATGCCAATATACAAATATATAAATACAATTTTTTAGAAGCAATAAAAGAAAAAATTCTAAATAGGTATCGACATTGTGTGTTAAAACAGTAATGAATGAGGAATACTACCACGACATCTTAATTTTGAAGTTGCCGCGTAAGCTAATCTTTATTGCGCTTAAGTTTCTCGCAGTGTAGTTAATTGGATTAGCCAAGGGGGAGACGCCGGATAAATAGGGACCAAGCTTTGGTTTGGCAATATCATTAAAGGAAGTATGCTTTAACGTGGTGTAAGTGCGTATTACACATTGTTGGTATAATGCACGTTGTCGCTATCACTTATTCTAAGTCAAGCCACTCAAAAAGAATTTGCTTATTTTTTATTATGTTCCCTAAAAGATTTTATATATATATATATATATATATATATATATATATATATATATATATATATATATATATATATATATAAAGTATAAGAAAATTTTGGTAATCCTTATGGATAATTCTAAAAGAGGATGAAATGCAGAGAGCTCAATATTGAGTCTGAGCGAATAATTTTATTTAAAGAAGAACATATAAATTTAAGACTCCATTTGTAATAATTTACTTCACCAGACAATTTTATTTTTCTCTGAATCTTCAGACTTCACTTTCAAAATGTGAAACGATAAAAGAATTTAAAATTTACACTTTTGACGGGCAATGTTAAGCTTATATATGTTGACATAGAATGTTGTGAGGAATAGTGTGGGAGACATGGTCGAGTTTAGAGAGGGTAGTCTGAAGATCCATTGAAAAATAAAATTCTCTGGTGAAATGAATTATTACAAATGGAGCCTTAAAGTAGTCTGTTTTTCTTTAAGTTAATATATATATATATATATATATATATATATATATATATATATATATATATATATATATATATATATATATATATATGGGGGCGGTGTTTGGGTGTATGTCTATGTGTGTATATATATGTATGTATGTATTAAAAGACGAGAAAAGTATGAAAATTTCCCTTTATGAACTTGCTTTCTTTGTTTGATATTTTCAATCATGAGGAGCACTTGTAATCTTATGCCACACTAAAATCAGCTAACCAGATGGACATTCACGATTCTATTTAGGTTTCTTACATTAGATTGAGGGTGATTCCTGCGGCAAACAAATACAAGTATGCAGTGGGATTTCACTAGAATGATACGGTGGGACTGACCTTTGGCTAGTATTCATTGATTTGCCTATACCAGAGAGGAAGAATGATTTATGACAGTTGGGCCCTATTCTTGTCATTCTGCCACCGGCTTAAATAATCCAGTGTCATCTGACACACCTTTGTCGGCGATCTTTCTTCTGTTTTCTTCTCGCCTCGAGATTAATGAGGAAGGTGTTCATTCATTGGTGGCGAAGCCTTAGGATCCATGAAATATTCCAGTTTATGAATTTAACAATGACAAATGAAAACAAAAAGAGTGATAACCAATTAATATACATGCACACAGAGAGATAAGGAAATAGAAGCAAGCACACGGCACACACGTATATAGATAGATAAGGAACAGTCTGAAATATATATATATATATATATATATATATATATATATATATATATATATATATATAGAGAGAGAGAGAGAGAGAGAGAGAGAGAGAGATAGATAGATACATAGATAGATAGATAGATAGATAGATAGATAGATAGATAGAAAAAATATTAGCTGGCCACTCGTATTCGAGGATACATGTCTACTAGGGCAGAATCTTACTCATGCACATTTGTGTTTATTCAACACCCCAAAAAACCCAACTGTGGTTTATACTGAAACTATGCTGATCAGATCTTAGTTACAGTTTCTGAGAGTGAAGCGTTTTATCTAACGTGATCAACAATTTGAACACGGCCAGCACGCTCAAGCCCTCGGTCACGATGACTTGTGGCTTCATGCTAGCACAACTATCTTCGGCCTACAAGAGTTCTGTCGATCCAATTTCTCTCACAAGTCTTACGTCAAACCGTGGTATGCTTTTCAGGCACTTTCCAAAGACACCGCCCGCTGGGAACGAACTCGATCCCGTACGATAACATCAAGATGTCGCCTTCCTGAAAAATCGACTATGGTGACTTTCGAATTCGGGTTTCAAAAAGTGAAAGTTCTAACAACTCGGCCACACGGCCATAGATAGATAGATATTGTTCTAACATGAGTTAGATTTAAGACAACTCGATACGGAATATTTACTTTTCACGGATGGCTATCAGTAAGTGAAGTTAACGTCTAAGTACAATAGTGAGAGAAGGTGACAGTAAGAAAACTGTTTTTTGTTATTTTGTTGTTTTTTTAGTATTTCTTGGACAAAGATGACAGGACAAAAGAAACTGTTGACTATAAAGCTGACCATATCTAGCAAAAGCAAACAGAATGCATTAAGCGGGTCACACAGACCGATGCATTACGTAATTTCCCTTTTAAATACGCTTCAAAATACGTAAGAATAAAATCGGGTTTACTACTAGAAATTGTTTCGTTTTTCACTCCATCGTAATGATGTAGTTGAAGGCGAATTTTTAAGGCACAAGTGTTTGACGAAAAGACACTGTATTTTGTCAACGAACCTGGTGTAAGGCCTGAAATATTGACACATTGATCGACATTAATCTTCAAGTCGTCGACGCCAGCTGTGAGAAAACGGTTTTCAAAGTGAAGAAATTCCCAGAGAAAGCGACCAATGTAAAAAAAAAAAATCTCAGAGAATGATTTCGAGTTGATTTCTTGTAGATTTCCTCCTCTTTTCTGTCATGAACCCCCCAAATCTTTGCAAATACAATGATCCATTAGTTGCACCTCTCTCTCTCACCCCTCTCTCTCTCTCTCTCTCCCTCTATCTCTCTCTCTCATATCACAATATTTGATGGGCAGAAGAAAATGTATCAGGAGGAACGAATTAGAAAAATATTTTTGGGTTGCCTAAAGAAAGACCCTCGTGGCACTTGAGTTGTGTGCGGGGAAGTCGGTGGACTTGTTTGGAAATTTCCTTCAACCACCTCCCAGTGCAAGATGGATTGATGCTATGCGGAAACCGTAGAATCGCACGGAATCTTTAGGGCGGATGTCTACCATCAGACAATTGATGAGTGAGAGTATAGAATAATTCATTTTTAGGGTAGTCAGTCTATTTAACAAGTTATTTGTGTTTGGACCTTATAGATGTGCAGAAATGGTAGAACAGACGCTAAATATATTTAGGCGCGGTAAACTATGCAGGTGAAAACTCAAATAATTAGACAGATCCCAACACCCCAAGAAACTGACTGCATAACTACGTCAGAAATCTAGATCGTATCCCATGTTATGGTTTGAAAGTCCCACGCGTTGTGATGGAAGTCGATCACTGTGGGCAGTATTAATATCCAGGCGAGAAATCGACACAGAGATCAGCGTAAGAGGCAAACTATAAAGGATTATCGAACAGGTGAAGCGCCAGTGTATAGAAAGCTAGCGATAGGAAAAATAATCCGTCTAGTCGAATAGTTTTGGATCATCCACCTAGAAGAATAATTTCAGAACCTGTTGGGGATATGGTTGTAAAGGGCTCTTGCACAAGACACTGCAGGATTCAGAGAAATTATGTGCGATCAGTCTGTAAAGAAGGTCACAGAACGAACAGTAAGACTGCCGACGCTAAAAATAACTGTTATGGTAAACCTTCGTACATTCATCTTTGGCATTGAGGCCGTAAACTCTACAGGTGGAGTAAAAAACGACAATGAAATTGTATGCGTTGCTATAGTAAAAGATAAGAAACAGAAAAAACTTACAAATATATCTTCCAGATATAATCCCGAAAAAAATTCTGTTTATTTGGCACTTGACATAATAACCACAAACCACTGCAATAAATTCATTATTTTCACGGATATTTGTCTGCACTTACTGCCTTAAATTAAAACGTTATTAACCCTTTAACCACAAAAGTACTTAACAGAGAATATCATTTATCATTATTTTCACGGATATTTGTCTGCACTTACTGCCTTAAATTAAAAACGTTATTAACCCTTTAACCACAAAAGTACTTAACAGAGAATATCATTTATCAAAAGATAATGAAATAATCTTTTGTTGGATCCCAAGCCATCTTAGTATACCGGAAAATGACCGGGTAGGCTCGGAAGCAAAGAAAGGGCTGAAAGATACAATAGCAAAAACAAAAGTACCGTATACCGATTATAAAGTAGTAGTGAATAGAATTATCTTTAAGAAGCGGCAAAATCATTAATAATAACAAACTACAAAATATAAAACCTACAATTGGAGAATGAAACACAAAATACAAGACGAGAAGAGAACATATTTTTGTTGACCCGCCTTCAAACACCTTCATCACCCAGCATCATTTACTGGAGGGCACAGAATCCACAATATGTACAACATGCCAAAAAAGATTCACAGTTAAACATATACTGCTTGAGGGTACAAACTTGAATCGAGTGCCGGAACAATATTCCCAAACAACAAGTAATTTGAAGAAAATCTTTATGGAAATAACACCATCTAGGATACTAGAATTTATAAAAGCAATTGGAATGTACTCAAAAATATGACTGGACGAATAGCACTTCCACACACACACACACACACACACACACACACACACACACACATATATATATATATATATATATATATATATATATATATATATATATCATATTTTTAAATAATTATATATATATATGATGATGGATTCTCCCGTCGATTTCGACGTATGAGGTCCTGACAAATATCCCTGTTTACGGTTCTTTGTGCCTGCACACGCACATGCAGGCGTGAGGGTTGAGAGAAAGCCTCGCTGGTATATTTGCATTCGCTTTAATTCTAAGCCTAGTCTCCTTTAATTTCCTTTTGATTTGCTGGTGACACATACTCTTCCAAGCATCTCCATCATTAGCATTGAGGTCAACATTTCTGCTATCGATCTGGACAGCTGCAAGGTTAGCTTTCAATTTGTCTTTGTAGCGAAGCCAAGGCCGTCCTACATTTCGGCTACCACCATCAAGCTGACTGTACATGAGCTGCTTTGGTATCCTACTATTGTCCATGCGAACAACATGACCTGCCCAGCGAAGTTGTCATTGGTTCAGAAAACTTCTTATTCCACAGATGCAACAAAATATGAACAAGTATGAATTAGATACCCGGTCTTATAGAGTAAAAACACAAATAGTACGAGCACATCTCTTGTGGAAGACGTCAAGTTGCTCAATTTGGTTACGATAGGGTTTCCATGACTCTGATGCATACAGTAGTGTGGTAAGTATGACGGCTTTATACAGTGCTATGTTTGTTTTCAGGTTTATCCTCGGTCTTTCCATAATCGGGTACTCAATTTTCCAAACGCACTCCTAGCACGAGAGATTCTATTTACTATTTGATTATCGAGTGATGCACTTAGATTCACCACGCTACCAAGATATGTCAAGTTTTTCACATATTTCAAATTGCTTCCATCGACTCGGATAGGGGTTACTGGAAAATTGTGGGCTGGCTGATTTTGTATCACACCGTGCACCTGCTTTGGTGTAGGTCGCGGCTGATATATGGCTTCGGTTTTCTTTATGATGACGGTTAGGCCAAAGGCTTTACATGCAGCAGAAAACCGATCAGCAAGAAGTTAAGCTTCCTCGAGGGAGGTTGCAACCAGTGCAGCATCATCTGCAAATAGCAAATCCCTGATGATTGTTCTACGAAGGAGCGTTTTTGCTTTGAAGCGCTAGTGATTGAATATTCCACCACTTGTACGGAACTGAAATTTTACTCCAGTAACAACATCTGAAAATGCGTGTTTCAACATAACAGAGAAGAATAGAGCAAACAGAACCGGAGCCATAACACATCCTTGTTTGGTGCCATTGGTTACATTGAACTGTTCCGAAGAGTCCCCATTCGACACGACTGATGTTTTCATACCCTCATGAAAAGATATTATAACTTTTATCATGTTGTCTAGGATGCCAATTTTCTTCAATATCTTCCAAAGAGCTGTACGGTTCACAGTATCAAATGCCTTGGTAAGGTCAATAAACACCATGTACAACTCCTGGTTTTTTTAAAGTACCAAGCTCTGTTCCATCTTCAAGCGAGTTTTTTTTTTTTCGCTTGAAGATGGAACAGATCTTGGTACTTTAATTCAATTTAATTCGAATAATTATATTGAAGTTTTCTGCTCTTGTTTTGAAACATGAGTACTCTTATGTAGCGTTGGAATCATATTTTTTAAGTAATTATATTTAGGATCTACTTTTGTATCGAGCGCTGTCTTTTTTTTTTTTTTTTGTTTAATAAGAACAAAAACTCTAAAGAACATAGGATTATTTACCTAACAAGTTCTTTCTTATTTTCTATATATTTTCACACACACACACTTATATATATATATATATATATATATATATATATATATATATATATATATATATATATATATATATAAAACTAAAGATCCATCGCAAAAGAGCGTCACATTAAATGATCCACTGAGGTTGATATGACGTAAAACAAAATAACCAACCAAATCGCCGTAAGCTATAGAACGCTAATGGATACAGGAACAGAGGCATAGTTTATGCAGAGGAGGGCGTTTGACACTATAAAGAATGAGCCTGCTCTAGAAGTAGAAAACATAAACTTACAAAAAGCTAACGGGACATACTTGAAGATCGACGGGTACGCAAAAATATATATTCGAGTCGACCGACAAGAAGCCAAACACGGATTCTATATGATTTGAAATGTTGTGACTAGCTGCAGAAGAATGGCGCATATATTTACTACGATTTAGTAGCTTTGAGGAATACTTTATAACGAATATAGTACAAGTATGAGTTGGCCATTGTTGCTTAGTTACAATTAGAAATAAATTAGAGAATGAACAACCGCATTGCATAAAAAAGACAGATTCGTGATATCTAAGTAATTTTCCAGGTTTTTCAGTGACAAATTCATCAGTAAAATATGAACAACCATACGGGAAAAAACAATAGTTTTTCTTAACAACACAGTTAATCACAAATTAAACCGTTAGGCTTCGAAGAGGATGTGTAGGGGTAGATTTCCAGCTGTTCATGTGTATACTGTGTCCAGTTGTGGGAGTAGTGGTAGTAATTTTATAGATATTAATAATGTCGTAGTCTTCATTGAATTTCGGACTACTGTCCAAAAGTAATTAGGAAAAAAATAAGGATTTATTTGTGGCTACAGATAAAAATCTCGATAGAACTTATAGGGTGAAAATGGGAATCGATACTGGTAAACATCCCCCAGTTAAGAACAAGTATCGTATTCCTTTGACGAGGCCATCGATGGATGCTAAGGCGATAGAAACATTACATAGAAACATAGAAACATTTATCATAGTTTTAACTCAGAAAAACAATGGAACGAAATGCTTTTGCGTTGACTATCGTTGTTTAAATTAAATAACTCGGAGTAATGCAAGCCCACTACCGGTTGTTGATGATATATTAGCATTTTAGCTAGCGCTAAGTATTTTTTTCTAAATTAGATTAGAAATCGGGTTATTGTCAAGTGGTGATGTATTAACGAGACAAGGAGAAAACAGCATTTGTTCCCAAAGCGGGCTTTTTCATTTTAATTGCATTCCTTTTGAATTAAAAAATATGTGCCCAATAATTTCTCGGAATTAATGTTTGTTATTTTACATGGGGTGAAAAAATATGCAGCTGTGTATATAGATGGTATTTTAATTTTTTTCCACGAAAAAGGAAGATAATTTTAAACATGTACAATATGTATTTAACCAGCTACGTATACATAAGATTAAGTTAATGCTAGCGAAAAGAAAATAAAGCTATGAAAAATTATATTACTTAGGTTTTTACTGTAAATAGGGAGGATATTAAGCTTAATGAGAATAAAGTACAGACAATAAATAAATACCTTTTTTCCAAGACAATTAAAATAGTTTCGTGGGTTTATTGGAATGTGTCCATAATAAGATAGCGTGTTCATATTACAGGTAAGAACATTTTCAGAACTGATAGACCCGCTAATTCAGGTGACAAGAAAAATGCCAGGTTCAAGTGGACGGATAGTAATCGGCAAGGCTTTGATCATTTAAAAGATGCACTACAGTATCTATGCTCGCTTACCCAGATCTGTATAAGCAATATAACCTCTATACAGACGCTTCGAATTCACCTATTGGTACGTGCCTGACGCAAACTCAGAGAAGGAGATATAAAGGTACCTTTATTTTCTATTTCATCGATTAACCGATGCGCAAAGCCGCTGGTCAACTATAGAAAATGACGTGTTTGCTATTGTTTAAGCATTACATCATTACATTCATAATACGAAATTTATATTTAAAAAGCATAAGGCTCTTCAGTACAATTTAATTTCGACAAAAGAAATTAAAAAGATTTAAATATGGACCCTTAGTATCGAGTGATATGATTGTAGGTTAGAATATTTAGCCGGTAGAAATAATGTATGTGCAGATCTCCTATCAAGATTACCCAACCCTCCAGTAGATAGGGATTTTAAGCCATTAGATATAAATGATAGAATGTATGATGTAGCAAAAATTAATTCCAATTACTTCGAAGCGAAAAATTTTCGAAGCGTATAGCCTGGAAGAAAACTCAGTTATAAATGAAGTAAAACCACAAAGGTTGTAAATAGTAGCTGGGAGCAAGATGCAGATAATGATATTAAGAACTAAAACGACCCATTAAAACGGGTAACGTGAGTGTTCAGGAAATGAATTAGTATGGACGAGATAATTTATTATTTATTAACTCCAGACGATGAACCTACAGTATGAATATATTTCCCAAATCATCTTCATATGAAAATTATACGACAGCATCATGATGAAAATGGATACGTATGAATAGAAAATCGTGCAAGATCTATCAGGAGCAAAAACTTTTGATATGGTATGTTTAAGAAAAAGTCAAACCACCTTAGTCTGTCCATCCCATGTCTATAGAGATCTCCAGAAAGAAAATCCTAGAATGCAGGAAACTGACCAGCTCCTTTACCCCTTTGCTACGAGTGCAGTTGTTGTATTAGGATCTTACCATTATCAGGCAATCAATCAATAGTTTTATAGATTTATATAGCGGATGGTCTGGGGTATTTGCCGTTCTTAATTAAAAATAAATGATAAAGTTATCGGTCAGTTATTGATAGATGAAATGTTTCCTAGATTCGGTGCTCCATTGCAGAAAGTTTCCGTTAACACTACATAAAACATAAATCACATTGTGAAAGAAACGCTGGAAAAATTGAGGATCGATCACGTTAGGTCGTTTTATTATCATCAAAATAACAGTAAAGTGAAATATACTTCATCGCACGAATCACGTTGCATTAACAACAAGATTAGTCAATAATTAGCGCTCCTGGGATGTACATATAAATCAGACGCTGGTAGCAATCAGATTCAATGAAAACCAGACAAAAATGTTTTCGACATTTAATCTATTATATAATAGAGATGTAGTGCTAACTGTATATAATATTTGCAAATTAGAATAAGTTACGATGTAGAGGAAACTCACCAAATAACTTTCTAGGAACAATATAAAGCTTTCGTTAGAATGAAAACAAACAAAGCAAAGTCTAAGAAAAAGCAACAAGATTATGCGGAAAATAAGTGTAAAGGAATTAGCTTTGAAATAAGATAGCCATTATACATTAAGAACCACGGGAGAAGGCATAAATTGGATAAAAGGTGGAAACCATATTATATATTTATAGAAAGGACAAGACTGGTCTCATATAGAATTAAGTATCAGCTTACGGGTGCAACTACAAAGATATACGCTGTTGAACTTCGCAGTTCCAAGGTCGATGAACGGAGCATTTCAGATGAGAAAAATAGACCGATACGAAAGGTTACCTTAGCGGCACATATGTGTGACAGTGACTCAGTTGAGGGTATTATAGTACATAATCAATAGGTTTCCAAGAATGCGTGGAAACCTTGAAGAATGCGCTGTGTCACTTTTGGAGAATGAGGTGATACAAAGACAGCTAGATTAAAAATAATAATATAGAAGTAATTAGCTAGGACTCAAAAAATGTACTGAATTATATATATATATATATATATATATATATATATATATATATATATATATATATATATAGGTAAAACTATTAATATAGGTACGTGTGTTTTAGTAGATTTCACTACAATGCCATATAACGAGCTTAGTTTAACTTTTTGCAAATGTGATTGTTCCATGAAGGAAGTCGAGAAGTACATCAGTAAAGTTGTGACGGAAAGTGGGAAACTGATCCGAAGCATTGGTGTCGGTTAGAAAAAAAGTTAAAAAATACTTGGGATAACAACGCAGATGAATTGCTCCGCATCATGTGAGAGATCACATTTTTCTCGATTTTCTGTACAAAAAAAAAAAAAAAAAATCATATCACCAAATGGACGCAAGGCTATTTTAACATTTGTTTCCTTCTCAAGGGACACTTATGTCTACTTATATTCCTTTCTGTTATTATTGTTGATTATTTTATATGTTGTAAACCATAAATATTACCGTAGCGAACGGGCCCAAGAGCAGAATGTAAAAATATATTTACCAATAGTTTTCTTTACGGAGGGTGCTGATGTAGAATTATGAGAGAAATTTAAGACAACTCGATACGGAACATATACATTCGATTGATCGCTAACAGTAACTTCAATGTAAAAGAGCAAAACTGAGAGAAAATGATGGAATAATTTTTTTGGGGGGGACGAAGATGACAGGACAAGGAAGACTGTTGTCTATAAAGCTGATCATCTCGTGCAAAGGAAAACAGAAAGTACGCAGAAAGACATATCACGGACGCTGTATAACGCACATCTCTCAGGTATTCCTCAAACAGCTTTCGTTCACTTATAGTAGTAACGTACTACCAAAGAATAATATGTGGTTTACTGCTTGAAATCGTTTCGTTTTTCACTCGTAGGATTCGATCTGGCTGATGGGTAATTTTTAAGTCACAAGCATTTGACTGAAAGAAACTGCATCCTGTCAATTAACCTGGAGTTTGGTTTGAGCTGCAACACAACAATAGATAGATAGATAGATAGATAGATAGATAGATAGATAGATAGATAGATAGATAGATAGATAAAAAGAAAGAAAGAAAGATTATTTGTGGAATTGAATGATGTACTTTTATGCATATAATTGATATATACAGGATGGGTGGAAAGAAACTCACTATTTAATCATGTTAAGAGCTATACTGTTCATTGACAATTTTTATAAAGTATGTTTTACTTTGAACAATATAACAGTACTGAATACAGTACCGCCTTAAATGCTTTCTTTTGTAGATATTCTTTTAATTTTGATATTGACGGGCGACTGCTTCTCTGAGTAGCTTCACTACGAGTAGATAGTTTCGCCTCATGTTGGGTTCAAAGTCCTCCTCTGACTTTTGAACAGGGGTAGAGGTTAATCTCTTTTACTCTGTCGAGGATACGGTTCTCTGTCACTCTCAATTCCTTGTCATACACTTTCAATCCCAATAGGGTATTGCGTCTTAGTGTCATTGTCGGCTTACTTGTGGAGGATTTTTTATATATATACAAATGTGATAACTAAATTGTCGCCATTTTATATTTTGTGTGCATACGCATTGTTCGTTTTTATTTTCTCGACTTAACAGTAATATAGGGTTAGTTGAGCAACATCTATGAGAAAAAGAGCACCATTATGAAATTCCTTCGCAATACGAATATTTCGGTGTGTTTGGGTGTCCGTCTGTACATAGTGCATTAGATTTGATAAGATTTGATGATTACGAAGATGTGTGGAGTGATCACTAGTGACGGCTTCATTTATCTTCCAACAGGAAGATTTTATATGTAGTAACAGGACTCTTCACTAGGCCACAGAAGCAACAGCATCCAGTCATGATTATCTTACAATTTCTGTGACCACATCATCTATTACATATAGATACCTATCTCCCCAGACTGAAAAGTCCTTGATTATTATGTTTGGGGCGCGTTTGAGCGAGATACGAAAAAAAATCCTTGTAATACCAAAGATTAACTGAAGGAAATGATTATGGAAGGAAGCAGTCAACTTAAAAAAGGTGACTGTGCAGAAGAGTTTCAGGAGCTTCTTAAATCTTCTTAACGCCGTGGTAGAAACCAATGGCGATTTTATTCAATAAATTTACACTTTAGTAATCCAAGACAGTTTAGTGTAATTTCGGTAAGTATATGTTTTAAAATAATATGCCAGTTTCATTTTAGGCAAAATGTAGACAATTCATACTTCACGCCGTGTGTGTGTGTATATATATATATATATATATATATATATATATATATATATATATATATATATATACATATAACGTCATCCACAAACAGACTGTATCGCAGCTCATCAGAGTGGCTAGACATCAGGTTGCGTCGAGCTCGGATCGGAACCCGACTGAATTGGTATTAGCCGGAGATTTTACCACTAAGCCGTCGGCTCACGGCAGGGAAGCAGGTGGATTTTTAGCGTATTTATTTTTAGAAACACGCCCAGTGACTGACAGTGACTCGATTCGCTATGCGAAGAGTCTCGCTATATATATATATATATATATATATATATATATATATATATATACGGCGTGAAGTATAAAATTGTCTACATTTTGCCTAATATGAATATATATATATATATATATATATATATATATATATATATATATCTGAGGGTAAAGAAGTACGTACGAGGGGAACTAATTTTCGTGAAATTGTTCTACTTAGACATAGGGAATATGAGCCGAACAATAACTGAGCAGTATTGAATGACAACTAGAATTATATATTTCTAGATTTGGTCCTCAGAACAAAACAACACACCTTCACAGATTAAATAAATTTGGAAATATCCTTATGTTTACCCACACCAAAATCTACTGATAAAACCCAATAGACGCAACAATTGAAGCATTGTGATAATATCAGTAATGTTGTGGACACTGGTCCAAATATAATTATATATATATATATATATATATATATATATATATATATATATATATATAGATAGATAGATAGATAGATAGATTGATAGATAGATAGATAATATCCGTGGTTAATACACACACACACACACACACACACACACACACACACACATATATATATATATATATATATATATATATATATATATATATATATATATATATATATATATAAAGTATGAACATATATATACATATATGCATAAACATACATATACATATAAAAGTTTCCAAGAGAATAGAATCCAGGTAGAACTCAATATCCAGGACAGAGTGAGAATATAATAAAAAAGCTTAAACAGTAATATTTCATAGTTAGAATTTATTAAATTTGAATCGTAATTTTAAGATCCAATTCATCAGACGTACAAATTCAAAAAGAAATCAGAAAAAATAACACCAGTAATAAAATAATAAAATCTAGTGAGAGTGTATGTATGAATGAGAGTGTGGGACGAATGTGAGAGGTAAATGAAAAGTCTAAAGAGGGGTAACATACGAGATAAAACACGAAGGCCTAAAAGTGAGGTGGGGTTTAAAATTTAACAGAGAGGAGTTTTAAAGAGAGGAGTTAAAAGAGGGTTTAAATGAGTGAGATACAGATAAATATGAATTATTTTCCGATGCATTATTCATTACTGAATCGCTGACCTAAATTAAATTAAAAACTAACACCGGAAACGGGTTTATACATTTGTGGTGGCACTGTGCAAAATGAAAGACGATATCATCTAAACTTAAAAATCAGAAGATGAGAGAGAGAGAGAGAGGGGGAGGGAAAAGAAAAGAAATAAGGGGGAAGATGGGGGGCAACTAAAACTGAAGGGCATTTATAAAAGAACAGCTCTGCAATCAAGAAAATTTGACAAAAGTAATATCAACTGCAGGCTACAAATTTAATAAAAACATATAAAACATAACGGATATCTAATCTAGCAAGACCAACTATTTCTATGCCCTAAAACACATACTTATATATCCACATAAACCACAACATATTTACATTTACACGTGTGTGTGCGCGTGCGTGATTGTACACGCGTATATATATGTACGTGTAAATATAAATATGTTGTGGTCTATGTGTATATAGCGATAGACTTATATATATATATATATATATATATATATATATATATATATATATATATATATATATATATATATGTATCCACCCCTGAGTGTATGTTTGTGTGTGTGTATATATATATATATATATATATATATATATATATATATATACGGACATATTCATTCGAATAAGCAGGACGGCAATGACAGGCCACTAATATTATTTTCATGAACTTTCATACAATCATCAGTTATATATGTATGCATACATGTATATTCGGGTTTGATATTATAAAACTTCTTCCCTTTAAGGCAAATACCTTCCATCCTCCCCTGACTTCTTCTGATTGAAACATTGAAATGGATAAATTCTGTATTAGTTTTCAACTGGCGTTTTTTTTTTTTTTTTTTTTATTAATTCAGATTTAAATTTCTGTTTCTGTCACCTACTCACTCAACACCGAAGTTGATAAGATAGACCCCGATAGATTTGTCCGCTGAAATAGGCTATTTCCTATATTAGGTGATTTTGGAGCTTATTGCTTATTAATAATTTTCTGTGTTATAATAACCATATTGAGCTCATTTTTGCGAATTAGTATTCATGTTTTATATTACTAGTATCCAACAACGGAGTTGTTACCTTTACCTTGTATATATATATATATATATATATATATATATATATATATATATATATATATATATATATATATATATATATATATTCGTGTATCTATTCTTATTTCCTATTTCGAGTTTCGTAGAATTAATACCCCTATTCCCCGTCAAATCTGCTGAAACTTGGATGTAATTCCAACGAAGTGAAACCTGGAAGATTAATAAGAATAGCTTTCTATTATTTATTACACAGATTACACTGTTTATTATCTGCCGCTATAATTACAAAACTTGCTTGCATGAAGATGTGTCTTCCTGCCCAAGAGTCTCGTGCCGAAATACAATATGTGTGTGTGTTTATCACAGATTATGTACACAACGGACATATGATTTTACAAATGATGGTGACAATACATTGTACAGAACATATGAACAATAACGAAAATTTAACGAAATTAAGAATTACAACTTATATATACAATCAGAAATAGAGAGGTAAAATTCATATCGATGAGAATGCGCTTGGAGTACTTAACACTTAAATCAAGGCCAGTCTGTTTAATATTTTAATTATAAAATATTATATTATTTCTATTTTCCAATTTTAGAATAGGTTTTTAAGTATTGTGTTCGAAGATGCGGATAAAGTGTCCGAAGTTTATATTGTGTTATTTTTACTCAAACAGCGAAATATAATCCTTCGACATACCATGAACTTTGTACAGTTTAACCACAACTTCAAGTGCAATACTCAAAACAAAGAATCTCCACATGATTGTCAAATCATAATTTGAATCAATGCAAATTATAAAATGGCAATATACCTCTGAAACCATTACTGCTGTCACTTAAAACACGTTTGAAATAGTTATGTTTTTTGGTTAGTTGATTCATTTTCTAGGGCTTACAAAACATTTTCAAGGTATTCAAATTCAGAAAACTATTTTTAGATTGCAAGATTTGATTTGTTTAGATTATGTTGATTTATTAATAAATCTCCTACAAATTAACCCATAGCTGGGGGAGAAGAGGAGTATTCATATATAACGTAACTAACGAAAATTGGAACTCGTATCTCCGATTAACAATTCTGAGTCATTTTCCATATTACCATACGCATATTGAATCTTACAGCACCTGGCATTCTGAATCGGTCAAACATGTAGGCATTGACCAGCCTCGACTTTGCTTAATTTCGGTAATCGTACGGGAACCGCTGTTTCAACAGGATGCGATTGTAATGCTGAATGGGCACGTAGCCATGTGGTTAGAAAGTTCGCATTCTGACAATGAAACCCGAGTTCGAATCTCACCATTTGTCATTAAGGAGACTTCTTGATGTTATCGGACTGGTGAGGTCGATTCCAGCGTGCTGCAGATTTGGAAAGTGCCTCAAAAACTATACCACGGCTTGAACTTAGACTTGTGAGTGAAATTAGATAAACGGAACTTTTGACGGCCGTCGATAGCTGTGCTAGCAGGAAGTCATCGTAACTTTAGCGTGATGGCCTTGTTCAAATTATTGATCACACTAGATAGCACGCTCTCTCCCACAAACTGTAACTAAGGTCTTCTTAGTATAGTTCCAATATAAATCACAGATGAGCTCAGTGGGTGTTGAATAAACACAAATGCGCCTGAGAAAGCGTGTGCAATGTTGATTGGCTAGACGCGAGCCCAGCTATGTATATATATATATATATAGATATAGACGAGTGTCCAGCTATATATAGATATGTCCAGAACTACAACAGTGGACTGTGTTAGATTTTGGTATTCTATCGAATTTTCACGAAGTAATTCAAAACTTACTCCATTACAAATTATTTCAGATGAAAAACGGGGGACTATGAACACATCTTAGAAAATGAAATGCCGCGTGGTAAGCGGTTGTACAGTGGATCATTAATCTCGATGTTCATCCTTCATATGCAATTACCTGACGAATGCTAAATGAAGATCACGTGTACTTTTTGCAGATGTTACACGAGTAGATAAGACAGGACGGGTTAATACTTGCCAAAGAAAATCTATGGTTCAACGTCCGCATTGAGACGACATTCAACGATGAGGAAACATTCCACGTGTGAACAGATATAATTGGAACAATGTTAATCCGCTCTGAGTTCGTTAGCTCGAATTCCTAGCACGCATTCATCCCAACGCACGTAATAAGTCCGTACAATTATCAAATGTATACCAATAGTGGTTTGGGAATATAGCGCATGACGAAAAAATAGACATTAATTAGAGTATGTCCGTCATTACAGAACGAGGTAAATCGAAAGAGAAAGAGATGAAAAGGTCGCTGATATAGACAATTCCTTCTCCTGGCCTGCCAAAGCGTTTTTTTTTCTAGCTGTGTTGAATGATAAGAGAATGTATCTCGACTACGAAACTACGTAATGTGCAAGAACGCTTGGGACACATGACGAGGAATTTGAAACTTGCAGCATATACTGAAGAAAATGGAGCACAGGAAAGTAACGAGGGACACATATAAATAGAGAGAGAGATAGTAAGAGGATACAACTGATTGATGCTACAGAAGATAGGAAGTTGTGGAGAGGTATGATCACCCTCATTCCGAAAGTTCATAGCACATAAAAGAAGGAAATAGGTGAGGAATCGTTTAAATTTAATTATCATAACGTCTTCGATTTGAAGATTAATATTGAAGTATTCATATTAATATGAACGTTAGTCCACGAAAGAATACTTCCATTTATTTATGCTCTGATCTTACTAAAAGGAAATCAGTTGAATATTGAAGGTTGTCTCGGGTGTGGCTCATAAAATACCGTAAACAACCACTCCTATTTCTTTCTGTCAGAAACTGCTATTTCCTGCATTTAATATTTGTTTTTCTTATTAAAATTTAATCATTTATTTTTAAATTTAATTTTTATAAATTACGACTCGTGTAGTCTAATCGGGAATGACGATGACTTTCAGATAAAAAGGCAGGGCAAACATTTTCTAGTTTTAAGGGAAAGGCGAGTAAACAATTTCCAATTTCAAAAGAAAGGCAATGTCAACATTTTTCAAATTGGAATGGAAGGATGAGCAAACGTTTTCCAATTTGAAATCTTTTATCAAATCGTGGAGCCTGCCAAATTTCTCAGTTCATTAATCCGCTTTCAATTTCATGCATAAAAAAAAATTCGCTTGATTAAATGTATTTTTATTTTGTATATGACAATGCGACAGCTACATTCGACGCGGAATAAATATGTTTAAATTTAACGCTGATAAATGAAAATGAAAAAAAAAAAAAGAATCGGAATTAAAGCTGCCTAAATCATGTGAGTTTCGATACAACCTTCCGCGGAATATCAAGGCTGTTTATTTCAACCACCAAGATGTACACTGTTACTTTGAATTCGTTTTAACATTACAAACTTGCGAGTTTTAATACCGTTTAATAAAAACAACAACAACAACAACAACAACAAGAGTAGCATCAACGGACGTAGTCGAACATTTTATTACAAATGACTGTATTTTCGACGAAAAAAAAAAAGGTGCATATTCTAAAAAATATATCCTGATTCCTCCAAACTTATGGCACTAACAAATGCATGAAAATTGTTACCCATGCAAACTACTAACATGACAGATTTCCATCGGATTTATATTTATATGTTTAATTAATAAGTTTAATTAATTCAATCAACTGACGGAAAATTTCAAGATGAGCGCGGTCATCATGACATTAAGCTCGTTTCAGTTTTATGTCATTCACGCTGTGTATAATTCATTTACAGGCATTCGTTACGTACTTGTAAAAAAACAATGCCATTTGTGCAAACTGTTATTTTTTGTATAATAATATTAATATTATTAATAATAATCTCAGAAAAACCTAGAGGGCTCAGTGCACACCACCAAATCACCTCCTACCGTTGGGCAACCCTAAGGCCAGATTATGAAGCAGTCTGCGCCAGCTGTTTTCTGCCCATGTTACATATAATGACCGTCTGCTACTATTACTGCAGGATTTTTCATTTTCATTACAAACATTATCCAACATGACAACAAACGATCAAATAAGTAAATCTAATCCAGCTCAAAAAAAATCACCTAAACTCTTTAATATTTCCTTTCTCAATATCTGCGGCACTCGAACCAACTTCTCCAGTGCGGAATGATTCTTCGTCTCCTGATATACTACGTCTCTGCGAGACCAAACTTAACTCGTCTATTCCCTCCACTAACCCTCGCGATCCCCGGTTACATTTCTCTCTTTAGAAAGACTATAAAACCCAGATGCCTGGCCTGGGAGCATGGGCCAGGGCCAATCTCTTAAATCTCCAGACCATTCATACAATTTTCCTCAGTGCTGTAAGTTACCTCTTCTTCCTCCATCGTTCACTATACTCCAAAGACCATATCTCGATAGTATCTCCGATAATATTGACAAGGTTGTCTCTCTTCATCCATTTGCACATATTTTCATGTTGGGTGACTTGAACGTCCACCATACCGAATGGTTTAAAACCTCTACAACTGATATTGCCGGCATACAACCCTTAACATTTCAATTACTCAATCCCTTACACACGTGGATGAATTTCCTACACGTTTCCTCAATAACCAGGACGGTAAGTCTTCCCTTCTCGATTTCTGTTTTACCTGCATCCCCGAGTTTTGTCGTGTCACGAAGCTCCGTCTTCTGATCCAGCCGTAATGCTAAAATCTCCTTCTACTCCTCCCTCAGCAATGAACCTCCTACTGACAGAACATCTTTCTGTTATCAACGAGCAGACTGGATCTCGGTCCGTGATTTGCTTCGAGATCTCCACTGGAATGTGGTCTTTCATCTGCCCTAAAAGGGCGCTTATGATATTTACTCCTGGATAAAAGCTTGAATCAAGGCTCGCACTCATCCTTTTGGTTCTAATTTGCTTGCTCAGCTTCTATTGGCCATAGGAATCGCTTCTTCCGTCTATACTGTAGCGACAATTCTGGTCCTGATTTCCTCAGCTGATAAGGCTGAACACTCTGCTCGGAAATTCTCATCCAATCCACACTCGATATGCTCTCTAGAACTGAGGCTCTCTTGAGCACGAAGCATATAACCACATCGATGTTATTGGGCATCGTCTCTCAATTAGACTCCCATATATCTGGCGATGAGAACGAGGATACCAGCCGTTTCCCTAAGAAAATATGCTGAACTGGCTCATGTCCTCGCCAAACTATACAACTACTGCCTCAACGGCTCTTGTGCTCCAGCCTGTTGTAAGACGTCATCTGTTCTGCCTCTATGGAATACCTCTGAAGACCCTTCTGACCCATCTAACTACCGTCCTATTGTTCTCTGACAAGCAATATGGTTTACTCTTAGCCCGATCTACAGCTGATGTGCTCACGGCCATAACTGAATCTATTTACCAAGCACTTCACAATAACGGAGAAGCTCGAGCTGTGGCTCTTGAAAACTCTAAGGCATTTGATAGGGTTTGCTATGCCGGCCTTCGTTGTAAGCTTCAAGGATACACGATTTCAGGACGATTACTTGACTTAATACAATAATTCCTGTCAAACTGTGAAATGAAGGCCGTCCTAACTGGGCTCTACTCCAATTCCTTTCTCAAAAACTTGGTGTTCCCCTATGCTCTGTCCTTGGTCTTACATTGTTTCTGATATTCATCAACGATCTTCATGATGTCATCAATTCCCAAGTAGGCATCTACGCTAGCGACATTACTATTTACTCCTGCCTCAATAGCAAATCTGGTACCGCTGACAAAACTAACCTGGCCGCTGGTCTCGAAAAGATCTTCCAATCTGTGATTGACTGAGGAAAGTAATAGCTGGTAAACTGTAATGCCTCAAAAACACAACTGGTCTCTTTTACCCACCAGAGAGGACCCTCCGCCGCCTCCTCTCTGCGCGTGTTTGATCTCACACAGTCCTTTAACCTAAGATGTAACAAATACATTGAATCAATACCTTCATCTACCACCAGGAAAGATGATTCTCTCTGTCGCGCCAGAAAGACTTTCGCAGCTGAGTCCACCCTTCAAATCTATAAATCAACCATTCGTCCTTGAAAGAGAACTACTGCCATATATGGTCTGTTTGTCCTGGTCTGACATCTCGTCTACAGTGAGTTTCATAAAGACGTGCTGTTGCTCCCTGCTCTGTTTTCTACAAATACTTCCACGGAAACTGGTCCAATGAGCTACTTTCACTGTTTCATAAACTGTATGAATGTAAGCGTGTTCTAGGTTGGCATCTCGGTCCCAAACTTACACTATCGAAATGGTTAAATATACCCGTCTTAGCTACTACAATAGCTTCATGTTACGCAATTCCCGTCTGTGGAACTCCCTTCCTTTTACTTGCATCCATGACAGTTATAGTCTTCAAATATTCAATTTTAATGTCAATCGACATCTTCTGTCGCCTGATCTAATTCCCCGTCCTTCTTTTTTTCCTCTCCTCAATCACGTCTCTTTCTCTTGCTCTCACCCTCTGTAACCGATTGCATGTTTGTGGTACTCACGCCTTGCTTGGGGTGAAATGCTAACAAAAAAATGCTCCCAAGAAATGGGGAAAAGAGCAGTAGCACAAACAAATCGCATCTGTAAGAACCACCCTAAACACTGACAACGGCCAAAGAGAGGTTTTACATTTTACACACACACACTAACACACACACACACACACACACATATATATATATATATATACATATATATATATATATATATATATATATATATATATATATATATACATACATATATATATATATATACATACATATATATATATATATATATATATATATATATATATATATATATATATATATATATATATGTATGTATGTATGTATACAAATGGAAAATGTTATAGTAGTCCAAACAAGAGAAAAGTGTGTATATTAAAAAGAAGGGAGAAACCGCAAACGTTTTTGTTTGTAATGTGGATTCTTTTGTTTTTTTTATATATTAAATATATATATATATATATATATATATATATATATATATATATATATATATATATATATAAGTCAAAGTAATTCATAGTGTATAAAAGACTATTTTGTAACGCATCATGAGTGCGCATGCACTACCGGCCAACGGTCCTCGGTGACAACGAGGTATTTAACTAGTCTCGATATAGCGCCGCTATCGCTAAATTCCGTGGTATGACTCTGCGAAACAAACTTAGCCCACAGATTGTGCATCCCTCATGCGCCACGCCTACTTCTATCACTTATATATATATATATATATATATATATATATATATATATATATTCCAGTCTCAGAAAACAGTCAAACTCAAGTCTCTCTCTCCCCTCTCTCTCTCTCTCTCCGTCTTATATATATATATATATATATATATATATATATATATATATATATATATATATATATATGAAGACAAAAGACGTAGAGAGCGAGAGGGTGAGAGAGATAGAGATATAGAGAGGGGAGAGAGACTTGAGTGAATTTGACTGTGTTCTGAGACTGGAAAATTATATTCCCTCCGGACGAAAAACTCTTTGTCAAATCGAATCTGAACAAAGAAAGAAGAGACAGAAAAATTAAAACGAAAGAAATCACAAACGCGGAAGTAAATGCTTGAAAGAAAGTAACTTCATCGAAAGTCAAAACTCAGAAGAAAAAAATATATTCATATGAGAAAAAATGCAACATTTCCAATATTTTTTTGCAATCGGGTAAAAAATTTATGCGTATCCCATTTTCCAGCAATTAACGGCCTTATTGCGTTATATTTATGGAAATGATTCCTGTCAATTGTTCCTTCCCGAATGCCAAGTTAGCCAGCGAGACGCATCTAAATTTCCCTTGTCCAATATCCCTACCCCTGCTTCCATTCCAGCCCTTTACAATGGACGTAGAAGGGACATGTAGTTTATCGTCCGGCCGAGCGAACCGCGTGGATGTCTATCTGTATTTTATGATTCATTTCCTTTTATCGAACTGACTGGCCTTTTGTATACAGACTCGGCCCCCCAAGCAGCGCCAAGAAAAATATGGGTGATAAGATCGACTGAGTGAAAATATCAAAGTTGGTTTCTAGTCTGAGAAAATTGGTCTTTATTTGTTTCTTCCTGTGACTTTTCCTTTCTTACAATCATTATCATTATTTTCCTTTCAGAATTTCCTTTTCAGTTTCACTGTAAATATAATAACAAAAATATTCCTAATATTTTAATCACTATTTAGTTATCTTTCATTTTTCTGACACAGAGACGATCACATTCTTAATATGAGTTTTTCCATTTCAAATGCTATATATATTAGAAAATTTATTCAGCTTAAATACAGGCGTAATAAAATGATAACAAATTGCCATACATTCCGGTTCATAATACTTTTTTCTACAGGCGTCTATTTCAGTTTGATTCGAACTGATGATGTTTTCTTTAACTGAGTTCACCTCGAGGAAAACAGTAAAGCAACTAAACACAAGGGGTTTACCGGGGATTAAAGAATTATAAAACTTAAACATTACAAAAAAGCGAGAATAAAAGAGTAATCAGAAGGACTCTAGATAGTGATAGACATTACATTTAAAATTTCGAATATTAAAGTTTACCTGAAATCATTGTGCCAGAAGAGAGTTTCACAAGCGAAAAGTGTGGTTAAAAAAAAAATTAGCAGAGAAGATATGTACATATCTTGCCAAATAAATTACAAATGGATGAGACCACTTCACCAGTGTAATAAAAAAAGATAAATGGTGCAGACACACAACTCCGACGATGTCCGTCTACAAATCCCCATTGCAGACACCTGCTCATGATATTTGTGGTTTATACTGCAATTATGCTGAACAGACCTTAGTTGCAGTTTCTGTGAGTGAGCGCATTATTTGGCGGGATCAACACTCTGAACATTGCTAGCAGGCTAACACACTCGGTCACGATGACTTGTGACTTCGTGCTAGCAAAACCACCGACGGCTGCCAAGAGTCTAGTACTGCAGAAAAATTCATAAATTTTACGTGCGATAGCGAAGTCCTCATCCGAACAATTACTATGGAAATATTTATAGAAAAATTACAAGTAGACAAATTTAGGCGGGAAAAGTGAATGAAGCCAAAACGTCCGAGCTGGACCAATAACATTGATTATACTTCTTTGGATTTGACTGAGGATCTTCAGATATATAACATGATCACAGGACTATATATAGCAGCAATATTCCAATCCTGGACGAATGGTAGTCTGGCAGATGGAGATTTGACTTTCTGCAAAAAAAAAGCATAACAGATAATTCAATTTATCTCCGAAATTTTTATCACAATCTCATATTTATCTGACACTTTAAGATTTAAAACATTAATTTCGTTTTATTTTTTTGTCTCCGACTATATATTTTTTGACTCGGTCAAGTGTAGGTGCTGTTCTAATGAGTCAAATGAAAAGGTATTATTCCAATGACATATCTCTACCTGAGCCACATTGTGCGTTTGTATATTTGCATTTGCTTGTGTCTACATTAAATGGCACATGTAGACCTATGTCACCCACGCACAGCGCAGACATATTCACATGCATTATATAGGCACTTGAATAATCACAGGCACTGAGTGTCTGACAGACAGATAATCTGCTATAAGTTTGTAATATAGTATGGTTGGCACACTCGTATTCGAGGTTAGCACACCCCTATTGCAGACGCATTTCTGTTTATTCAAAACTCACAGAGCCCAATTAAGCTAATAGTGCATCTATGCAGAGAAAACCTTAGATACAGTTTTTTGGGAAAGAGCGTGTTATCTAGCGTGATCAACAATTTGAACAAGGCCAGTACACTAAAACTCTCGGCCACGATGACTTGTAACTTCGTACTAGCAAAGATATCGAAAATAACCATTTTCACTCACAAGGTTTGGGTCAAACCGTGATGTGTTTTTCAGGTCCTTTCAGTGAATTATATGTGGATTATTCGACCATACTGAGATTCGAACCCGGATCTCGTGATCAGAATGCGAACGTGTCTATGATTTTATAATACCGATTGAAAGAAATAATCAAACCATCAACATAATTTCAGTTCAATGTCACTATCCGTGTCTTTCCTATTATAAATAATGTGCTTTTCTTAGGATAGTAAAATAGCAAATATTACGAAGAGGTAAATATTGCAGGGATTTGGGGAGAGCCATGACCAACATTCTTAAGAGACACTATACATAGAAGAAGAAAATTTAATTAATTAATAATAACAGTAAGATATAATTACACATTGAACAATTAACTCTAGATTGGTGAATAAATGAAGCAGACAGTGAAAACAACATGCCCATGTAAATTTGATTGATTTAAATGATGCTTATATATCTTTGCAGCTTATTTAAAGTCAGAATTTATTTTTAGTTCGTACTAACTTTTTGAAGATAAGATGGCTTAAATGGCATAATTCTTACTAATTAATCCAGGATAAGACATGATTTTATACCATCGCGAAGGTATTTACCTCTAAGTGAACATAACGAAAACGAGTGAAATTGAAATCGAATTCCGAGCTATTAACCATTGAACCAATCCACATCCAATGTTAATGCACCTGCTGTTCCCTAGGTACTGGCCAGTGTCGATGATGCTTAACTTCAGTGATCATATATTCAGGTAGAGTAGAAAAAAACAAAATATCAACTTCATCTATCATCTATATGACGTGTCCCTTGACAACGTCAAATATCATGAAACATCAACATTTTCTATCCTTTGTAGCTTTAAGTAATGTCAACTATTTGCATAAACCTATTACGTAGGTAATTCTGTTTCCATCTGGGCCCCTTTTACCTTAAACATATACTGTGAGTGCCAAATATTCTAAAGCCTTTTCCTCATTTTTTTTTTTTTGTTTCTATATCTACATCCTTGAGCAGATTAATTGAAACAACAGCTTTAGTTTCCTTTTTCTCACAATGCTGTTAGTTTTAGACCACTGGAGTGTCACAGTGTAATCGAATTCTATATTTTTCCTAAAACAGGTCATTTGCATTGGTGTGTAGTAATCTATTTTCGGGGTGTATGGTGAAATTTATTTGACCTTGAAAAATATTGTGTCAGCCGTGATTGCATCAGATTTTTGCCAAACCCAGACACCACAGTGAAAACTGTCGATTATTTGTCCTACGGCCATTGTCTGAGATGAACGTTACTCAGAGAAAGCGTAAGAATATTGTAACGCTGCATGAACACACTGGCAAATGTTACCAGTAAGCAGATCAATTTACTATAGTGGCCCCGCAACTATCCTGATTTAAATCCAATGGAAAATCTGTTTTCAGTCTACAAGGAACGATTTCGTGAAATGGACATACGAAGTAGTAACATGTTCACTGGATATGGTTTCAAATACCAAAAAAAAGTAAATTATATGTGGATTATTCGTTTTGTTTCAATTAATTTGCACTCGGGTGTATGTATAAAAGTTTTTTTTTACGATTGCAGAGCATGGATATCCTCAGTACTCTTCATATCCAAGGAGAATTATTTAACTTGTGAATATTGATCGAAGCCTTCTCGTGGGTAAATGACTTTGATGGCAGGAAAAAATTATAATAAGGCTTAAAAATGAAATAGAAAGCAAATGTAAAAAAAAAAAAATCTGCTTTGAGAGTTTTGCCTATCAGAATATCAATAAGAAATATGGCGACCACTTCATTTCCGGTGGGAATATGTTGAAGTGGTTATCTCACCTCACTTTGAAAAATATTAACGAAAAATTGACTAAATATTACTAGCAGTATTATTATTATTATTATTATTATTATTATTATTATTATTATTATTATTATTATTATTAGCAGCAGCAGCAGCAGCAGCAGGAGAATCAACAACAATAACCTTTAACATTGAAATGTTTCCAACTAACTAAATGTAATGCGCTTTCTTTAAATTGGATAACAATCATACACACAGCGACCTACACACATAAGATCTATATATGTGCGTGTGTGCATGTATGTGTGTGTAAAAGTTTGCCAGTTACATATAAGCAAAAACATCGATTATAATTATAAATCGAGAAGAATTGTTGATTATGAATGTAAATTCAATAGTTTATTTAAAAATTCGAATTACTGTCAAGCGATATATCTCTACGTTCAACTGTAACAGGCTTCATATTCTCAATTTTGTGTTTTTATGATAGCATAAATGTATGAGGAAAGATTAAATATGGACTGAAAGTGATCATGTAAGACTCAAATATCAGAGCACATTTTATGAATAATGATTATATATATATATATATTTCATTATATATATGACAAATATATGATTATATATATATATATATATATATATATATATGATTATATATATATATATATACATATATATATCATATATATATGTATGTTTACATAGTTATATATATATATATATATATATATATATATATATATATATATATATATATATATATATATATATATATATATATGATTATATATATGACTGCTATGTAGGAGAATTGATAATTTATAGCAGTTCAGCACTATTTTCTTCTTTTTTTTCTTACGAGATTTTCCGTTTCTTTTTTATTTTGCAGAGAATCGCTATTCCTATGGCCTTTCTTATTTCCGTTTATCATTTTCATTCTCACGTAGCAGATAAATAAATTGTTGTATTTGATATTTCTAAATTTTCCAAACCGTAGCTAAAAATTTGAGCTGCTAAGGAACAAACATTTTTTTTTGTTTCTTTTTTTACAGTTGATTCTCTTTTTCTTTTTATTCTCTTTTTCTTTTCTTCTTTTGTCTGGGATTTCCTGAAGCTTAATTACATTGTGAAACAAATTCAACCGAACATCTTATTAAGATGCGGCACATAATTAATAACGTTGAATCTTGATCCAAATTTTAACAATCGCAATTTTGATCGAATTAAATCTTAATTAACCAAGAGAGAATATATCCTTGTTCGTTTTCAACAAGACATTTGTTTCTACCATTTTGTTGCGGAACATAAAATACAAGAAACCCTCCCTTTGTATAGATATGGTCCCCATATGGCGCCAATTTCTAGATGGATATCACACGTACGAATCGGAGAAATGCGTATACGGCGCCTTATTCGTCCTACGTTTTTCCTTAGTATGAAGTGGACCAATTATAGTAGGACATTTTTTTGGTTTGCTACTAGGAAAATTGATGGAATTTTTTTTTTAAAGCCCCAGGTTAAATATCTATTAAATTTTTCTGAAATCGTCATATTTCCGTGTAAATGTACATGCTGAACTCGAAATAACAATTAAAGTATGATTAGTTAAGAGCAGTAAAAAGGCCGTTAATTAAGCTTCCGTGCGCAAAATGTTCCGCAGTGAATGTAGTTAAACAAGGCCAGTAATGGCCGACGGCTGAACTCAACTGATTCCGAAACTTTATTGCCGGTAACTCCAAAACGGTTGGTTTTATCAAAATTTAATTGTTATTTCGAGTTCAGCATGTTTATTTACACGTAAATATGACGATTTGGGAAAATATTATTAGATATTTAGCGGGGGTCTTAAAAAGCAAATTAATCAAAATGATTTACTGTCATGCAATGTATGTGTTCTTATTAGAATCTATTTTTCCATTTTATAACTCTACGTTGAGTCCTTTCATCGAGTAAAGCTGTTACATGTGGTCACGTGTCTCTGCTTGAGATTCTTGAACATTTCCAAAGAATCTGCATATTATCGGTTTTTACCTGTCATATTGACTTCAGTATAATTATTACCGTAGAAACATGGCTTCTTTGTGCTTTACTATAAATACACTATAAATATTACCGAGGCAATTATTTTGACCAGTATTCCTCATCGACTTTACGAACTTAAGCGCAGTACTAGATTGTCAGTTAGGTCTCAACCCGTTACTCTTGAAATCACTAAATGTAACCGCAGGTTCTATGTTAATATTGTCTTTTATCGCATCTTGTGAAAATTGTGTCCGCCTTTTTTTCCCTCTCAACTACGATCTACAAAAATATCAGTGAAACATCAATCGTTATCATATCTCTCCGTTCATCCTGCTCTTTTATTTTCCTCAACAATTTCCTCCCTAATTTCTCTATCTCCGCAATAACTTTTACAGGGTTTCTAATACTCTGACGAAACCTTTTTGTATTAGTGGCTTTCACGGTCTTACTTTGTGTGAAATATGTATTAGGTTGGTGCAAAAATAATGACGTAATAATGTCGTTTTTTGACGTTAAAAATACAGCCAAAAAACGACATTATTACGTCATTATTTTTGCACCAACCTAATAAAAAAATATATTTAATATGCACAAAGATATAAACCCGATTAAAATTTAACTGAACTTTCTCTACAACTTCAAATATAAATCAAATCAGATTTCGGTATTGAAATAAGCAAAGAGTCAAATGTCCTAAAATCTCCTAAATAAATACTCTTGCTTAAATTTTTATGAAATAAAATGCATCATAAGCCATACGAAGACATGTTACTTTTTATAATCCTATTTATAATTTACGTGATTAAATTATTTACACTATACGCATTAGAAACAAAGAAACTGGTACTGAACTTTTATATGATGTCAGTCTTATATATCAGAGAATGCAAGACAATCACCTCACAGGTTAAGAAAAGTCTTGAACCAACAGAAATACCGTTCTATAGAAGTATATTGAGGAGACCTTAAAACAAAAATATGGGCCACGAAGTTTTAAAGAGAGTTGATAAAAGGGAAACTTATACGTAACATCAGGAAGAGGCAGTTGAAATTATTTGGGGACCTTGTGAGGAAAAAGGGCTTGGAAAATATGATTGTCAAAGCCCATATTGAAAGGAAGAGAGAGAGAGAGAAAGAAAGAAAGAGAGAGATAAAGAGGGAGGGAGAAAGACGAGAAACAGCGTATAACATACTTAGTGAGTTTGAGTTTACTAGAAATCATAAAAAGACACAATTTATTAAGAGCTAAGAGGGACAGAAAATAATGGATAGATATGTTGGCTCACGTCCTACTTTTCGATTCAAGGGAAATTCAGTCTGAAACAGAATCAATTGTTTGATCAACGCGCCTAGATTGTTTTTGTTATTCCTAAAATATGCGCTGATGCTTGCAGGCTACGGGACCCGCTGTTGTAGACCTAACATGCAAATATATGACTACATTGGTGTTGTTAATACATAAAGAAAAGGAAGTGACAACAAATGTTTCAACAAGAGCAACAACACCAGCAACAGACGTAGTAGAAAACAGAAGCCTCGTTGAGCGAAGACAAGCAATCTCTTCAGCAGGGAGATTGCGTTTATGGTATCCAAATACTCCATACAGTAATGCCTAACGAGGCAATGGCCTACATTTGGATCTAGTGACTTAATATTCTTGAGTTCAGTCCATGAACCAGAAAGAGGGTCGAAACCTAACTTAGAATTACGGAAATAAGAACTAAAGTTATCCGTAGACATTTTCAGCGAAACGTGAACAAGCTACGCCCGGAGATTAAATAAAATTTGAAATTACTTGATTGAAAAGTATATGATGAAGACCGAAATATTTGCTAAAAACAAGAAAAAGGCGAACGATATTTCGTGTATTTGTCATAAAACAAATCCCAGATATTCAGATAGAAATAATAACTGAAACTACTTCAGGTCCAAACGTTTCTCAACATAAATATAATTTCCAAATTAAATAAAATTTCTGTAGTTTACCTTTCACATATTTCTGGTGTATACATTCTGGAATCTAAAAATGGAGTACTCACACTCACGCATTACTTGCAAATATGTTGAAATATATTTTTCATATTGTTAATATTGTCTCATTATTATTACAGTTTCGATTAATTTCCTGAATTTTTCAGTTATTCTGGTATCTCATACAAGATATATGATCCCGTTGTAAATAGATTTCATCATGAGAATATCCAACTGCTGATAAAGATGTATGTTCTTCAGAAATAAATTAAAAATTTGTCATATATTAATGGGTTTTATTCCATCTTAATTAAGAAAATTATACATAGCCGGAACACCATAACAGATTAGATACCAATCGTCAGTGGCTTATTTAAGCAACAATTTTGAAAGAAGTAGTATTAAGTTTTTAATATTTCTTTCTCTGAATAACATTTAACCAATAAGTAATACGAATCAGAAATTTCGAACACAACATATAAAGAATAAAAAAACGAAGATTCTTCGAATACCTCTGCTATTTAACATAATTATGCTTTCTAACCACTTAATTCCATCACCATGATTTTACTTGGTATGTATTTAGAACAAGATTTGATTTGTAAAGAGAAAGGCTAGATGAATATTGCGTGAATCGATTGTCTTTTATTACGTCGATATAGCAAATATTCTGCTGAGCTTTATTCATTAGTTCCAACATTTAAAACTTTTTCAGTTAAGACCCGCCTTACTGTGTCCACAGGTTTTAATCGCTCTCATTTCCTATGTATTTATTTTTATTAAGAAGGGCGTTTTTTTTTTAAATGAACTCCAGCGTAAATGGACCCCAGACCTCTACATTTCCGAGTCTAGAGTCTATTGTTATCCAGCCATCGTATCCAAGTAATCTTCTCTTCCTACTTCCTCCTCTTACTTTCTTAACAAACACCTGGTCCAATATCGCTCTACTTTGATTGGTTATTGGTCCTTGCATTTAGTAAACATTAGTAAAAAGAAAAGATCACTTTCTTTCTATGAGAAAAAAGAAAATAATAATTTTTTTTCTCCTGTAGCAGCGTCTGAAAATAAAGTAACTTTGAATGTTTTACAATACGTAAGTTGGGTTGTGTTCAAAGTTGTAAGTACGAAATTTTAAAAAATAACTTCTGAAAATTACTTAAAATATATTTTGACATTTATTTGTTTTATGCTAATCTGACTGCAAAATATTTTTTTCTGCCAGCCTTTGATTTCAATGAAGCAAAAGTAGAAATATTTGACACATTCAATTTTTTTTCATCTTTCTAATGACATAGATTTTTGAAGTACAGTAGAATCCCTGATAACCGAACTAAGAAGGCCTTCCGAATATGAGGAATTGATTACAAAGTTTGAATATGTGGGGTTATATTTAGATTAAAATAACTGAAATCTGGTTCAACATTTATTTTCAATATTTTATAGTAATCAAAATAAACTAATGGTGAGTGAAATATAATGGAATTGACTCTAAGGAAAAATAAAAATTATTTAATGTTAATGAAAATTCAGTAAATTAAGTATGCAGCGTATGCATAACAAATAATGTAACAAGCATATTTTTTTAATTGCAGTTGCATGATGATTCTTTTTCTTCTAATGTCATTCTCAACTTCCTCCGCATTTCATTTTCCTTCTGTTCTTGAAATCTTTTAAAGAAGATAAACTTTTTTTTTAACTTTGCACGCGTTATTGCAATCGTCATAGCTGAATGATGGCTTTCTTTTCATAAAACTGAAAAAAAAACAACTTTTCAATGGCTTTTTCGATTCAGACCAGGTTTCATTACAATCATGCATCTCATCGCTATCTTGTTGCAGATTTGTCTCGTTGTCATCCGTTCCTATTATTCCCATCATCCTTTGCACCAATACAAGCCATTAGGTTGAAATAAGCATAAGCAATTATTTAAAGTAAATTGCCTGAAAAACAGAAATTTCAAATCAGTTACGTATCACACTAATAGTTCAAATATACACATCAACATCATGTCCGGATATGCGGGATTCCGGATATGAGGCACTACGGATATGATGGATTCTCCTGTATATAGTTTTCATACAGTAGAATGCAGTCGTTTTTAATTTTTATAATTAATTTAATTTGTTGAAAGCATTTCCCCCTTGATCATTATTTGCATTCGTTCCAAATATGGACGCGGGTTCGATTTTCAATTCTGACACCATGTAGTTTAATTTAAGTGTATTAAATTACAGGAGGAGGTAAAAGAGGAAATGAAGTCTTTGACGGTTTTGGCGTCTAAATTAGTTAACACGTAGAATTTAAATTGTTTCCTTCCTCATTGATGCTCCGTTTTTATAGAGAAGGGCAAATATCATTTCTTGATAAGGGAGATAACCATGGATTACGCCACAGTTCCAATCTCTAATTCATTTATACTGTGAACAAATGAACATCACGGTTAACGCAATAAGAGAAATAACGGGACAAAGATAGGCTTATTGACGGGATGCCTGAAGGCAAAGGAAATAACTCTGATAATAGAGAAATAAATATAATTCAATTATGGAAATGATGAGAAACCTGAAAATACACAAATATATGGACTCAAAATTTGAAAGTTTGGAATGACATCAGCACTGGATATAAGGAAAGCCGCCGGATTACATAGCCACTCAAAACCGAGGACGCCATTTTGCTTTAATCACCAGATGCCGGCGTTAGTTACAGTTTCTGCAAGAGAGCGCTTTATTTAGCATGATCATCATTCTAAACAAGAATAACAAGCTCAAACCCTCGGTCACGATAACTTCGTGCTACCCAATTTCACTCAAAAGGCCTGTGTTGTTATGGTTTTCAGGGACTTTCAAAAGAAGCCGCACGATGGGATCGCCTTCTCCAAATCATAACATCAAGAAGTTATGGTGAGATTCGAAGATAATTATAATTCGAATTATGATGAAAACAGACTGGAATAGAACAAGAACTGTTTGTTTCCATTAAAAAAAAATACTGTAAAAAGCAATTTGATATTTATGCTCAAAATGATAACATTAGGAACAAGACAAATGCACATAGATATATACATATTTTGTATAGACAAGCTAATATACGGTGGGCAATCCGGCTGCATACACATAGAAACTTAGAACGTAATAAATAAACATATCTGTAATGGATGTTTCTTCCCGTCTAATTCATTCAACTTTTACATCAAAGCGATCTTGTTGTAATCGGAGGGCGTACAATAATTTAATATTGTTGTACAAAATTTTAACACCATAAGATATGCAGATTAAACAGTCTTGATAGTACACACAGGAAGGAAAATTCAGGAAATTGCAAAAGAGAGAAAAAAAAAACGAGAAGAAATTACGAATTATTAATTGTAACAAGACAGTAACAATGGAAGAGCCCAGGATTTGAACATACACTCGAGATCAAGCAAGTACGAAAAATTAAAATATCTAGGAAGTAATTAAACAAAGGACAGAATATGTGACAACAAAATCCGAAAAACGCATTGGAAGGTCAATTCTAAAATATAATCAACATATTAAGAACAATGAAAGTTTACTTAAAAACAAAGTAACAAAGGTAAGAAAAGAAGAAAGGAAAGAAAAGGAACAAATAAACAAAGAAAAGTATACAGAATTATTATGTAATATCGGTCCTCCTCCATGGTAGGGAATGCTGGACATTACATTCATCGATGGAGAAGAAACTTTAAGCGACAGAAACATGTTTCCAGAGGAGGTTGCTGAGAATACTATTGACTAAATAATGGAAATAAAAACATGATTTAGTTAGAACCATAATTTAAATATTAAATTTCTAAGGCACATCATGTTGGCCTGGAGAATTGTACACTCACTGGAGAAAATGAAGTCAGGAGGGACAGGGGAAAGCATCTGAAAATGGATGATAGAACAGGGAGTGGGAAAACGAATAAAAAGCATTACTAACAGCTACAAAGGATAAGAAGTTCTGGAGGGACATAATAACCCACGTTCTAAAGGAAAACAGCACGCAGAAAAACAAAACTATGTAAAATGAAGATAGAAATAAAATAACTGAAATTTTAAATATTAATAAATGATTTATCATGAAGAAAAAAATTTAAACATCCTTCCTTCATCTAGAAATTTCCTTGCCTTATTGTTTTATAAAATTTCACTTAAAACAAGAAAGTAGAATCACTCTCGGTAGAGTGTAGCTTAATGGGAGAAGTGATATGAACGTAACAGCATGCGTTAGGAAGTGAAAGATATGAGATAAGTTGGATATACACTGCTAAACGAATTATTAACGAGGTGATAATTTTCCCTTTTGTCCAAATCATACACATTGGAATTTTTAAAAATTTCCACAGAATGATGGCAACATTTATATGTGCGAAACTTGTAAAAAGTGTGAAATTCCGCTAAAATATACAGAAACTAAATTATAAACGTTCCGAATTATTAGCGCAGTGTAAATCAAACTCATGTAAAGAAAAAAATAACGTTTAAATTTCTTCATGTACTGATTGTTATGGCTACATATAGTGACCGATATGAAATAAAATGAAATTAACAAATACACAGAGTTAAAAAAAATAACAGTGGAGCTGGTTAATAAACTTTATGTGATTCTCTTCTTGAAATGACATGGATAAGGCGCTGGTCCATGCATGTTCTCTGATGTAATGTCACGTGATACAATCACTATTTTTGCCACAACTCCTCCTTGTTTCTAAATTGGCTTCCATTCTTATAAATCGTCGTTTCAGAATGTCCTACAAGTTTTCGATTGGATTTAAGCCTGGAGAATTGGGGACAGTTCATCTTCCGAGGTCCTCAGTAACATAATTATTACATGTACTCCGTGGTTTTATACACTAAATAACAGGGAGCTTTATCTTGAATAAATATGATGGTACTCCAGAACGTGATCCTTTGCTTTTTTTAGGCAAGGTTCAAGTGTACTATTTCAGTAAGGCTATATAAGCATCTGCACTTTCCACGGACTATCATACCCCCAATGATACCAGCCTAAAACATGATATCACCTTCTTGTTGGCGCCTCAAGCATTGATTACGTCTTGATGTCGTCTGTTTACTATCCAAACTTTTGTCCAAACGTCAGGGAAAATACTTGTAGCACGAGATTCAGCCATGAAGAAAACCTTCGAGAAATCAACATTCTTGTTGTCTTCTGTCCATTTCAGACGCTTTCTTACGTGTCATTTGTCAATGGAGGCGTTGCAATGCGTCTCAATGATGCCCCGACCTTTTTCCGAAGATGACATCGAGTCGTTCTAAACACAGTTCTTTCCCCAAGTCACTTGAAAGGTTTTCCGTTGGTCAGGCCTTTTTTATTTACATCATGTTTAATGCACGACAAAGAATGTTGGTAAATAACCCTCGAGTAACCTTTATCGTCCCTCTTACGTATTTTCCTAGGAGCTGCAACAAACCTTTTCACTGTGTTAGTGATATTTTCCAGTAATTTTGGAGATATCTAATGTTGGTTTATGTTGTGCAAGTTCAGATCTTCCCAGAAGCGATTAAATCAATTGCGCCCCATGAATGCACGATTATGAAGTCATTCGTTAATAATTTGCAAAACTGAAATATCGTTTTGCTCATGCTAATGGCTGTAGTTTGTTTACTCTTGCGCAGAATCTTACACTTTTTACACAGCGCATGCTTACACCTGATGACATCATTATGTGAAACCTTTGGTTAAAACCAACGTGTAGTTGTTGAACAAAATGGAAAATGGCGACCTCGTTAATAATTAGTTAAATAGTGTAAAAGACCGTGCAATTAATGAGGTTACACTATTTACACTGTTGGACAATTGTCCTTTTCTTTATTCACAACCATTCGGCAGGTAATATAAGTTGGAATTTCTGACGATATATTTAGGAACAATGAGGATCTCCCCCACTCTGGGATGCGGTTGAAATTATACAGAGAACTTCACTGGAAATAGGAAAACTTGAGCAATCAGCGCATATGCTAAATCCCAAAAGTCTAAGCCGACCAAACATAGCCATGAATACAATATGGGCAATAGCAATAAAGAGTGATAGAGAAAAAGAAAAAGAAAAGTTGTAATACGAGCTGTGATACGAAATGGTTACTGAGAGATTAGGTTTATAAATCCCAAAAAATCACTCCCATGTGCCAATGGATAAAAGTGTTCGTTCAAGGAATCTAAACAGTGATTTGATCTAAAGTGTTGCGTTCAATACGTAGCATCAGGAGAGTTGAAAGAAAAATGGCACTTAGAACTAGAACAAACTAACCCCGTAGACTAGATAAAGAGTTCGTGTCCAAATTTCAAGGTATATCAGCTGAAGAAGGTGAGAGCGTACTACAGTTGAAATGTCGTGAATATTACAGTAAAGATGAGGATAACAGACCGAACAATGGAAACTATGTAAATAGTTGCAGCACTTCATATTAGAAAAAATAGTCAAACAAATAGGTTATGATTGTAAAGTTCAAGGAAGCAATCAAAGAGGGATTATTTTTCTATAATAGTGTTTAATGGTTTAAAAAAAACAACATGCAACTTACTCCTTGCATTTAGATTACGGATGAAATATAAGTGGTTTGATTTCGGGAGATGGGCGTGCATGTTTTGTCCTAACTGTAAAATTTTGAACTAATGAAACTAAAGAATTGAGTTCATCAGAAATCCCGATGGAAATATCGATAAATGTTCCTTGGCCTTATGACGTTATGTCTCCGTGAAAGAGGCTGCAGATTGGAGAGTAAGCCATCACTCACAAGATCGCGTTATCATGTATTGAATGTGAAGATTGACCAACTTTATCACAATAAAGACAGTAAGATTTGGTCTAACTATGGAAAACAACGTTGGAAAATCTGACTTGCATTTCCATAAAAATCGCATAAGCTGACATGTCTAAGACGAAAAATAATACACTGTTCTGCTGGTGTTGCCAGGGGTGGCAGTACTTCCTTAGTCACCGAAACTGTGTTATCTCCCCTAAGATAAGCGTTGTTTAGATGTAACACAAGGCCGAAAGTATGATGCGACCAGTGAGGATCGAACTCACTACCTAGTTGTAAACTGATCCAGCAAGACAAAAGCAAGTGCTAACCATTACAAGACGACGGAGTGCCCAAATGTAGTCATACGAGTCGTGATCGCATATATAAAAAAATAAGACCAGCTACAGTACCCCACACAAATTCATAAATGAAAAAAGCGCATTATACACATATTTCAAACGATTAGTATCGCTATGAAGACATTCCATGAACCACCGACATTCTTCTTAGGAGGCACGGTGGAGTAATGGATAGCGGCTTGGATTGAGCAATCAGAGAGCCGAGTTCGAATTCCAGTCGAATCCATTACATTCTAATACATTAATAATACATTACATGCTAATACCTTTGGGAAAGGTGTGAATCGTCTTCTCCCTCCAGCTATGGGTAAATAGCAGGACAGACTGGGTTCTATAGCCTTGGATGACAACTGGTCTAGGAGAAAGAAAACTCTGAATTCAAAACCTTCGGAGTGTCGTTTGGGGACTTTGTGTCATGTAGTGCACCAGGTCTCTGTATTCGGCCCTTCACAAAAAAAAGTGTGGATGGTTCTGCACGAAACCTTCAGCACTATAATCAAATCTCAAGTGGTATACATGCGGGTTTGTGGGCTGCCTGTGAATTTCAAATTCTCATGAAACTCCAATATTAGAGCTGGCTCAACCCACCCCGGGTGAATGCCGTTACAAGAACAAGAGAGAAGAACCAATATTCTTGAAGTATATTTTTATAACACTCGAGAGAAAATCACCGTATAATAATATTTAGAAAATCCAAAAAAATAAGAGGTTCAATATTGATAACAATTTATGACACATAAAAAAAAAAATATTTTCTCTGTTGTCTTTAACTGTTGGTTGATTACGGTGTAATATTCATTTTAATATAAAGTGAATGTATATATAGAGAATCCCCTTTTTATTGAAATGTCGACCAAAATACATTTCCCCTTGCAATTAAATAAAAGAAGAGAAATATTTCGTGATAAAGGACCTCTTCGAACGCAAATAAAATATATATCGTCGTTGGAATGTAAATATATTTAAGAGCCCAAAAAAAAAGGACTATTTCTTCCTATTCTCTGCATATTTCCCAAGCAGTTCATTCATTATTTGCCACTACCAATGTTAATGTAATATCATTTTCGTTGTTCTTTTTTGCTGTTTCCGCTTTTCACATTTTAGGTTTCATTTGTGATCTAATATCTATTTGTCTACTTTTGTTGGCTTCACTTGTAGGGCTGTATTCTAAATTGATTTAAAAGCCGGACAGTCTACAGGAAATGCTCGAAAATGTTTTCGCCAAAGCAAAGGTTTCTCAATATCAGCCCCATGCTCAGTGAATTTATTTGCTGGTTTTACTTATCTCAGATGGCCGTGGCCGCTTCAGGAGAGATGTAGAAGGGCACTTATAAATGAAAATAAACGAGCTCATAAGTTGGGGTAATAAATAGTTAACCGTTTTCGAATAAAATATTGGTGTTATACTTGACAAAAAAGTAAGCTTTTCCTCAGGAGAAATAGGTACATGTCTACGCTTTCTTCACCAGTTCTTAAAAGTAGCCGAGTGCACTAGGGATTGTTCAAGGGTCGCTCCCAACCGCCGAATGGGTAGCACGTGACCTCACCATTTTGTAAAATTGGAAATGCGAATTTTGGATAGAGGAGTAAATAAAAATGAAATGATTTGAGAATTATCTAAAAACATTATACATTAATAAGTAATTATTTTATTCTAAAATCCACCAAAATTCGGAAGCGTTTTCCTGAAGTGTATCAAATTACTGTTGGGGTCTGCGAAATTTTCAAAAGGAATAAACATTAGAAATACTTTCAGGGATTAATAAGATTTTATCTGTAGAAAATAAAAGTACAGTTTAGAGAACTGATGCAACAATTAAAAAATAAATATTATTGAATAAGTAAGGTAATTTTTAAAAACACCTACATAAACTTGTTCCATTTAAGCAACCCATTTCAACATTTTCTCCCCCATGAACAGATATATCTTCCATTGGTACTATAAAAACATATCAATCCAGACAAAATATAATGTTATCATATTTTACCAATTATTTACTAGACAGATTTTTCTCGGCAGAATATTTATATAATATATACATATCAATTTAAAATTCTAAAAATTCTTGACATTTAAAAATAAAAGCTCAAAATACTTTCAAATCAATTTCTTCTAAAATTAGATAGTATACGTTTCAGACCCCCACCTGCGAGAGTCGGCTGAAAAGTTTATAGCCTGTTACTCTTAAATAATGTGACAAAATGAAGTTTAATTTTCGGGTTTGCAGTATTTGGCCCCATTGTTGATGCATTCATGTTGGTCAATAACGTTATCAATGACAGATACGACGTCATCATCACTGCTCTAAAGGTTCTCAGCCAAGTGTTCCAAACCCAGAACACGAATATATACGAAAAAAATGTCTTTCTTATATAAACGTTATATTAATAGGTACACGTATTTGAACTTTAACCCCTGACTTTTTGTTGTTGTTGTTGTTGTTGTTTTATCTCAAACAGTAAAATAAATAGATTGAGAAGTCTTACTAAATAAAAATTACCACTTCGGAGCATCAAAACTATCCTGATTTTCACCATGGAAAAAAATATATATATATATATATATGAAAATATACTTTCAAGTTATACTATGTATATTGATAAAAGTATTCGTTATCAGAGATACCGCGTATGAAAATATCAAATTGTCACCGCGATCAAAAGCATGCTTCAACGTAATCTTTAGTGTTTGTGTGTTGTTTGTCTCGACCTTTCTTGCATGCAGTTGTGTATTAGGGGAATTAACATCTATTCTGTTATCCTGGCAGTTAGTAGTTGGACAGTAACTGTTTTGTTTCAAGTTATTCTAGAGGCTGTTGAGTAGAAATAATTGTGGATCCAAAAGGGGTTATTTAACATTTACTAATTTGTTATTTGTTATTTAATTATTTGTAGGTGTTTATTATTATTAGATTTTCTTGTATTTATTTTGTTAATTCATATATTATTTATTTTTTCTTTATTTCTGCATTTATATGTTTTCCGAGATTAGTTATACTATTTTTTAAAAGAATGTTACATAAACTGCGGTATATATTGTGGATATAATTGCATTTTCCATATTTGCATTTTAAAACGTATCCGTTTTAGGTTTTCGATTTTTATTTAACATATAAGAAATCTGTTAACCAGACTAATTCGGCATGAGTTCTCATCGTTTATTTAGTATTCTGTGATATTTGGGAAGATCATTATTACATTTTTTTTTTATTTACTGTTGTAGGCTGATACTGTTTTACATATTTTCTAAGATATCTCTGGTTTAATTTGTATTTTTTAATTTCTCATATGTGTTTAGAAAGGTTTGCGCTGATCATGAATTTACTATTTGCATAAGATATTTTGCGTGCATAATTTCTATTCCATTTCATTCCAGTTACTCCCATATTTTTCTTCGTTATCTGCTGATTTTACAATGAGTTTGTAGACTATATTGTTTTGCTAGCAATTGCCATTTAAGGGACATCGTTCTTAGCGCTGCAGTTACAAATGCGTGTGGTATGTGCTGGTGGTTGTTTTTGCTTGTTATTTTATTATTCGTGTCATTTTATTGTGTTTCTGTTAAATGCGGTGAAGTGTTTGTGTATAAAGTCTAATGAATATGTTTCTTGTGTTTGTTTTCGCATTTTTGTTGGACAGTTGTTTGAAACAAATAATATTTCTTTACCTGTTAGCTTGTTTTGTTTTTTGTTATTCTCTGTGTAATTGAGTGTTATCGAAAATCTACTATATTTACTATTATTTCTTAATATGTTTAGCTTTGTTGAATATGGTTTCTCAGGTATAATATCAGATAACATTTTGTCGACATATGATTTTAGGTTGATGGTGGCACATATAAAATGTATACATGTGCACAAGAAAACATTATTCCGCGAACGATGTGTGAGTAGACACTGCCACTTGGAAAGAAGTTCACTGCACAATCCAAACATTGAATACAGCGAACAATTGCGTAGATATTCATGCAACGACGCATGGATGCGCATATACGACCAGTTTCACATTGTTCATTCATTTATGTTCGTGTGAGCTGCAATGCGTGGATATGCGTGTATGTATATTTGCGTACGAATGAGTGGCGTTCCGACGAAAATTTTTCCTCCCGCTACTATAAATATATCCAAAATTAAAAAATTAATCACTTTGTCTGACAATCGCAAAGAGCATGAAACCCAGGGTCACAAGCTCACATCAATCCAACTAAATACGTTAGCTCTATCACTGATATTGAGCGCTTGCCAAAAAGTACCGCGCATATATATATATATATATATATATATATATATATATAGTGTCACCCGGTTATAGTAGAGTTATCGGGACCGGAGAAGAAGTATCTTATATCCGGGTTTGTCTTATATCCGGTTCCTTCTCTTATATCCGTGTTTGGTCTATTATATATACAGTGTAACCCGGATATAAGAGAAACTCGGATATAAGAGAGATTTTATCTGGTCCCAAAACAGAGCCATACTTACCTAAACAAAATAGACCAAACCCGGATATAAGAGAAAACCGGATATAAGAGACTTATTCTCCTGTCCCGACAACTCTCTTATATCCGGGTTACACTGTACATTAATGCAGGCTCTAATTTGGAACCAGATAAAATCTATCTTATATCCGGGACTCTTATATCCGGGTTACATTATATATATATATATATATATATATATATATATATATATATATATATATATATATATATATATACACATTTTACACACACACACATAAATAGATAGATATATGAGGGTTTTTTGCATGATAATTTTAATGAAACTCAGCTAGGTTGGTAATATATAAAACTGTGATAATGTTTCTTTTCCTTGCAGCAATTCCCTTCATTATATCTAATGTAGACGTTTATTTGTCCAGGTTTGATTATTTTCTATGCATGAAATTTGAAGATTACATTATTTCGTTTCTGATGATTACTTTCTGTTTGCGTGTGGAAGTGTTTGCTAAGGCGAGAGACGGAAAGTGGACGTACGCAGAAAAAGGCAAATAAAAGTTTAAGGAATTCATCAGATTTCCCCATAAGTATACATTTTTGTTCATATATATATATATATATATATTTGTAAATATGCAAGTCCTTGCATTAATTCAGAACAGTAAACTCACAACAATAATTGGCAAATATACATTTATAAAATTATCGTTGCCACAGTTACAAGCATAAAATGGTGTACAAAAATGGAGATCGAATAAGATTTTCCTGTTATTCGGAAATAGGGGCATCCACTAATTCGCGATACCTATGTTTTAAAATTAATATTTCAAAATTTTAAAAAAAGCTTTCGTGAAGCTTCCATTTAAATTTTTATTCAAACATAAAGAAATAAACTGAATATCTCTAATACCCGTGTGCATTTCAAACAGAAATTATTAGGTTGGTGCAAAAATAATGACGTAATAATGTCGTTTTTTGACGTATTTTTAACGTCAAAAAACGACATTATTACGTCATTATTTTTGCACCAAACTAATATATATGATCGAAATCGAATTATTTTTTTTTCTAAAATAGCTGTGTAGCGTCATTTTAGTCATCCTATGTATTTGTCCGTATTTAAAAAAAATCTAAAAATAAAACATGCTTTTCTGAAAATTTATTTGGGTAATATTAGTTGATTTAAAATGTAGTTAGTCTTATTTAAGATAAGACAAAAATTATTTACTTTTAAAATAACACAGAAATGTATTTTAAGAACAATAGTAGCGATGTTTTTAACCGACATCATCCATGATTACCTGATTGACGAGCAATGACCAATGTTGATAAAGTGTTGACAATTTTGTTGTTCTACGGAGACATTATCTCTTAAAGCATGATTTAAGAAAATGAGGGGTGAGTAGCTTTTTTTTATATAATATTTAATCGTAATAATATTCGAAAATATTCCCCGTAATATAATTTTAGGAATGTTGAGTTTACATTTATTATAGTCATCGCTGTTATTTTCAGATAATGGCGTGTATGTTCACCCATACTTTTAAAATGAACATGTTTATAAACATAAAAAAATAAATTAAAAATTATTTTTAAAATCTTAGTGCTTGAGGATTTGTAGCAAGTTTTTCAATTTTTGATTAGTAAATACATTTTTCACTTAATAACAATATCACCTAGAATATATGGAATTAAACTTATTATAATTAAAATAAAAAATAAAAAGTTTTCTTGTAAAAAAACTCATTATTCACCAAGAAATAATTCTTATATTGTAATGTCGTTAACATATATTATTTCCAATTAAAAAGTATATCTAATTAAATAATGTCATAGTTTTATTACTTTTTTTATTTAACTATTCGGAGCCGAATTTCCGAAAATGTGTGACTGTTTAAAAAAAAAATGTGATTCACATTGTCCAAGGAAACTTGGTTTTAACTAATAAAAGTAATTTAGCGATCAGTATTTAATTTATCAAAAATTCATGTAATTAAGAATGTGGAGAAACAGATGTAAATAAATATATTTTTTATCATGATTTTCTAACGATAGGGAGTTCAAATATAATTTCATTCATTTGTGAATAAGTCCTGAAAGTTTCATTAAAATCTGACAATTTAATATTCATATCACTGTTATTTTTACCGAAAAAACGGGCTAAAATACCCATAGATATTCTTTTGTCCACCGCTGACGCCAAGAATGAAACTGTTTTTAACCAAAATTTCGAATGTGGTAGTTTAAAGAATTTAATAAGATACTTGGTCTTTTATCTAAAAATCAAAAATAAACATTTAGACGTTAAAACTAATTGGTTTTATCAAGTTTAGGATTTTTTCATGGTATGTTCTTTTTCAGCGAAATAATAGACGACCCTAATTTACAATATTAAGTCGAATCACAAGGAAAGGTAGGGAGAGGCATAAATACTATAGATAATTAATATATATATATATATATATATATATATATATATATATATATATATATATATATATATATATATAAGGTGCAATTAATTTACAAATTCATGAATTATTCATACATAAAACAAATACAAAGGTTAATGATTAAATGGCGAGAAATCCATCTTCGGAACCACTTGGATCAGTTATTTTAATTTCAATAAACAGATTTGTATATTATTGAATTGTTCGCGAAGATGGATTTCTCGCCATTTAATCATTAACCTTTGTATTTGTTTTATGTATGAATAATTCATGAATTTGTAAATTAATTGCACCTTTATTGAAACTTTCGGATAATAAGGCAACATTACTGTAATTATTGAACAATATAGTTCATGCCACATTGATGGAAAAATTACCAGTAAAAAAGAATTCTCTTATCACTACATTTGTACATAAACGCAGAACTTTAACCTTAAAATTTATATTCAAACTCAGCGTTGCGACTGCACGTTCCAAAACAATAACACACATTTCTCATAGCATTTTTTGGATTACAACCTTGTTTTCGTTTGTCCACTTATTACTGAGAGTATAAACAAGAACACAATATATTTCATACCTGAGGATGTCTGTAGGAACAGACGAAAGCTTGTAAAATAAAAAGATCTAATGCAACGGGAATTTATAAAACAGGATCGTTTCATTCATAAACAGATTCGGGGTTTTTGTATATTATTGAATTCTTCACGAAGATGGATTTCTCGCCATTTAATCATTAAACTTTGTATTTGTTTTATGTATGAATAATTCAGGAATATATATATATATATATATATATATATATATATATATATATATATATATATATATATATATATATATATATATATATATATATATAATATGACAAACAGGAACATTTTTTGTGACGCATTTCAGCCGTTAAGATTTCATCGGACTAGTCTATGTTGATGTTGACACGTCTACGCATACGCACTAAACGAGAGACGCAGTCAGTTTTAAAAAGTTTGAATTAATATATTTGGAAGAATATTTTTTTTGTTTCAATATAGCCAAATTCAGTTGTGTTCTTTTTCTGTTTATTCTTCTCTTCATGAACAATGGCCAGTCCTATTAAATCCTAACGGATGAAACACGTCGCAAGGAATCTTCCAGTCCGTCATATTTCTCTAAATACTGTTTATTTATATATCAATTTATACAAAATTACACAGAGTAATTAGATATAAATTATAATACTGAGTCCGATGGATAAATTGTCGCCCTATGATATTTTTTTAAATTTCGTGCATGCGCGTTGTTTGTTTTTGATTTTGTTGACCTGGTTGAAGACAATGGCGATTTCATCGAATAAATTTACTCTTTAGTATTTCCAGATAGTTTTTGTGTAATTTTGGTAAATGTATCTGTTAAAATGAGATGTCAGTGTTATTTTAATTTTTTCGTAAATTAGACGGCAATTTATCCATCGCGACCTGTATCGTTATAAAATAATTGTAAATGTAAACACTCTCCACACGTTTTGTACTTTGCGCATGTCACATGAATTAATAATTTTCAATTTTGCGTATTTCTTTCCGGTCCACATATATTCCGGGGAGGAACACAGTTTGCTAGGGGATTATTGATTTTATGTAATTATAGTTGTTTTTCTATTAGAATGCGAACTAACCAAGTCTAGATAACTTCGCCTACCTTGATATTTGATCCACAGCTACTGGGAGAATTGATAGATTCGTAGAGTTCCCAAGGATTATTCTGCAGAAATGACGTAAACAACTTGGCCAGAATTCTACACTCATTTAGAGCCGAGTCACAAAACGCTAAACACATTCTTCCTGCGTTACAAATAATAACTAAAAAACAGGGAATAAATTATAAAATCTTTCACTATGGTATTACGAATATTAGTAGATGTTCCCAAATATCTGTCGTACTCTCTGCAAAAGCCAAGGATACTATAAGTAGTCTACAGTCATAAGAAATAGAAGTCTGTCTTTTCACCACTGTTCGACAGCAAGACACCAACGTAACCCAGTTTTGTAATTATGATATTGAATATGTAAGTAAATAATTGAATGATTTCAATCCATTATCTGTGGTAAAATTAACATCCTTATATCTTTACGATTCATAATTTGAAAATGCCTTCAGAAGAGATGTGCTGAACAATTATTCTATCAACAATTATACTATCGCAAAAGACTTCAATTGTCCGAACAAATCTTAAATGAAGTTTTTATGTTTACAATGTTAAAGTCAATCAAACAAATCAATGAACACCCAGTTACATTAAGTAAATTTGCTGAACTAAAATCTATTGAAGCTACCAACAGAAACTCATGCCTTTCCTCCTCGCAAAAAAAGAAAAGCATACTGAAATCTCATGTAATATCAGCCTTCCTATATGTCAGTGAATGCTGAACAATCCCCTTACATCAAAGATAGACTTGAAGCAACAAAAATCTGTTACTGCAAAATGCTGCTGGGAAGAACATGGGTCGAACATACGCTCAACTTCGAGGTTTTAGTGAAAATAGAAACAAAAAGGAAACTTACACTTAGAATCCGGAAGAAACTGTTGCAATTTCTGTGCTACATAATGAGGAAAGAAGCCTTGGAGAATTTGATACTTACAGGGCAGATTGAACGCAAAAAGGAAAGATAAAAACAACGGATAAAGCTACTCCATGAACTTGAGTAAATTGTTGAGTGAACAGGGATTAGGGGAGATAGCAAAAAGACAAAATGGATAAGCAAATGTTTTTTGAGAAAATGGTAAGAAAATGTCATTGATATTTAACATTGGGAGAGTTGAAATTTCTATGGCACATAATGAGTAAAGAGAGCTTGGAAAATCCGATACTCACAGGGCAGATTGAAGGCAAGAAAGACAGAGGAAAACCTCGCGTAACCTACTTAGCGAACTTGAGTAAATCGATGGTAGAACAAGATACAGGAAAGATAACAAAAAGACAAAATTTATTAAGATTTACAAAGGACCGGAAATTGGGGAGAACCATTATCGCAAACGTCCTGAAGGGACACGGCAAATAGAGACAGAAAATGTTTAATTAACCTTCGTTTCTTGAAAGTCATACTTAAGGCATAGAATGTGTATATAAATTAATTGTTGACGAGTAAGAACGGACTTTGATTAAATACAAGAATAGTTGACGAGTAACAAACGGCCTCAAAAATCTAAAGAAAAACAACTTTATTACTGATTCCTATAATTTTATTTAGTCAGGTTTTTAGTCCTGATGGTTAGATTTGTTCAAACAATTTGTAAAAACTGCCTACTACCCTATTTGGACGAGTCTTTCAACATAAACTGTAATATAGAACAAAAGAACGCATGCATTGATTCTCACGTAGGAGTAGAAGACTCGTCTAATGTCGTAGAATGACCTGCATCTGAAATTTATTTTATTGAGAAAGGTTTATGCATTGCCAGTTCCACACTCTTGTTCAATGCCCGCCATCTGCTTTCTGTTGCAAAGGCTGTCTCGAAATGAGCGACGTGCAAGGATGCAGATTATATTTCGGAGTGACCTTCCCCTAGACAGGTTACATTGCAAGGTACCAGAGCACTTATCTGCCCAACAAATGTTGACTCTAAGGCCGGTTGTCACCAAAGGCTATAGAACCCAGTCTGTCCTGCTATTTACCCATAACTGCAGAGGGCTATGTAAGTGAAAATAATGGAACCGACTGGAATTCAAACTGGGCTCTCGGATTCTTCAACCCGTTATCGACATTGCCTCCTCATATAACAAAAGAATAAAAAAATAGAAAATAATATAAATCAATCTATATAACAGAGTAGATTTTAATTTTAGTCACCTCGGCTATCCGAAAATTGATAATCCCGCAACAACTGAGCGCTAGCTGAGCAACACCGCATGTTACATACCCTCACTTATTCGGGAGATTAATGAGAGGATGGGAAGGAGGAAAGGATGAAAAGAAACAAGTTGTGAAGTAGGGATTATCGTATTTTAAAAGATTAAAAAAAAACGCTGCATGTGATTAATTCATCAGAAATGTTCATGAATGTCATTTATAAATTCCCTTACATTGAATTAATGCGTTTGCTCTCTAATTGTTATTTAAAGTATGTATATTCAGCAATACAAATTAGAGATAAAACGCATTAATTCAATGAAAGTAAATTTATAAATGACATTCATGGACATTTAACGATGAATTAATCACATTATTCAATGTATATTCAGTAAAAAGGAGGCACAGTGGAGTAATGGATACCGGCGCGGATTGAGGAACGGAGAGTCGAGTTCGAATTCCATTCGAAACCATTACATTCACTTACGTGCTAATACCATTGAAAAAGGTATGAAAATGCTTCTCAGCTATAGGACTTGGATGGTAATAGGTCTACAGCCGAAAAAATTGTCTCGTCATATATCGAAAGATACATGATCGCCTACGCGTGTATCAGTTATGGCACATAACTGACTGACTGTTATTCAGCATTAAATATAGACGCAGAGGTAGGAACATTCTAAAATTCCTTGTTTCCTGAAATTATGACTATCATGGAAGTGGTTTAACGTTTACTCTCTCAGCAGGGTCATACAAAGCCCTAAGGCAATTTTCCCAAATCCCTAGAATGCTATATTTATTAAGAGCTTTTACATATTTTGTTTTCCCTGTGGCAAAGAATCTCTTTCAGAACGGGTGCCGGTATTTACCGAGTATCTTGTATTCTTCCAAAATAAAAGCAATTTTATTCTGTTATAAAAACAAAAGCATGGCATAACTGTAGGAATACACCCCATCTCGACCGAGGGAGGTGTTTGCGTAGGGAAAGCAGTAGCATCAACCATCATTGTAGTTCCCCTCCACCTTTTGTTATTTCCTGCATGTTTGGAATGGAGCATAATATCAAAGGGCGAAATAAAGGCAGTTAGAAACGAAAATTCTGGTCTTGCTTTTGGCATTTTACGTGCATGGAATCCTAAATAATAGGTTTTCGTATGTAATGCAGGAATGGAATTTTACGTATGTCTCACATTTCTAACTCACCCATCTTATATCCTAAAATGAAAATCTACGAACGTATTATTAGATTGATTTATATTATTTTCTATTTTTTACTCTTGTTCTTATTACAGTTTACGTTGACAAACTCATAACAAAAAGAGGGAGTTGTAGGTAATTTTTTAAAATGATTATTGGAAAACTAACCCGCAGGACCAAATATCTCGGCTAGATGAAATTATAGGAATCAGTTATAGAGTTCACTATTTACATTATTCGGAATATTCTTCTCATCTTTGTCGTCATATTTATTACAATGTTTCGGCCGTTGTACGCTCAGGCTTTCTTCAGATGGTTGGAATGTCGAACTGAACCCTTTATTTTGCTCACTGTTGTAGACTGTTCAAGTTCCCCGTGCTATGTTTAATGGATGTCAGTTAGCAGTTATCTCCTGTTAATTCCCCTCTCCAAGTTCTCCACTGCCTAACCGGGTATTGAACTCACACTCTTTGGGTCCTGTCACTGGATCTAACCAACGCCTTTATCCACTGTGCCATGTGTCCTGAAGAAGGCCGGAACGTACAACGGTCGAAACGTTCTAATAAATATGGGGACAGATATGAGGACAATAGTGCGAATAATATAAATAGTATACATAATAACTCATCTCAGTAATATAGACAGTTATAGAAATGTTTTTCTTTAGATATCTTTGGATCCCTGTGTTTCTCGTCTATTATTCTTGTATTTAATGAAAGCCCGTTGTTACTTGTTCAAAATTTATCGGTATATTTCATCTGTTTATTATTTTACCTTTCTATGCTCTGACATTATAGATACTGTTTTCAGCCGAATTTTAGCCATCCATTTTCAGGTTACTCTTTTGTTTTATAGGAAATATTTAATATTATTCCATCTTGATTGCTCATTGCAACATAACTATGTATAGTGATTTACTAAACATAACTTAGATGTGCTACAAGTCCGAAAGTAAGTAGCACTCATAATTGATATAGCGAGACAAGCTATTAGACTACACCAAAGTGCACTAGCAGTACTAAATATATGCATGCAGGGATTGAACCCACTACCTATAAATGAGTGCATTTTTTATGTAGCTCTTATAATAATGAGGCCACCTTGAAAAGAAAAGAAACTGCAGCAGTATTTTTTGAGTATTTTAAATCAAATATCAAACGGTTCGATGTTCCTGGCGATTTGGCAGGTTTATCATATTTTTGCTTCGTTTTATCTTTATTATTTTTAGATGATGGAATCATTTATTTATAAATAATGAATAGCCATCACATATTATTAGAATCGAAATACAGTGTGAATTTTCTTTTTAGGAAAGTTCGTTCTATTCACAAATTTATATGTGTTTTTTTTTTTTTTGTTTTTTTTAATTTTCTTCTTCGTGTGCATCTGTGAAGGAATTGTAGCCGAGTTTCACTTTCACAGACATAGCCTTGCAAAAGTTTGAATCCAATTTCTCTTTGAACAACGCCTAGGGTACAAAAACAGGGAAAATTGGATTCTCTAGCCTGTTTAGAAGCTTTTTAAGGAAAGAGTAATAGAAAAATCCAAAACATGTTGGACGTGAGGTTGGCAAATCTATATATAAAATTCCACCTGCTACAAGATATACAACACCAAGACGCCGCGTAATGTTCGGTCTCTTTACTGCACACAATTAACTTAATAGAGACAACATGAAAAAAAGATTATGGAAAAACATTTAAAACGAATTAATAGAAATGTCATGTATACAAGAATAGCAAGAGTGATGATAATTATATTATATATATATATATATATATATATATATATATAAATTATGTCTACATATATATAAATATACATTAATATATATTTATATATATACTATATATACGCTGTGGTGCAAAAATAAGTGAACGCCTTAGATAATATTTTTTAAAAAATGTCGCTTTTTTTCCAGATGATAAACAAATCTATATATTAATTTAGAAAAACCATTGTTAAATCAGTTACAACTACTTTCAATTTTTTATCAAGCTAGTATAAAAAATATCAATTAAAAATTAAGATGTACAGAAGTAAGTGAACCCATACATTTAATACTGGTTAAATGCTTCTTTCGTGGTTACAAGGATAACAACTCTTTTTCTGTTATTTTTTTAAAGGTCTCTGGCAATAGTGAATGCTGAATTTTGACTATCGTTGGTAAAATCCCCAGAATTGCTAGATATTACATGGGCTTCGTGCATGCACTGTGTTCTTTCACTTATTCTCATATGTGATTAGTTCAGAATTTTAATAAGGCTGTTCCACAACTTGAAGTTTCTTTATAACAACTCATGCTTTTATGGATCTTCTTTGATGCTTCAAATCATTGTCCTGTTGAAAGTTCCAACCCCGTCCTAAAACTAGCTTCCGAACTGAGGACAAGACAGTTTTTTATTCAAAATTGCTTGGTATCTTGTAGAGTCCATTATCCCCTAAATGCATACTATTTTGCCTGTTCTAGCTGCAGCAAAGCATGCCCATAATTCTGTCACCTCCATGTTTAATGACTGTATCAAAATATCATCAAAAGACGTATCTGTAGCTCGGTCGCCAAAAATGACATCTATTGTTCATCCCCGCCTTATGATCTAGTTTAGACTCATCCGACCATAAAACATTCTCCCAGAAAATTTTAGCTTATTAATATGAGCTTGGGCATAGTTGAGGCGGGCATGTTTGTGCTATTTCTTAAGCAGTGGCTTTTTCTATGGATTCTGCTATGAAGATCGCTTTTGTTCAATTTCCTCGCACAATAGATGTATGCAAATTTAATTCCAGTTTTGGCCAGTGAGCATTGGTGGACCCAAAAGATCACAGCAGGATTTGCCTGGAACTTGCTGAACTAGATTTCTACTTGTTCTAGCTTTTATTATTGACGGGCGTCTACTTCAAGTTTGTGATGTCATCATGCCAAAGGTCTTCCATTTATAAATAATTTGTTGCACAGTGCAGAAGTACAAAGGAAATAGATAGTCTTGACAGTTTTTATTGACATCTGCATCTTTATAGGTTTCAACTATGCGATATTCTAATGCTTCAGGATGTTCTTTTGAACTTTGTATATAAATTCCTCTTTTTAAATGTAGTCTGCACACATTGGGTTATACAGTTTGACTGCATTATACACAGCTTATACAAAAAGAACACCTGTAATCATGTGAAAACATAAATAGAACGTGTATATGTAAGCGTTCATTACATTTGCACATCTTAATTTTTCATTCATAAAGTTATTGCAACTTGATAAAAATCTTTTAAATTGTTGTAATTGATTCAATAAAAGTTTTTCTTAATGACTATATAGTTTAAGATTGTTTGGTCATCTGGAAAAAAAGAAAATTATTGTAAATATTATCTTAGGTGTTCACTTACATTTGAACATCAATGTATACTTAATAACATACATGAATATACATGTAGATATATCATGTAAATATTTATCAATACACACACACACATTATATATATATATATATATATATATATATATATATATATATATATATATATATATATATATATATATATATATATGCAGACTCATATATACACATGTCTATATTTCTGAGATGAGGTATTATGCACACTATTTACATTATTCGGACTATTGGTCTGATCTTTGCCGCCATATATATTACAACGTTTCTGTCGGAGTACGAACCGACCTTCTTCAGGTGGTTGGAATGTCGAACCGAACCCTTTTTTCGCTCACTGGGGTAGACTGTTCTACTTCCCCGTACCATGTCTAATGATGTCAGTTACCAGATATATCCTGCTTAATTCCCTCTCCAATTTATCCACCGCCTTTAACAGGAATTGAACCCACACCATTTGGGTCCTGTTGCTGGATCTAACTAACGCGTAAAATAATAAACGCTGTAATATATATATGGCGTCAAAGATGAGTACAATAGTCCGAATATTGTAAATAGTATATATATATATATATATATATATTGTAAATAGTATATATATATATATATATATATATATTGTAAATAGTATATATATATATATATATATATATATATATTGTAAATAGTATATATATATATATATATATATGTTGTAAATAGTATATATATATATATATATATATATATATATATATATATATATATATATATATATATATATATATATATATATATACAGATTTGTACCCGAGGAACTAATATATAGCTTTAAATAAAGTGAACGTCATATCTAAGGCAGCTTTCGGCCAACGCTTCGTCAAAGATATTCGTTGGCAATATTAGATATAAATGAATACAAAGACAACTTAATGAAGTGAATGAGGAGGGAAAGGTGAAACTCGACTAAAACAAACATTTTAATTATATAAATTAAAATTGAACGAGGGGGGGATGTAAATAAATAGTTCCACAAGAGTTTAAAATAGAAAAAGTGGGAACTCACAGGCCCTCCAAAGACATAAGGAACGTAAAAAGTTTTCTTTCTGTCTGCACAGACTGGGTTGCTGACACTTAATATAAACGGCTTCAGTAACTGGAAGATGGTGTATTGGTCGTGTGCTCTGTAAAACCGAAAAACCACGTATCTTCGTACTCTGCGGCACAAGCTTTATTGTCCATCAAATGTTGGCCAATTGCTGAATCGTGGACTGACTGAGTTGTTCTTCTTATAGGTTGAACGGGACTGTTTAAACGTACATAAGCAGGAACATGGTGCGCCACCCTCGTTTCCAACCTTAGATTGGTATGTCCTATGTATTATGAAAATAGGACAGCCTATCTTTAGAAAAGGAAGGAAGCATTGTTCTAGTATGAAAAAACCGTGCGCAACCTAACAGCATTGTATGTAGACAAAATGGACGCTGAAATTTTGTCCGATAATAGCTGACATTTCCTGCCAAGGCAAGGTAACTTCAAATAAACAGGGCATTGGCTAGGGCCGAATATCACAGTCTCATTAAACCGTCTGATTTTGTCGTCGATCACATGCCCGATAATATTGATGGGATATCTATTACTTACGAAAATATTTCGAATTTTAGTAAGTTCTACATTTAACATTTCAGGGGAACAAATCATAACAGCACGATGGACCAAATCCGAAATTAGACTAATTTTGCGAGACTTAGGAACAAACGAGTTCCAGCTCGTATAAAGTCTGGTGAATGTGGGCTTTCAAAAAACATTAGTGACGAAAGCCCCATCCTTTCGTTCAACTAGGAGATCCACAAAAGGGAGAGCTCTATCCTTTCAAATCTCCATCGTAAACTTAAGGGAAGGATGGAGAGAATTTAGTTAAGCTTGAAAATTAGTGGCATCTATGAAAGAATCAAAAATGGAAAAAATATCGTCCGCATATCTAATATAGACAAAGGGTTTATGAACTTTATCAAATAAGATTCGTTCATAATAGCTCACGAAAATGTTGGCTAAAACGGGACCTAAAGGGCAGCATATCGCAACCCCACTGGTGTTGTCGCATGTATCTGCGGGACCAATCATCCTAAATTTTGTAGAATCATTTAAATTGTTATTCATTTTATCCAGATTATCTTGTTTATTTAGGATTACAACACCAGAACCTTTATCAGGTTTAGTTAGGTACACATCATTCCTTGACTTTAATGATTTAATGATGCGAAAATGAATACCTTGCCAAGCAAGAAAACCTCACTCAACCGTCTTTGGATTTGTCGAGGCATATATGGCAACATTATTCCATGCATCGACAAATGGCAGATTTTTAGATGTGAAGGATTGTCTCAGACGAGAAAATCCTACTGGCGGGGCATAGAGAACCAGTTTTTCTTTCTGTAGATGCAGCAATTGATTCAATGTAGTTGTTCAACCTCAGTGGATAACGTGAGACCAAGAAGGCGCAGTAAGGCACTGTCGTGAAATTGAACATCAACCATGCTGATAAGCAGATGTTTCTCTATGGTAAGTAGATGTCAACAGTTCCATTTAGAATGCATTAAAATACACAAGCGATTTCCTGCCCCAGTCACCCCCTGATCAGAGGTAGTTTTCGAGACCAATGGCCAGGTTAACTTTGCAGCAATGCCGGATTTACTATTGGGACAGGAGTAAATTCTAGTGTCGTCTGCGTAGATGCCGACATGAGAACTGATGACATTATGGAAAATCATTGATGAAGATCGAAAACAGTCTAGGATAAATTATAGAGTATTGAGAAACATCAGCGTTCATACGGAAGGAAATGGAAGTGAACCTGCTTAGGACAACCTTCATTTCGTGGTTAGACAGGAATGGTTGGATTAAATCAAATTATTTTACAGTAATACCGTATTCCTGAAACTTGCCAAAGCCTTCAAACGCCTTCGATATATATTCGCAGTAATTGTCAATTGCTTGGTATACATATTCAGTTAAGGCCGTAAGCAGATCAGCGGTAGACCGGACAAAGCGGAAACCGTATTTTTCATCAGAGAGCAGATAGTTGGTGGTGAGATTCTTAAATACTTCGGCATTAATTAAAGCCTCAAAGATTTTGCTGAAGATTGGTAGGATATTACCACTTTCTCAAGTCATTGTTTGCAAGTGAATTCGAGCGAAATGAGCGTGCGACCTCTTAGCGAGTATCATCTTTGTCTAAAATATCTGGACTAACGCTAAGGAATCACAGAGAAGCTCCTTTAAAACAACAGAAAACACATCATTTGGAACTTCAACAACCGAAATGGATATCACATAAGAGAGAATGATGATATAATGATGATGCCGGCATTTAACACTACTTCAAAGAAAATGTCTGGGGAAATCTTCAATCAATACAGGAAATGGTAATAACAGGTACTAGAGAAAGGAAAGCTACATCCCTTAAAGATTGTTTTGATAGGATGATATTATAAATTTCAGACAGAACTGGCTTCTCGGTCAAAGAATATTGAAGTTTCTTTATATTAGGTTGGTGCAAAAATAATGTTGTTTTTGACGATGTTTTTGATTATCGTTCACCCATTTATCCAACTTTTTTGACTTCCCTATTTGCTTTAAATGGCGAACGACTGTTGAGTGGTCGACCTCGAGTTCAACAGCAACTTCTCGTGTGGTTTTGCGAGGATCGGCTTCAATTAAGGCTTTCAAATGTTCGTTATCAACCGCAGTCGGCCGGCCGTGACCGTCTTCATCTTCGAGGCTCTCGTCACCATTGCGAAATTTCTTGAACCACTGTTGTGCCACACGTTCGTTAGTGGTTCCTGGGCCAAACGCAAAGCAGCTTTTCGGCCTAGTTTGAACTGAAACAAGAAAATTGTGCGGATTTGAATTTTGTCCATGCTATCGAAAAACCTGCAAAAAAATTAATGAAGAGATTGAGGACGGTAACGAATAACTCGATTCAATAGAGCGAAAAACGCGCTTCAAAATGATATATAACATGGCTATATATATATCAATGAATTAATTCAGAAATCATATATAAAATTAACATATGTGAGAAAACGACATTATTTTTGCTCCAGCCTAATAATAAAAGTATTTAAGAACAAAATATACTAAATGAATTTCAAAATTTTAACAAAATGTCACTAGAAAATCTGGCTGATTATGACGTGATACTGGGAAAACGATGATGACTTCCACCTAAACTGAAAACGTGACACTCAAAATCTACTAAAATAAACACCATTCATACATGTACAAAACTGTCATCACAAAATACTAATCATTTGGTTTAATTTTTTTCTGAAAGTCGAAAGAACCCAGATGACTTTTACAAATTTATGTTAAACATTAGCCGAAAACTAGAATAACATACTTTAAACAGCTTGAACAACTTAATCAATATCAGTTGTTGTAAATAAGATTATGTTCGCCCTCAGCAAAGATTTGGCCTGATATAATTTGGAAAAAAAAAAAAAAATTTTAACTTTAGATATACATTCATTTATGTTCTCGAAGTTTATATATATGTTTTGAGGGTGTTATGCATTATTTTCTTTTGTTACATAAGTTTTCCTATGAGTATCGTGTCTGCTTTTCGTAACCTGTATTTTTATGTTACCTTTGAACTTATACTAGCTTGGTGTATTACGTTAGCTTTAAAACAGTTATTTTTAGAGGGCCTTCGGACGTATTTATGAGTGTGTGTATTCACGTGATGGGTATCATATGTTGGCACATTTCATGTCTGTCTTAGTCTGTAATTGGCTTAAAGTAATTCCCATTGAAACCTTACGTCATTTAATTCAAACTCTTAAATCGTTTCGTTGAAACACATTATAAAACAATTATTTTTATTAACACACACACACAAACGCACACACACACACATATATATATACTCGTATTATCACTATTTCTTTTTATTTATTTCGCCCTTATGGAAGGCAATAAATTAAAAATAAAGTCCAGAGGTTATGGATTATGAAATAATATAAGAAAAATGGATTATTACACAAAACATAAAAGAATAGTAATTAAGTCGACCGAAGATAAGGAATGCCCTTACATATAATCTTTTACAGATAAAAGTTGGCTAGAAAGGAAGAATTTGTGCAAACGAGAAGAAATAAACAGAAGAATGATGTAGCATAAGGGTTACGGGTTCATCTTGCATTATAAACTGTTTAATTCGAACTCTCTGCCAATCTATTATTACGCTTCTCATCCGTAAAGTCGAGGTACTAAAGCGGAGAATCTTATTAGAGCAATTACCATATTATATATTAATCGGTATCTCCCCAACGAAGGGAGTCCAACAACTAAAACAAAATGGGTTACGGTGTGTGGATGATTTAGGAACAGAGACACTAGTAATGAACAGACAGAAAGAGAAAAGAGTAATTAGAAGGACAGTAGATAGCGAATGATTTGCATTTAAATTTGTGCAGATTAAACTTAGATGGAAAGCAGGGAACCGAAGGTGAGTACTACAAGCGACACATGCGAGAAAAGAAACTGTTAGCATAGAACTTACGACTATATCTCGTTGGCTCAGGTGTAAAGTGATAAGATCCCAACACCATTCAAGTAGTGCGTTTAATTTTATAAATCTAGGTACCTCAGCGAAAATATTATCCGAATAATTACTATTAAAGTACTTATTTTTTCAAAAAAGGCAGAGAGGCAGACTTAAGACGGTGGGCAAGTGTCTGAAGCCGAGTCTCCTGATAATGACTAATAACATTGCTTGTTCTTCATTGGATATTATCAAGGAGCTGAAGGTAAATAACAGGGGTACCATACCACATGTGACAGCAATATTCTAAGCATGGATGAATGGTAAACATATAGTTATGCATGATAGTTTCCTGAGAGAAAATCTGTTTCGCCCGGCACAGTGAAGTGATTTTCTTAGCAGTTTACCTAGCAAAGGATTCAGTATAGTCTTTACACTTCATGTTATCTGAGAATGTTAGCTCGAGAAGACGCAACGGGTCACTTTTCTGGAGCTTAGCATCAGCCATGCTGATGGACGGCAGAAAGGGGCTTCTCAGATTACTAATGAAGAGAAGTTTAGTTTTTGAGGCGTTAAATTTGACAAGCTATATTTTTCCTAATTTAACGAATGTCTTGAGCTGCCATTTTTACCTTGTCGGACTAATCAGCCTTACTGAATAAATAGTAGCGCCGTGCTGCCTCCATAGTAATTCTGATCTGACAGCTGATTTCCAAAACCAACGTTTTATTAGGTTGGTGCAAAAATAATGACGTAATAATGTCGTTTTTTGACGTTACGTGAAAAAACGACATTATTACGTCATTATTTTTGCACCAACCTAATAATATTTATTACTGATGTCAGAGAGAAAAAAGAAATTGAAATGCTGAAAGTAACTCAAAAGAAATATTTTCCCCTTCGACGTTTACTGCAGGAGAAAATCTTTAATCTGTTTCACAATATTTCCTCTTTCATTGAAGAAGTCATATTCACTGGAACAACTTACATAACTTGCTCCGAAATATTGTCCGTAATGATAAGACATTAGTGCAAGCGTCTACTACTTTAGTCGGTTTTGTGAACACAATGCAAGGCGTATGTGACTAAACTTTTTTTTGCTGTCTGGCTGGGGATATCTGCAGATATGTCATGGGTGTAAATAACACAAAATCCTGTCAGAAGGAATTATTGCAGTAATCTTTCAGGAATTTCTCGTAATATTAGCAATCTATTATTTTTTTGTTTTTTTTTTATTAAAGAGCAATATAATCCTTGTAATTAGAACAACAGATGCATAACTGGAACATATACAAATTGTAAAACATTTTGTGACGGGAACCAATAAGTATTTCATTATTTGGGTTCACCGGGTCAATGGCATAGGTTGATGATATTCAAATAAGGGAAAACCTTCAGTCTAAAGACGATAATAATATTTACTTTTAGAGATAGCATTCTGAAAAATCTCGCCTGTTATGAAAGTGGACAGAAAATCCTCAAGGAGACTTAATTCTATCAACTGGGATTCATGTGAGGCATGAAGAATTTTAGAAATCGAATTGTGGACGGGAACATAGGCTGTATTTAATGTTTTTAGCAGTAGCAAAATATATATTTTGACAAGCTACATCCAAACCTGTCTTCCTTTTCTCTTACCAGTAAATACCATGGGAAAATACTTGAATCCATCTCCTCCTCCATGTATAGATTAAATAGTAGAAATCGTATCACAGTTCGTTTGAAAATATCTGAATGGAAAATTTAACCAACAAACACAATTTGCATTCATATTTAATCCGTAGCTGACAGACGATGGATTTTTTTAAAAAATATTCTTACAATCCTTCTTCATATTATGATTTCGGCTGGCATGAAGTTATGACTTAATACGGGGAAAAATGGTTCTCTGTGTCGTGTCAAAATAGTTTTCTCACCATTGGTTCGACATTATAAACTCACTAAAAATAACGAATGCAGAACGCCATATTCAATATCAGATATTTTTAGTGAGCAATTGTTTTGATATCCCGATTTCTTTATTTCTTAAATACTGAAATTATTAATAATCTATCTTGATAAAGAAACCCTACTAAAGGGAAATATTTCTCCCGTGTATCCTTGTTTTCCATCGGTGTAAAACAGAGGAAGAGAATTTAGATATTTTATTGAATTTTCCAAACAACTCTCCTTAGATTTTAATTTCATATTTTGTTTCTACTAGATTTTGACCTGTCTATCAAAAACAAACCCATTCTGCATTCATATTTAATCCATAGCTGACAGACGATGAATGTCTTATCGCAAACCGAACAAAAAAGAATCGATCGGAATTTGTAATCTGTGATTTCAATTTCTACGTTAAATAAATTTACATTAACATTTAATTTTCATTAAATCCACCCTCCCTAAAATGCCAAGAAAATGGTTATCAGGACTCAAAAATCGCCCGAATATTTTCCGAACTAGGTAACGTTAATGGATATCGATTTGATATTTTCAGATCAGTTGTTAAGTTCATACGACAATCAGCTGAATTTTTCGCATTACCAATCAATAATTTCATTCTTATTGAATCAATGAAAATATATTTTGCTCTCTGTAGAGTAGATCAGAAAGTCTCATTACAAAAATGGGTTACATAAAAGGATAGCATTGCTTCTATCCGGAATCAACTGTTAAAACATGAACATTATAAAAGAGAACCATCGCCATGAGGAGGGAAATGAGAAAGGGCGATGATGTCCTCACTCCGGCCATATTCAACGCAGAAAAGTAAATCTAATCGGTTTGATAATGCCTCTCTGGTTGGCTAGTTTGAAAACCAGGGGCCTGAGGTCGTAGTCTAGCAGGACGAAGCTTATTCGAGAACTTCAATATATGTTGTGTATTGGAGATCCGATTTTCAAATCACGACCTTACTGCATTCTCTCTAGGGGGTCTCACCTCTATTCAGCATGTTTTGATGGACGCTCGAGATCTTCCTGGATGATGAGCTAGTATTTGGAAGCGGTGTGTGGTCTTGTCTTCGCAGATTAGGCAGACTTTGCGTGCTGGATATTACCATGAAAATTAAAGCCATTCGTCTCATTAGGATTTATACGTTTAGTGACCATGCTGAGAAGCCTGAATGGTTTCGTCGGTTTGATGGATTTTTGAGGGATTTTTGACGACATCACGACGAGTAGTTTATAGCGAGAGGTTGGAATGCTTTCCTTGACCCAGATATAGATCGTATAGGTGACAGTTCTGGTACTAACAACCGGCTTTGAGAAGTCATTTCTGGACTTTATCGACAGGCTTGATCTTCTCGATAAGTATCATAATGTGCACCCCTGGGAGTTAATGAGGACTTAGAATAATGAAGGCAGCTCGGCCTCTAGTTACCTCGACCGAGTCTTAATTTAGAAATTCGATGCAGGGCACTTAAGCTCTCCAAGCTTTCATTGCATATTTTCCTCGGATCATAGGCTCGTCCGGGTTCGCGTAAACTTAGCATAAGGTTATTTTGGCTGGCAACTGGAAATTGAACTTATTATTATAAGGTAAGCGAGATTTGCAGGACCAGCTGCTAATAATGCTACAGAGTAAAAGGATGGGGGATGTGGTTGAGAATATGTGGTGTGATAAATCAAAATACAAAATTAGGTCATTTGCCACCGATTATAATCATCGACTCAATCTAGTTATATTAGCAACGCAAGCAGCATAAGTGGAAAAATATGATCGGGTGATTAGATCCTGTGATACTGGAGAACTAGCCGCAGTTAGGGTAGAGTTTGTTGGAATATTTGGGTACCCTGGTGTACTAGGAAATTTATTTGTACATTTTAATGTACAAATTGTGAGACGTGGCCGAAGAAGGGGAGGGGTAGAGGCTGGTTCACACTTACTATCCTATACATAGCTAATCAGATTCACGACCCATTCATACATAACAATTACCCATTCACCACAAGAACTCGTCCATCACCAATCAATCCTTCATGCACCATAATACCATATTCTCACAAGGGGAACCTACAAAACGCGCCCCAATCCATAAAAATTTGATGATGAATAGACAATATACATAAAATTCTAATAATCATAAAATCAGAGAGGAGGGAGATGAACCCAATAATCAACTAAAAATGTAAACATAATTCAAATTAAACATAACTGATATTAGTAGGGACCGTCCAACCCTCAAAATAGAGAGACCGCTGTATTCTGCCCAGGGGACAGAATCAAGAGGCTCTCTCGCCAAGGGAGTGGGGAAAGGATAACATATTATACGGGAAAGGGAAACTATAAAAATGACCCAGTCGAGATGAAAAGGGGCCAAAACAAACAGGGGAAGTTGGGCATCTCGACTTGAATTATAACCAAACAGCAGCCGGGATACAGGCCAGGATCAACACTTACTGACATTAACTAGGTACACTGAAGCTTGTCTAACCTAACCAAGGGGAGAGTTCCAGAGGAAGCCACCCGATGTGCCATAGGTTGACCTAGAAGAGAAAATCAAGGCTAGCCCTGTTCACACGAACCAAGCTCGCCTCTTTTACCCACCTTTCGCTAAAGACTGTCGAATGCAATCGTTTTCTATCAGATCTAATGTCCATCTTCAGCTGATGCTCAATGAATTGGATTAGATGCTGATGAGAAAGACGGTTGCCCCGCAAGACTTCCCCCTTTAACGTCGTTGAAATCACCATTCGAGCCGTGGCCGTCAGCGTCAGAAACACCAACCGTTTCACCCCAGAACACGGGGGCGACACATTGTCACACGCGTATGCACGATCAATGAGCACAAGATTTTCGGGAGCGAGACGAGCCGTCAGCTCGCCGACATGGTCCCATAAGGGGCAAACCCCGGGGCAATGGTAGAAGGCGTGCGAAGCCGTTACTTCTAAACCAAGGCCACACCTTTCACAGTCTGGCAAATCCGCCAAGCCCCATATGAAAGCCTTGTCATTGAGAGGCAGCCGATTCCGATCCAATCGCCAGCTAAGCGAAAACTCAGGGTTACTGAGGTAATCCGCCGCTGGCGCCCAAGACCAGTAGGAGCAATATTCCTCCTCCGACAAGACGAGCGTTTCTCGTAGGGGATCCTTCGCGGGCCCTTTCACTAATCCACGATAGAAGACCTTCCTAGGCCGAGAAAGGTCACTGGACCGAGGAACGGCCCTCAAGGCGAAGGAAAACCGATTGATCCCGGGGTTTACTACGGCGCTCAACGCGCGAGATGGTAAAGCCAGGGAACGCCTCCCTATCAATCCCCTCCTGAATCGGATCTCCTCCAGTCAATGCGCGGTGTAGGAAACCAACCTAGAGGCACGGATGTGACTCATCAGGTGTGGCATTCCCAACCCCCCCATGACACGGACGTTTAGTGCAGACTCGTCTGTCGACCCTATTCACGCGTCCCCTCCATAAAATGGAGGATAGCGATCTGTGGGTCTTACAGAGAGGAAGTACGGTCAATCGATAAAGAATCAGGGGGGAAATGTATGTAGCACACACCTCCGCCCTGCCCTTCACGGACAACCTCCGTCGACTCCATGTCTGACCGGCTGAATCGACCTTTGCTCGTACTTCAGAGCAATCTTTCTCCAGCTGGAGGTCGGGTCCAAACCACACACCAAGAATGCGGACAGGACCGTCCGTCAAACAGAAGCGGCCCGGAAGAGTGACCCCCTTCCAGGCACCTAACCGCAAGCCGGAAGACTTGTCGCGGTTTATTTTGGCCCCTGTCACAATCTCGTACAGATCAAGCGCCTTCTGTACCGGCTCAATGTCGCTGCGAGGGGCACGAAAGCAGATACGTCATCGGCGTACGCGGAAACCCTGGCTCGAGACCCCCCAGGAACGCCAATTTCACGTAGGGCCGGACTGCCGGTCTCGTCCTTCAGCCGGTGAAGGAGAGGCTCCAACGCCAAAGCATAAAGGAGAGGCGACAGCGGACAACCCTGTCGAACCGACCTAGAGAGTACAAAAGCGTCCGACAACCTTTCGTTCACCTCTACCACAGCACTGGGGGAGCGATACAGGAGGCTAATCCAGCAGCAGAATTTGTGTGAAAATCCAGCGGCCTGCAGGACAGTAGCAAGGTAGCGATGGTCATCCCTATCAAATGCCTTGGACTGATCCAAATTGATCAGCGCGGCCTCTTCGTTGTTTCTTACTCCCTCTATGATCGTGCGGATCAGATGCAGGTTGCTCTGAATTGTTCGGACCCTCACAGAACAAGTCTGCTCAGGTCCCAACAGAGACTCGGCAACTGACTGCAAACGCTCCTGCCGGATCTTGGCCAAAATATTTAACTCTGTATTTAGCAGAGTTATGGGCCCGTAATCATCTAGATTTCCCCCACCATACTTGCCCTTTTTCAACAGAGTGATCACACCCCTGGTGATCCGGTTGGAGATGTACCCCGACCGAAACCAGTTGTTGAACACTGCAGTTAAATTCGGAAGATGTGCGACAGCCTCAAGTACACTTCATAGGGCAAACTATCCAGACCGGGCGATTTGCCTCTGTCGACCTTCTTCAATGCCGCGTAGACTTCGCCCTCCGTGACCTCTCCCTCGTAGCCATCCGCTTCAGTCGGCGAAAGCCGAGGAAAATCAGCCAAATAGCTGCGAAATTCCTCCTCAAGGAAACCAGGCTCCTTGGTAAACCGGTTCTCGAAATGGCGCCGAAACGCCTCGCACATTTCGTCAGTGGCCCGAAGAGTCCGCCCCTCCGGGGATTTGACTTCACGAATGTAAAGATCGCCAACACGACGGACTTCTTCCCTGCACAGATCTGCGCCCAAATTCACGGCTTCGGAAGACATCTTAACTGATGTCTAATTACCTGGCCCATGTAACGCTCGCTATTTTAACGATCCAAGGCCTTCCTAGCTAAGGCTATCTCTAGGGGATCCCCCAAGCAACCGTCCGGGAAAAAATAACCTTAATCGTCTTCACCTTGTCAGCTCTATCTAGAGCGAGCCGTTTGCTGAAATCAGTGTTGAAAGACCTAATCCTAGACTTAAGTCACTCCCACCACATTCCCGATAACCGCCCCCACTAACTCCCGCTGCACTAGTCTAGTTAGCTGTTCCTGGCAGTCCTGTCTGTCCAGTAAAGACAGATTGAACTTCCAGTACCCAGTCATTCTAGGCCTATGATCTAACGCCACCCGGGCACAAACGAGTTTGTGGTCCGAATAGCCTACCCAGTGGAGTGTAGGGCAATCTACTAGATCTATGTCGGCTCTTCTAACTAAGATTCTGTTAAGGTAGCTACCTACCTTGTCAAAAGGCCAATTAAGAGCCCACGCCCACATTTCCCCCCCCCCCGGGATGATCGACCCGGTATCTATCGACGAGACCATAATCTTCGATCAGATAAACCAGGCTACGATCGTCCCTCCTCCCACTAGCACCCCGCCCCCTGTCTAAGTTGGGGTCCAGGATGGCATCCCAATCCTCCATTAGAACTAGGCGCGTCGAATCGACTATGAACGGCCCCAACCGCCGAAAAAACGAGACCCGCTCTTCCCGGTCGTTGGGCGCATGAACCGCAACGACTCGGAACGAACAACTTTTCACGGCAATATCGGCCACGATCAACCGGCCCTCTGACAAACAAAGAAACTTCTCTGGCAGATCAGTCCCCATATGCTGAATAAACGACAAAGTCATCCTCCACCATCGGAACTGCAAACAAAGTGGGTCTCTTCGATCGCAACAACATCCACACCAAAGGACAAGAGGTCCCGAAGCAGGCGGGCAGCCTTACTCCGATCCCTCAATCCCCTTGCATTCAGCGTAGCTATCTTAATTGACATCTTCTAAGCCTGCAAAAAAGAAAAAAAGAATAAGTGCAAAAACCTATTCACATACGGGGCGGAAATCTGCGTCAGTCATGACACCGACGGAATGCCCTAGGCTCCCTACACCTAGCTCCGACGTCATTTGTCCTTCCAGGGTAATTCCGCCGACATCCGTGGGGTATGTTAACTTTAAACACCTATATAGTGAGGGGTGGAGAATAACAGGGACTCTCCCGGCACAAAACTGCCTTAATTTCTTAATGTAAGGTGATTCCATGTCCACCAGTCTTATTTCGGCAAAGATGTCCTTCCCTTCTTGTGTTTCCACACCTTTAGGTAAACTCCGGTGTCTCTCACGCAAGTGATCTCACCAGGGGATTTCGGAATTTTCCGTGGATCCTCCACCGTTTTCCTATCAATTGACGACATCTTATACAGGAGGGCCAATTTGGCCTTTTTTTGACTGGATAGGTCCTTCCTCTATTCCTCCTTGTCCACTTTGCAAATTGCTACAGGACCGGCGAATATTTTTACGTTCTTATGTTTTTTTCTCCCTAGAGGAGTGGGGAGCGGAGGATGTTGACATGTGAGGGGGTGATGCACTCGAACTGAGGGAAGAGTTTGAGGGAGTGGGGGATGGAGCACGGGAAGGGGAAGAAGGGAACCTCCTTACTTTTGCTACTTTCATAGTGTCTTTAGGGGAAGCAGGGACAGACAGGGCCCTGGTCCTGTCCATGACCATGTAGGCCCTAATACGCCCTGAGTGCTCTTCCATTTTAGTTCCCTTCCCTTGCTGCTTCTCCTGCTGTTTCTCCTGCTGTATTTGCTGCTGTTGTTGCTGCTTTTTAGCTCCCTTTTGTATCAGATTCTGTCTTGGTGCTTCCGCCTGTTGCCCCTCCTTCTCTGTCTTTTGTTCCGGAAGGGGCACATTCTTTGCCCGCTGTTGTGGTGGCGTTTGTTTATTTTGTGGAGCGTCTTTCCTTTTTTGATGGTTAGGAACATTCTTTTGTTTTTTGCCACCTCTTACCACTTTCCAGGCTCCTTCAGTGTCTTTTTGGGCTACTTCATCTGTCGGGGGTGTTGCGACGACTGCTGCTGTTGTTTTTGCTGGTGTGGGTTGCTTCGTAGGTTGAGGACGTTTAGCGAAGCACTCTTTAGCCATGTGGCCAGATACCCCGCAGGACCAACAGGAAGGCCTTCTGACCTCCACCACTACAAACATTCTTCTTTCTCTACAGAGTAGAGTATTCAGGATCTCCGCAAAACTTGATTTGGTTAGCGTGACTTGTAACTCAATATCGCCCGTTCCAATCCCCGATTTTCCGGTTAGTGCCTTTACCTCCTCGACCCTGTCAAACATTGAGAATTACGCACCCATTCTATCGCTGGATACGTCCACGGGCACCCCATGTACGGTAATCCGTGTCCTCCGAGTGCCCATGTACTCCGTTTGTAGTCTAAGGTTCCTAGTTGTTAATATACTTCCCACCATTTGCTTGTCTTCCTGCTCAGTGGGAACAAGAATATCCCACACGGCATTTGATCTTCTTGCCAGCACCTTTGGGGAAATTTAGGAACTTTAGGACCTCCTCCATTGTTTCCCTGCTGACTTCAGTTAATTTCCGGCTTTTTCGTCGGAAGTCAGCAGGGATACTTTTTTCTTCTTGACGGCCGTAGATGCCTCCTCAATTGTAAGGAATTCTTTTTCCTTAAAACTATTCTTGAATTTATTCCGTACCGGCGGTTTTGTATTGGAAATATTGCCATCGCTCATGATGGCCGAAACGACCACCACGACCGACCGGATGCTTTCTTTCTCCCCTTTTTTTTTTCCCTCTTTTTTTTTTTAATAAATATTATTCCATCAACGGAAACAATATCCAGTACAAATCAAATAAAATCAAAAAGAGAAACGGGACAACCAAAGACAATAAATAATTCAAATAACAAAAAGTAATACAAACCTAAACGGTGAGGAGGGTAAAAAAAGCAAGAAAGGAAATCAACAAAAACAAGAAAAGAACAAAATGCACAAATATATTTTAACAAATGAGGTAAAAAGTCAAACTGAAAAAAATTCAAACAAGATTTTTAGCAAAACAAATCAAAATTAAATAAAGAAACAACTTATCAATTCACCCGTGATTTCAACCGGTTCGTTGTAATACACATCCTCGTCCAATAAATCAAAAAGACCTGGGGCGGTGTATACTATGTAACTAGCGAGGGTACCCTGGTGTACTAGTGAGCCAGCCAAAATGAGCTGACTCATTTTATAGTTCAGCAATAGAAGGGTTAACCAATCAGATGGCTCAAAATATTCAATGCGACGTGTATAAAGGCGGCCATGTTTTTCCCGAATATGCACTGCCAGAATTTGATATCGAAGACTGAAGAATTACGGAAATAGCTACTGGTTGTATTGGCGATATAGTCAGATTCAGTAGAGTGTCTGACTCGTGCGTATCAATCTTTAACGTCTATATTTCTGAGACACATGTCACAGTGGATAAAAGCGTTGGTTAGATCCAATGACGTACCTAAAGAGTGTGAATCCAATACCTGTTTAAGGCAATAGAGAACTTGGAGAGGGGAATTACAGGGAATAACTGATAACTGACATCCATTAAACATGACATGTGGAACTAGAACTGTTTCGCCTAGTGAGCAAAATGAAGGGTTCAGTTCGACATTCCAACCACCTGAAGGAAGCCGGGGCGTACAAAGGCGGAAACGTTGTAATGAATATGGCGACAAAGACGAGGACAATAATCCGGATAATGTAAATAGTGTAAAAAAATTACATATGTGGACTATTTAAGACTTTATAGAGTTTCTGAAGCATTATGGTCGATATATTAAGTATGATATATGAGAGAATTTTTTTTTCTAGTATAAGGAATATTGGGGTATGTGTGCTTCTGTGATTGCAGCTAGCTAACGTTAATTATGGAACACATTGTGGCACATTTTTATATTTTTTATGCAAAATATATATTTGTTTATATTTATTGTATTGCAATAATTTTCATTATTTATATTCTTCAACAATTGTTCTTGTTTTTATTATCATGTTCACTCCGTTCCGGCCGATGTACGTTCCAGACGTCTTCTGGTGTTTGGAGATATCTGGAACTAGAACAATCTACCCCGGTCGGCGAAATAAATGGTTCATTTCGAAATTCCAATAAGAAGACCGCAGCGTACATCTGCCGAAACGTCGTGTAAATGACAGTACAGCTGAGGACAACATTTCAAACAATGTAAATAATGTAAATTAAAATAAATATTGTTGTACATTTAATTATTTTTTTCGACGCCTATGAATAAAATATATTCGCAACACGAGTTTCGTGGTTTATATTTTAAGAGTTTGTTGAATTAAATCAATTTTCCCCAAGACGAGTGAGAATACTAAAACTATCTGATCCAGTTTTAGATATGTATTTCAAATCATTGTGAGCATTTAAAGTTTGAAATAAATTTTAAATATTTCAGAATCATTTGCTACAGATCGGTATAAAATAAATGTCGCTTATTTGTCTCTTCATTATTTGATATAATTACTGCATTTCTCAGCGTCCAAGATATTTTTGTCCCCAATAGAAGGTTTTAAAATTTACTCGTATACTAAAGTGTATATTGTACTCACGCATTTTTCAAAATTTGATTTTTTTTAATACTTTTGAATTTAGGTATTTGGGTGGAAATTTGGAAGATACTGTACTTTTATCATGCATGATGTCGATATTGGTAATTTTGTCCCAAAGGAGAGTAAACAGATTTCTGCATCACTAGGGCATAACGTCCTAAGTACACATAAACAAAACTCTCATCGTTTGGATTCCCATAAGAGAAAACAAAGGCCCTTTTATTTGTAAATAGGAAGATAGAATAAAGTCGAAAGAAACCAAAATGGCGTCCTCGTCACAATTCAAATGACAGCGATTAATCAGGTTTTAGTAAAAAGAAAATCGGCTTTCACACTCGATCGCATTTGACTTAGTCAAATATCATAGACTAAACTCTAGCTAGATAATCAAAACACCTTCCCAGAGTTAATAGAAAGAGTTGTCTGCGTCATGATTCGAAGCAGACAAACATTAGAATCAGGAAAACAGAATGTGTTTCTTTGCTCTTCTCAAGGAAATAAAAGCAATTGTTGATTCAACAAAAGACTAACTGCGGGAAATAAATATTTACCAACGAGCAAAAGATAAAAAGGCTTGGATATGTTTGTGTTGTTTTTTTGTTTTTTTGTTTTTTTTTGTTTTTTTAAATCAGTTGTACGAATTAAAGAAAAAATCGAAGATCAGTGGAAGACATGTAATTAAAAAAAGGACAACAACTAAATAATAGTGATTTAAACTAATTACTTTGTTCGGATTGTTGTCTTCATTTTCATTGTCATATTCACGACATTTCGGCCTCTGTATGCTCCGACCGTCTTCAGGTGATATACGTTGGAATTTCCAAACGAACTCTTTATATCGTCCAACAGGGTAAATTATTCTAGTTCCAGGTGCCATGCTTTTTTACACTTTTTACTTTTTTCGGATTGTTGCCTTCATTTTTATTGTCATATTCACGAACTTTCGGCCGCTGTATGTTCCAGCTGTCTTCAGGTTATATACGTTGGAATTTCGAAACGAACTCTTTATTCGTCCAACAGTGTAAATTGTTCTAGTTCCACGTGCCATGCCTTTTCTGGATATCTCAGTTTTTAGTTAATCCCCTTGAATATATCAAATCTCCAAGTTTTTTTTTCCTCGCCTCTCCTGCGATCAGGTATTGAACTCACAACTCTTTGGGTCAAGAGACTGGATTACTTCACGCAATGGCTGAAACGTCGTCAACATGACAATGAAAATGAGGACAACAGTCCGAACAATATATTCTAAAAATATTTTCTGGCTTTAAATAAAACGGTTGATAAGTTGTAAAATATGATTCAAATCCATGTTATCGATGTGCTCCATGATCAGTATCAACCCTTTGAGCCCTGGGTTCAGGAACAATTTTAACCCTTCTGACTGAGCTCCTGAGTCAAAATTCGCAAAATAATTCTTATGTAATGTTTCATGGCAGATATAAAAGTAGTTACAACTGTTCAACCGGTGGCTGGACATTAGATCATTTTTTCTCTACCTCTGTTCAACCGGTGGCTGGACATTAGATCGTTTTTTCTCTACCGCTGTTCAACCGGTGGCTGGCATTGCATCATTTTTCTCTACCACGGGTAAAGCGGTGGTCAGGGGTGAAAGGTTTAAAAAGTCATTGCAAATATAGCTGAAGAAAATGTAATTGTATGTTAAGTTTTTTAAAGAATAAAGTTAATAAACAAAGACCTGGTATAATTATAAATTACTAAGTTTGCTAGTTTGATTCAAACGATTTACATAAATGTTGAATGAAAACATGTAATCTATACAGGTGTTTAATTTTTCGAAATTAAGGTCTATACAAGCGGGCGTTCCAAATTTAACGATAAGACAAATTGATCATCGCTTGGAAATGATTAAAGGTAAATAAATGAAGTAAATGTCAGAAATAATTTATAGGAATTAATTATTTAAATGCTATGTCCTTTCAAGAACTGGAAAGTCATTGTTCTCTTTCTTATACTTGATGTCTTGTTTTGTGCTAAGCGATTTCAGAATCTATTTTATATCTACAGAAATCTACGATTCATCAATGAATTAAATATTGCTGTCATATATCGGCTGTTGCTTCTGGCATCTTAAACACTATTCGTTTATTGGCCGCTCACATTAATAATTTTTCTTCGATTTTTTTAATTCAGTAAATCCTTGAATCGTAAAAACAGTTTCGCCTTGTTTCGAGGTAAATGTTTAAACATTTGAGCCCTGACTACCGCTCTACCGGTGGTAGAGAAAAAATGATTTAATGCCCAGCCAATGGTTGAAAGGTGGGTAAACACTTGTAACTATTTTTATATCTATCGTGAAATATTACATGACATTTATTTGGGAATTTTGACTCAGGATCTAAGGTGAAGGGGTTAAGATTTTTCAGTAACACAGGACTGAAAGGGTTAAAACAAATATGTTAAAACATGATCTACGAATTAATAAAAGGTTGCTGAGACACTGGTTTATAAGTCCCAGGAATTCATACACATATGTCCTCAACGATACAGGGCCAAGTTGATAAAGACAATGATTAGATTCAATAACGAGGACCAAAGAATTTGTAAGTTAATTACCAGGCCACAGCAGTAGTGAACGAAAAACAAGGAGGATATGAGTTAATAAGAAATAACTGAGACATCAGGAAGAGGCATGACACGTGGAACTAGACCAATCTACCCCAGTTGACGAAATAAAGGGTTCGGTCAGAAATTTCAATCACTTGAAGAAGACCGGAACATACAATGGCCGAAACGTCATGGATGTATCAATAAAGTTGATGATAACAGTCTAAATTAATGTAAAAAACCGTAAATACTAAAGTTGTTGAATGATTTCCGCTTGACACTGCCACAGATAGAATTCACTGTTTTCTTTCTCTTTGGATTTTTCTACCCAACGCTAGATAGCCAAATATACCAGGTTATTTACCCGACAAACAGTGTTAGAAAAACATGGATTGATGGTTTTTCAAAGGTCGTTAGTACGATAGTCAAGTGAACCAAGATTTGAACTGTGCCTTTTGATTCCAGTTTTTGCACTGATAGACGTTACACTATATCCACAAAGGGAAATTAAATTATATCTAAACAGGAATTTTGCTATCCTTCTTAAAAAATAACGAGTTCTCTATTTACTGCTTCATCACATGGATGATATTTTATATAAACTAAAACCGTCCTGGGTATGACGTTAGAATACACCCGAAAGCAAGGCCTCTGATCGGAATGTTTCAAGGAGCGGGGAAGCACCAGTTAATTGCTGATGTTTCCAGGTCCACCCTGATCCGGGAATGTAACACCGGTTAGGGTCCGAATTATGTGCAAATAGTTTACCTTCAAACTGGGGTCAAAAACTATGAAAGTATATCACTATATTTTTATGTTAAAAATGCCAGCAATATATTAACAAAATACCAGCCAATTGTGATTTAGCCTCCTGGGATAACGCGAAATGTTCTGGTGATCCCCATAAACAATGATTAATAAGTAGAAAATTAAAAAAAAAGAAACAAATATTGCGTAGATGCTGGTAAGATTTAAATAAGACATTTTTGGTGTTATCATTTCTTTCGATAGATAATAGATAACATAAAATCCTTGTTTTCGGATAAAGAGGGTCCATTTGATTTTGATGCTAGCAGAGATGTTTGCTGAACTTTCAACTCAGTTTCAGATTTTACGAAAGAAAACTCCATAAAACAAACTTCAGTAAATTCTACTCACAATTTTTTACCTTTTAAATTCTATAAATTATGTTTCAATCATGTTGAAATTCACAAAATACAATGGAAGTTTAAATCTTTGCCTTTTAATGCTGTTTTAAACTAATACTTTGAAACATTCTGGGCTTGGCTACCATTCACGTTCTTGGAGAATGACAATGATTTTAAAAATAAAATAGATGATGTAGTAGATAAAGACACGTTCTAATTACTGTGATGAACACTGAATTGAAAGAGAAGCTAAATAACAACTAATAATTTAAACAAAATAACCTTATCTCTTATTGTGTTTAATTTTTTTTTTAATCAGATTAATTATACTTTAAATTACACTTCAATGAAATACGACTAAAATGTGTGATATTCATCTATTTACAAAAAAAAATCGAGAAACTGAATTTTGATTGCAGTGTTTCGACACATTGCCCAGTAATACATTAGTATGAAATTAGTAATGTTTTGAATTTTGTCATTAAATATAATAACTTGATATGCGGGTAAACAAAGAAACAGACATAGACTAAAATCTAGGATTCTAGTTGACTATGTCTTTCTTAATTGGTCTGTATATTTGAATGTTTTCTGGGGAGAAAGTTCATCCAACGAAATATTTAAAACATTTGGAATATTCCAACATATACTAATGAATTCTGCGACCCATAATTAATACTAGATTAATAAACATATAATCAGTATATATATATATATATATATATATATATATATATATATATATATATATATATATATATATATATAAGCGGGGGGGTGTCGAAAACAGATAGAGATGAATAGATTACTAAAAATAACAGACACAAAATTGTTATTGTAATGACATTATGCTCCTACAATAGAATGTTCACTACTTTTACTATTAAAATCTACAAATGTGAGTCCGTACAACGAGCACACTCAAACGACAACCTATTTTATTTCACCAGTTGTTAACTTATAGCACAGCAGGCATAGAAATTAAGAAATCGCTAGAAATTTCTAGAACGTTGAGGGAGATATTTTATTTAATATAAATTATTAAAATGTTTTCCTAGAATTTTTAAAGCGGAATAGATAAAATAAGATCTCCAAGGACACGGAATATATCACTGGTAGAATTCGCTTATATCTCTTATTATCTGTATTGCAATGAAAGATGTATAGACTTTGAAGTTAATGCGTACTTTTGGAATTACATTACCAAATATGATGTCGAGCTTCAGGGAGAGCGGTGTGACCACGGGTCTGTATTATTGAGAAGAATTTTTAGCTAAATGAAAGAATTGGACGGTTTAACATACTTGATTCATGCTTCTTCATTTTAGAAAGGTTATATGAAACTGAAGAACTGTTATATTTTTTTTAATGGAAATCATTTACAAGGAGGTTCCTGTACTGTGAAGTTTGTCGACGCGGAAATTGTAATCAAGAAGCAGAATTCAATTACACTTTTGCCCTGTGCCCCTTGGAAAAGAATTTATCTTTTTTTTTTGTTCTCTATATATGGGTTGGAAATAATGATAGACTTCGGGGTGTAGCCATAGGTGATAACCTGTCTAAGAGAGAGAAATCTCTGAATCTCCAACAATTGAAAAATAAACGAGAAACCACTTCAAGAAGTCATGGTAATTCATAGAAAATCTTTCAAAAGAATACAAATTAATTCAGAGATAATAAAGTAAAGGCATATATAGAGAGACATGATCGTCGACTTCCTTACATGACATTACAAAACCACCTGTTGGTGGTTTTACGAATGTATCTACTTCAATAAGTACAAATAAAGTTTTGCAAGAAAGATTTATCTAAAGTAATTAACCGATAAGTAATGTCCTCTAGCATAGATCACGAAATCGAAACAATCTACGCCTATGGATGTGATACATGATTCTAATTGGAATTTCTAAGTTATAGAATCGAGCAAAAAACGAGTGAAGCCGGAAGATTCAACAACCGATATGTTCTTCCTATAAAAACCCAAATGTAAGGGCCTTACGGACATATTACGTTGACAAATCTGTTGCTGGTTGGTTGTATAAAACCTCAATGGGTCATTTAAATCAGCAAAATATCAACCTCAATGGGTCATTTAAATTCAACAAAATTTTTTAAATAAATTCTTAGAGATAGTTTGGTAAAAAAAGCTGTGTATATTGGTAATATTTTGTTTTGTCAAAAATTTATTTCTGATAATATTTTTTTACAAAGTATTTCTGATAATAAAACCTATTTTTACTCTTCTATAATGCTTTTGGCCAGTTTTGTATTCTGAGTTCCATTCTCCATTTTTTTCCAAAGAATGCATAGTTGTTTGTATTACTGGTATATTTTTTTTTTAAGTATTGCTGATAATAATATTTCCTTCAAAAATTATTGCTGTAATTTTCTTTTTAAGTATTTCTGGTACTGAAAACTATTTTTACACAAGTTTGGGTGTTAACTTTTTGTCCATAGCTTGGACCCTAACATCTATGCCGCCCTGGGTTAAGGTCGACCTGGGGAAACCAGCAATTAAGAGGTGATTCAAAGCTCTTCAAAACCTCCTGATCAGACGCCTTTCTGTTGGATGTAGTTTATCGTTATACCCAGGGCGCGGATGTAGTTTATCGTCATACCCAGAGTGTTGAAAAACTGGTTTACGTACGATCTCCGAAGTTAAGCAACTTCGTGCCTGGTCAAAATTTATTTGAGTACCGCTTGGGTATATCAGATGCTGTATGTTTGGATGTACACGTTGTGTAATGGATAACGTTTCACAATCGCAAATCGGATATTTGAGTTCCAATTCCAGTCGTGTTCTTTATATTCACTTCCGCGTAAAGACACTTGGAAAAGGCATGAATCGCAGCCATGTTTTAACTAGTAGAACTTGTATCAGTAAATCATTATTTTATGGCTTCAAACAACCCGCAAAACGTTGGTAAACCGTAAAAACCAATCAATCAGTCAATCAAAAATATCTGCCTGCGCTACTGAATATGACATATTGGATGAAAGCAGAATCCAAAAAGTTGATTCGTTAAAAAGTAGATCGATTTGTAAACAAAATAATACAATTAACTCACGCAGGTGAAAAAAAAATTGTATAATCTATATCTTCTACATTCTGTAAGTAAATTAACATAGTTATTGGTCGATATTGTTTCCATGGAGAATCACCTGTTATTACTCACTATAGAACTACCATATTTTCACATATAAATCTGATAGATTTACAAACAGACAGATAAGGAAGATGACACGTAGAAAAAGAATTTACGATTAAATCCTATTAAACATTTGCACCTATTGATAATGATATGTCCCGGAAAGGGATATATTTGATCGAAGTAACTAAGAGCTTTAGGCTACTGTAAACGAGTAGAACAATCTAGCAGGTAGCAATAATGGAACTGGTACTCGTCGTAGTCGCAGTCAATAGATGTTGGCAATAGGCGTAGACCAATAGGATAGCCAATGACGTAGTCCAATGGGCGTCGCGTACCTCTACATCAGCCTGTATTTATGGCTGACACAAGCTCATATTCCTGTGAGCGGGACACAGGTGTATCCATATTAATGACATCAAATAATTAAGAAATATTTTTTTCAATCATACACGTGTTTGAATTAACAATCTCAATAATCCAGCAGGGTTCTTTTCGAGGAACTTATATCCGCTACATTTTAGGAACCAAACCTTTTTTTTGTTACCATATCAAATGTTTAATATGGTTTAATTGTAAATTATTTTTCTACGGGCCATCTTCCTTCAAGACATTGTAGGTAATGGCTCTCCACAAATTCCTATCTTTTGTAGCTCTTAGGAAACATTTTTATTGATATCGCTCCAATTCCCTGCCATGATATTCATTTACACATGTTATCTGTGTTAATCATCCATTTTTATGTCCCTCTTTCATTCAAAATGTTCTAATATTTTTACTCATTGTGTTCTACTAATTTCAACAATATATTTCTAGACATAAGTTTCTTTTACTTCTGTCTTTTTTAGAAAACACAAAAACATATTATATTGTTATAGATATGTTTTCTCAACACACGCGAAAAAAGGACGATTTTTTTTTAAATTGTTAAGACTCATTTACAAAAAATGGTGATATCAAATAATACCCTCCTGGTAATATTTATAAGACAGAACAAAGGCAAATGTTATAATAGGATATGTTGAATATAAATAAATGGATGGAAATCAAAAACCACTAGTTTAACCTGAGTAAACATTAACGAAGACGCCCTCTAAAAAATAATAAAATTTCATTAATTTCGTCTCCCATATGCCGCCAACTGGCGGGAGAGAATGATGGAAAGATGGAGGTCGATAAAGGTAAATCAGTAATATTTCTTTGGAAATCATTCGTTCTAACAGAGAAATAACAGAAATGTGTAAAGCTCAATAAATGTGTTTCTAACGTATACCGGAATTTGATATCACAATCTAGAAATAGTAACAAGAAGGATTATTCAAATATGCTCAAGATTTAAGTAAGAAATTCCCTTAATATCTTCTAGTGATTATACAGTAGAATCCCTCATATCCGCAATCCACCATATCTGTAGTACCTCATATCCGGAGTGCCTTATATTCGGATTCCGCATATCCGGAGATGATTGCGATCTGTGTATTTGAACTAATTGGGTGATATATAACTGATTTTTAATTTTTGTTTTTCAGGAAATTTACTTTGGATAATGATTTATGCTTATTTCGTCCTGAAACCTTGTAGTGATGCAGAAAATTATGTAAATAAGAGGAAAGAGACACATCTACAACAAGATAGCTATGATATGCAGGATTGTGATGAAACCTGGATTGAAATTGAAAAAGCTATTGAAAAGGTTGTCAGTTTTATGGAAAAATGCCAGCATTCAGCTATGAAGATTGCAATGACGCACGCATATTTAAAAAGTTCCTTTCGTTTAAGACATTTCAAGAGCAAGAACATAACGAAATGCGGAAACGTTGCGGATATTGCAAGAGAAAGAATCATCATTCAATAGCGATTAAAAAAAAACAACTCGTTACATTATTTTGTTTTGCATAATTTAATGACTTTTTATTAGCATTACATAATTTATTTGTTGTTTTTTTTCTTAAAATATATTCCGTTATATTTTACTCACCATTATTTTATTTTGTTTACTATAAAACATTGAAAATAAATTATTTCATATGTTTTATATTAATCTATGTATAACCACACATGTCTGGATTTTTTAACCAATGCCTCATATCCGGAAGGTCTTCTTAGTCTCATTCCTAGGGATTCTACTGTAATTTCTTCCTCATGATAAGCATTTTCGTACCACCCATATTTCATTGATGGAAAAATTAAACTCATTGCCGTTTTGGCGAAATGCCCTTTCCACACAGTACGGTCTGTTTTGTCTGCTTCATTAACTGTCCAAAGATTTCATGCAGATTCTAAGTTTATAGAACCTCTTATTCCTTGCACCCATTGCAGCACCGATATAAACACTTTTCATTGCCCTCGCTACAAAATTTTTCAATATATATGTTTATCGTCAAACATTTACATTCAGCTGACTGTTGGTTGTATTACAGCAGTTTTATTCTCTGGTAGTATCGTCCACTTCATTATTACTAGCTAGTAACTTGCTGTAACTGCTACTGATCGTTTTAGCTATAGCTGAAATTAATACTGTTTTTTGTTTGTTTTCAATTTTACCCAGTAAGACATAATTCGCAAAATGCTTACCTCTTACATTATAGAATTTTCTGGTGACATTGCTTACTACGGTTTTGCTGAAAGGGAGAGGGCCTAAATCACATTCCTTTTACGATTCCTGTTATTTTTGCTGTTTTTCCCCCCATCAACCGCTCTTCAGCAAATTATTAGTGAGGATTGCTGATAGATATGTTTGGTCTGCTTGGACATTTTTCATTACTAGAATTGTGTATGTGACGTTGTGTAGGAAGAATTATTTAGTACATATGTCATATTCCTGACGCTTTTTCTATCCGGCCTATATAAGCCATTTTTAGGCTTAGTGACATATCTAGGGGCGGTCAAATTCTCTAGTATAAACATTCAAGCCGTAATATTTTTAAAGAATTTACTATTCTCTTTTTATGGTGCTTTCAACTTATTCTGGTCATTTTTGCCTGTTACCTTCCTATCAAGCAGCGAATGTTGGACGGTTTCCTCGAAGATTAAGAAGAGACTCGAGGAAACGAAGATAGTGTTCTACAATGCTAATGTTATAACAGACCGAGCATGTGCGCAACGATGAGGTTTTAGAGAGTATGCAAACAAGGATGATAATTATACTTAACATCAGGATGAAGCAGATGAAATGTCTGGGACATGTAATGAGAAAGGACGGCCTGTAGAATCTCATACTTACAGGTCGAATAGAGGGAAAGAGAGACATGTGAAAGCAATGCATAATACCTGGCGGGATTAAGCAAATAGATAACAGAACATTGTCTGATGGAAGTGGCAGAGTAACGGAATTTATTGAGAACCACAAGGGATTGAGGGTGGAGAATAATGATCGCCTACGTCCTGAAAGGACACGGCACATAAATAGAAGAAAAAAGACCATAAGCCCACCGTCTTTGTCTCGCCCTAAGTCATGCAATTCAAGTTGGTCCTGAATCCTCCTCAACAGGTAAACGCCTGCCAGCTCGTATTTTTCCGATGAATTATACACTCTTATTACCACGTCAAAGCTTTTGGCTTTGTGTCTTTTAACGCTCCATTCTTTATTATAGTACAAATCGCTCCGCTACTCTTCTTTAATTGCTTAGAATTTTTTTTTTATCATTAATGTATCAGTAATCCCTGATATTAGGTATTGATTGGTAAAATTACACATTATCGAACTGGATGCATATAGATTTTTTTCTCCTTTGTAATGTCTCTACACCATTTTACTGCATATTTGGCACTCTTCCACTGAACCACTTCCATGTCTATTCCAAATGTTTCTCAATTATTTTATCCTGCACATTCTTTGGAGGCTTGATTAGTCGATATTGTGGCTAATTAACAAAGATTTCATTGTCATCTATGATAGTCACAAATGCCTGTCACTTATGCAGATTAAGCATTCTCACATTTATTCTTAATCCACCCACAATATTTTTATTCATATATTTTTTATTTCATTTCTACAGTCACATGGCACTATTTTATAAAATGTCCATACCTCGACGAAATTTTTATATTAATCACTAGTGATTTTCTATCAATTTTGATTAATAACTTTTTTGACAACCTATTATTATAGGAGTAATAGTTAATTATCTTTTATTCTATTGAGAAATTATTAATTCTATTTGCCAACATAAGGCAGTTGATCATAGAGAATAGGTTATATTCAAACTCCAATACGAATTCATTATGTGAGGGGTTTGATACAAAGCCGTGCGTTTTGACTGTTTCTTGGTTTTGCCAGGGTGTGCCGAGGAAATCAACGGGTATTTTACACACACACACACAGACATATTGTCTCTCTCTCTTTCTTTCTCTCTATCCCTCCCCCTCTCTCTGTGTATATATATATATATATATATATATATATATATATATATATATATATATATATATATATATATATATATATATATCTTAAGTGTATATAAGGCAAGGATAAAAAAAAGTAATTTACCGTCTAGACGAGGTATTTATAATACACTTGCTTTGCTATACTTTTTCTTCTTCTTCACATTCTCCTCCTCCATTTTATACCCAACTTTGTGCGTTTGTTGATTTGTTTTTGAAAACTGTAATGTAGCATTCATTGATATATATATATATATATATATATATATATATATATATATGAAACTATTTACCTCTTTACAGGAAGCTCAAGATTTACTAAATCGGTTTTCTGCTACATGCAAGACATTCGAACTTATCATCAGCATCAAGAGAACTGAAGTTTTTCATCAACCTTGCCCGACACCGAAGTAAATTAGAGGTGCAAAGCAGATACTCCCTGTTTGCAAGTTTCCTGAGGTCCCTTCGTAATTTAATAGAATGAATCTGAAGTCTGTGGAATCTTTCAAATACCTTTGATGACTAGACTGTTAATCGCATCGCAAAAGCCAGGGCCTCTCTTGGTTCGCTGCCTCATAGGTTTTCGGACGAAATGGGAATAAAGCTTTGCACAAAAATTCAAGTGTACAAAACTGTCGTTTTTTAAACTCTTTTGTATGGCTCTGAAACTTGGGCACTTTATAGATGCCAAATTAGACGCTTAGATGGTCTTCCATAAATTCTGTCTGCGTACAATCTGTGGCCTAACTTTTGATGATCGAGCGTCAAATGTGAGACCTTTTTGAGAAATGCAAAATTGGTACTATCAAAACATTCATAAACTAAGGACAACTACGTTGGTCTGACATTGTGGCAGGGATGAGTGATGATCGCATACCAAAAGTTCTTTTTTTACAGTGAACTCTATAGTGGTCTTAGAAATGTTGGTAGACCTTGGCTCAGGTATAAAGATAAGCTGAAAAGAAACCTTTCTTGCGTTAACATTCCATTCAAGAAGTTTAAAGAGGTAGCTATGAAGAGATCAAATTATCGTTGTAGCTGCTATTCAGGAATAATGCACCATCAAATAGTAAACATCGGTCCACTATGTGAAAAACAAAAGCAAAATAAGACAGCTAAGAGTTTTCCTGCTGCACTTGGATACAATATATTCTCATGTACTGTTTGTGGTCTTTTGTGCAATTCTCGAGCTGGTCTCAAAAGTCATGCTCTTCATAGGCTTGCAGATAATTAGTCCGTGTTCGTCGGAACCTCATACATGGAACTCGATGGGAGAGTCCATCATATAGAAAAACGATATATATTTTTTCACGAAAGTTGTTAGGCGAAAGAAGTCTGATAAAATGGAAAACGTTTTCGTACAAGATGTTGTCTTATAGGACTTCATCACACTAAGTTACTGTTTATGTTGATGCGACTACACATGCGCACGAAAGAAACGCTGAGAATTGTAAATGTAACATATATATTGTTAATGTGTTTTGGGTTTATAATATAGTCGATTTCATTTATATTCTTTTTAAATTTTTTATTAAATATTCCATATTGTGATAATAGATCTGACAAGAAAAGTGAAAAGTTGGAAGAAAGTGGACGTAATTTATCTTTCCTCCTTCACTGAAAACAATCTTGATAATGGCTAATAGAATGGGAGAAAGCAATCGGATATATAGCACATTTAGACAGTCATTGTACACCTTATATGAACACACACTAATTAAATAAGAAGCTTAATCTCCGTACCTTTGATATAAATATATACAAACCATTTTATATTTTTAATTCCGCGAATTCGTGTCGTTTTTTTTTTTTTTTTACGTCTGCACGGGTTGGTAGCATCAGTTTGACACCGTCTGTATAAAGAAAAAAAACATTATCAAGGAATTTTCTCTGGGAGAAATTTGGAAACGGTAAGATGTGCTGCTTAATATTTAGTCCTGAAACTCCAATAGGAATATTTCAGTGTTTGGTTGTCAATCTGAAAAAGCTGCAAAGGATTCGGAAAGTGTTGAATGATATATGGAGTCAACATCATTATGTTTGAAGTGATCTCTAGTTATGGTGACATCATGCCTAACTTAAGAATTGGAGTCATATTCTTAAACACCCTCCTCGCATAGAACCTTTCATATGGATATCATGGATGGCAACATATACATCCAGAAATATGTAAACTGTCAACTATATAAAAACAAACAAAAAACTTCATCAGTGACTATAAAGGAACGCTGTAAGTTTTATCAAGCATCGTCTTTTTTTTTCAAAAACTGTGGAGTGACACTACCTCATTACAAACAAAAAACTTGTAACAAATAACAGAAAGTATGTAACATAAAGACACTGAGCAACATCAACAGCTTCAGTGAATGATGCAAGAAACAAGAAACAACAATGGAACATTCTGATATAATGATGATTCTGATGTTCCACACAACATTGGACAATAGGTTAAGAATTCTTCCTGCTTAATAATGGAAATAATGGAAAGAGAGTTAAGAAGTCGTGAACTTGAAAAACCTATTTTCCTTAAAATATTTTATAAATTTCAAACTTTAGGACTAGCTCTTCGATCAATTAATGGCAAAAGATTATATATGATTTGATATGGTTTATTTTGTTTTACGGCATATCAACCTAAGGTTATTTAAAGCCTTATTGTTGGCATATTTTTTTTTCAAAAAAGTATTGATGCTAATTGTTTTTTTTTAATGTATTGCTTTAATATTTTTTCAAGAATGTATTGCTCGTAATATCTTGTATATATATTGCTTGTAATATTTTGTATATGTATTGCTTGTAATATCTTGTATATGTATTGCTTGTAATATCTTGTATATATATTGATTGTAATATTTTGTATATGTATTGCTTGTAATATCTTGTATATATATTGCTTGTAATATTTTGTATATGTATTGCTTGTAATATCTTGTATATGTATTGCTTGTAATATCTTGTATATATATTGATTGTAATATTTTGTATATGTATTGCTTGTAATATCTTGTATATATATTGCTTGTAATATTTTTGTATATGTATTTCTTGTAATATCTTGTATATGTATTGCTTGTAATATCTTGTATATATATTGCTTGTAATATTTTGTATATGTATTGCTTGTAATATCTTGTATATATATTGCTTGTAATATCTTGTATATGTATTGCTTGTAATATCTTGTATATATATTGATTGTAATATCTTGTATATGTATTGCTTGTAATATCTTGTATATATATTCCTTGTAATATCTTGTATATGTATTGCTTGTAATATCTTGTATATATATTGCTTGTAATATTTTGTATATGTATTGCTTGTAATATCTTGTATATATATTGCTTGTAATATTTTGTATATGTATTGCTTGTAATATCTTGTATATGTATTGCTTGTAATATCTTGTATATATATTGCTTGTAATATCTTGTATATGTATTGCTTGTAATATCTTGTATATATATTGCTTGTAATATCTTGTATATGTATTGCTTGTAATATCTTGTATATATATTGCTTGTAATATCTTGTATATGTATTGCTTGTAATATCTTGTATATATATTGCTTGTAATATTTTGTATATGTATTGCTTGTAATATCTTGTATATATATTGCTTGTAATATCTTGTATATGTATTGCTTGTAATATCTTGTATATATATTGCTTGTAATATCTTGTATATGTATTGCTTGTAATATCTTGTATATATTTTGCTTGTAATATCTTGTATATGTATTGCTTGTAATATCTTGTATATATATTGCTTGTAATATCTTGTATGTGTATTGCTTGTAATATCTTGTATATATATTGCTTGTAATATCTTGTATATGTATTGCTTGTAATATCTTGTATATGTGTTGCTTGTAATATCTTGTATATGTATTGCTTGTAATATTTTGTATATGTATTGCTTGTAATATCTTGTATATGTATTGCTTGTAATATCTTGTATATATATTGCTTGTAATATCTTGTATATGTATTGCTTGTAATATCTTGTATATATATTGCTTGTAATATCTTGTATATGTATTGCTTGTAATATCTTGTATATGTATTGATTGTAATATTTTGTATATGTATTGCTTGTAATATCTTGTATATATATTGCTTGTAATATTTTGTATATGTATTGCTTGTAATATCTTGTATATGTATTGCTTGTAATATCTTGTATATATATATTGCTTGTAATATCTTGTATATATATTGCTTGTAATATTTTGTATATGTATTGCTTGTAATATCTTGTATATGTATTGCTTGTAGTATCTTGTATATATATTGATTGTAATATTTTGTATATGTATTGCTTGTAATATCTTGTATATATATTGCTTGTAATATTTTGTATATGTATTGCTTGTAATATCTTGTATATGTATTGCTTGTAATATCTTGTATATATATTGATTGTAATATTTTGTATATGTATTGCTTGTAATATCTTGTATATATATTGCTTGTAATATTTTGTATATGTATTGCTTGTAATATCTTGTATATATATTGCTTGTAATATTTTGTATATGTATTGCTTGTAATATCTTGTATATATATTGCTTGTAATATCTTGTATATATATTGCTTGTAATATTTTGTATATGTATTGCTTGTAATATCTTGTATATATATTGCTTGTAATATCTTGTATATATATTGCTTGTAATATCTTGTATATGTATTGCTTGTAATATCTTGTATATATATTGCTTGTAATATTTTGTATATGTATTGCTTGTAATATCTTGTATATATATTGATTGTAATATCTTGTATATGTATTGCTTGTAATATCTTGTATATATATTGCTTGTAATATTTTGTATATGTATTGCTTGTAATATCTTGTATATATATTGCTTGTAATATTTTGTATATGTATTGCTTGTAATATCTTGTATATATATTGCTTGTAATATCTTGTATATATATTGCTTGTAATATCTTGTATATATATTGCTTGTAATATCTTGTATATGTATTGCTTGTAATATCTTGTATATATATTGCTTGTAATATCTTGTATATATATTGCTTGTAATATCTTGTATATATATTGCTTGTAATATCTTGTATATGTATTGCTTGTAATATCTTGTATATATATTGCTTGTAATATTTTGTATATGTATTGCTTGTAATATCTTGTATATGTATTGCTTGTAATATCTTGTATATGTATTGCTTGTAATATCTTGTATATATATTGCTTGTAATATTTTGTATATGTATTGCTTGTAATATCTTGTATATATATTGCTTGTAATATTTTGTATATGTATTGCTTGTAATATCTTGTATATATATTGATTGTAATATTTTTTTTCAAAAATGTATTGCACGTACGTAATATCTTTTTAAGTATATTCCTTGTAATATATATTTTTTAAATTTATTGCTCATAATATTTTTTTGAATGTATTGCATGTAATATTTTTTTCAAAATTATATTTCTTGTAATATTTTTTTTTAATTTTATTACTCGTAATATTTTTTTAAATGTCTTGCTTGTAATATTTTTTAAATATATTGCTCGTAATATTTTTAAAATGTGTTACTTGCAATATTTTTTTCATAAATACATTGCTCGTAATATTTTTAAATGTATTGTGCTTGTAATTTTTTTTTTTCAAAAATGTATTCCTCGTAATATTTTTTTTTAAATGTATTGTTTGTAATATTTTTTTTCAAAAATGTATTACTCGTGATAATTTTAAATGAATTGTTTGTCTTTTTTTATTTTATAGCTCGTAATATTTTATAAATGTATTGCTTGTAATATTTTTTTCAAAACTTTATTGCTCGTAATATTATTTTTTTTAGATATATTGCTTCTAATTTTTTTCAAAAATCTATTTCTGGTAATATTTGTTTTTTTTAAATAATAAGCAAAAATGTATCGCTGGTATTAAAACCTAGTTTTACACTTTCATTTTGTTTTGACCTGAGTTTGGCGGTTAACTATTACCCCACAGCTGGGAACCTAACAGGTTCTGCCACCCCGGGTAAGGATGGACAAAGGAACACCGGCAATTAAGAGGTGGTTCCACTCTCCTCAAAATCTCCTGATCAGTGGACTTGCTGTTTGATGTAGTTTATCGTCTTACACAGGATGCGAGCAGAGAATTTCGGTCGCCTTTCTACATAACAGTTATATCGAGACATTTCACCTGTAAAATGATTAAATCTTTCCTCCAATCTAGTAGTCTGCTTAAATTCATAAAGAATACGTTCATAAGAATATTTAGCATTTAAACAATTACAGAAAATCACATAAAATTCTATATTACAACGGTGTGAAGCAACTGAACAGTTGCCGGGTTAGGACTAATAACATTTTAGATTCACCCAACAGGAAATTATTCTAATATTTCCTTGTGGACATTATTTACATTATTCAGACTATTGTCCTCATCTTTGTCGCCATATTTATTACAAAGTTTCAGCCGTTGCATGTTCCGGCCTTCTTCATGTCGTTGGAATGTCGAACTGAACCCTTTCTTTCGCTCATTGGGTAGACTGTTATAGTCCCATGTGCCATCTTTTAATGGGTGTGAGTTATCAATTACCTTCTGTTAATTTTCCCTCTGAAAGTTCTCCACTGCCTTAAGAGGGTATTGAACTCACACTCTTTCGGTTCTGTCAGAGAAAAGCAATAATAACAACAAAATTGCATAATGAGCTCTGGTCAAATCATGTAATGATAACAGCAAAAATTGTAATATGAGCACTGGTAAAAATGGTGCTGAAGACATTAGGTTTATAATACACAGAAATTCATACACAGAAGTCCTCAAGGACACATACCACAGTGGATAAAGACGTTGGTTAGATCCAGTGACAGTACCCGAAGAGTGTGAGTTTAATACCCGGGTTAAGATAGTGGAGAAATTTCAGATGAAAAATTAACAGGATAAAAAAAAATATCTCCGAATAATGTCCACAAGGAAATATTAGAATAATTTTTTATGTGCTTCCATTAAAAAAATGAAACCAGAACAGCCTACCTCAGTGAGCTAAATAAATTGTTCAGTTTGACATTCCAACCACCTGAAGAAGGCCGCAGCGTACAACGGCCGAAACGTTGTAATAAATGAGGAGAATAGACCAAATAATGTACATAATACCTCGTCTCAGAAATATAAACAGATATTTCCTTGTGGCTTAATATAATTTTCTTACTTATTACCATTTAAATATTTGTCAAAGACATTTATGTAACATTAACAAATCCTGTACATTTTATTTGTTCTTAGCTTTTGAATGATTTAAGAATTGTATTATTGCGTGATTTCTGTTAAATTTTCTTTCCAGAATTGCAAATTTATATTCTTATCATTCTATAACATACGATCATGTTGCTCGTTTTCAGAATGTTATTTTTTAGAGTTCTTTTTACACTTTTATAGTGTTTTTACCCCAGTTTGGTGGTTAGCTATTTGCCCATAGCTTGGTGCCAAATAGGTGCTACCACCACGGGTCAGGGTGGACCTGGGAACACCAGCAATTAAGAAATAGTGCCGCGGTTCTCAAAACATCCGAGAGGCCTTGCTGTTGGATGTAGTTTATCGTCTTACCCAGTAGGCGGGTTTTGTTTATCGTCTTAATCTCGGACGTAAAAGGTAAATATAAATAACTATACAATTATTTATATTTATTTACAACTGTCACGTTGCATCATTAATATTAATCTAAATAAATTATTGAAAATTGTACGAAGAAGAAAATGATAGAATGATGAATTAACGGATACAAACCTCGGGGGATTAAAACAATTTTAATGCGTAAACATGAACGCCTCACACCCCGTGGTGATAAATCGAGAAATGTTTCCGATATCCTACTCATTTTGAACTCACTTTATTGGGAGTCAGTTTTTAATAGATATGGCTTTCGAACTGTTTACCTTCGGTTTGATATATGCGTATATGAATATGGCCGCTGCTATGGGGCTATGTCTATACATTTCTTCTTTTTTTTAAGTTCTTACCAAAATTTAGTTGTGCTTCAAACACGTTGTCTTATTCTTGTATCGATTCCTGAGGGTCGCCTACTAACTTAGGCTTTGCATGAGATATTCAGATCGATATTGCAATTCGAGATGTTAGACATGGCTGTATAAATTCGAAGGCCTCACCAAAGCCTTCCGGCTTAATCGCTTCAAGCAATGTTGCAACTTGTAATTTCAGAATACACAAACGCTTCACTTTACAACTTTGAAATTTCTAAGTTTCTTTCCGACTTTCATCGTTTTTCCCCAGGTAATAACTGCGTCAGAAAAATATACACTTAGTATCATGCATTTTATATAAGTAATGGGTATTAAAAAAGTAAGGTAAAAGGTCGAACTGTCCTGCTGTCCTAAAGAAAATCTCTTTTAATATTGAATGCATATATTCAATATTAAAAGAGATTTTCTTTAGGACAGCAGGACAGTTCGACTATTAGCGACATTGTGTCAAAGTACTGCTGCCGTTACTTGAACGTGTGTAGGTGGGTGAGAGGATTTGATTTGTGGACTAAACGAGTCACCGGAACAAAGAATGGCTATGTGTACCTGTGTTTGTAGATTATGCAAATGTACCTGCCTACATAGATGAGGTATTTTAACTACTTATATTAGGTTGGTGCAACAATAATGACGTAATAATGTCGTTTTTTGACGTATTTTTAACGTCAAGAAAAGACATTATTACGTCATTATTTTTGCACCAACCTAATATTATTTACCTTATTTGGACTGTTATTGTCATATTCATGACGTTTCCGCCGTTGCAAGCTCCGGCCTTCTTCATGTGATGTACGTTGGAATTTCAAACCGAACCATTTATTTAATCCACCGGGATAGATTCTTCTGGCCCAGAGGATAAACGCGTTAGTTGAAATAATCCAGTGACATGACCCAAAGAGTTGTGAGTTCAATACCTGGCTACGGCAGAGGTGAACAAAAACTTAGAATTTCGAATTACAAGCGAATTAACTGACACTGAGATATCCAGAAAAGGCATGGCTCGTGGAACTAGAACAATACGATATTAGTATATCATCTGAAGAACATCGTAGCGAAAAACGACAGAAACCTCATAAATTATGAAAAATTGTTTAGTAAAGCACGACACTAAGAACCGTTGGAACTGCTCGGTAACCTTGCCAAATTTGGGAGGGATATTAGAATAATCCAGAATTTATACCGGCCGTTAGTCCGTTCATCTGCCACAGCCTCTGGAATACGTTGATCGATGGAAACAAAATTTTAGTGAAAACAGGTAAGTGTGTACAAAGTACAGCTGGTTTTACTAGGGTGCGTAAAACCGCGAAGTAGTTTGTTTTTGTTTTTTTTTTAAGCTATTACTTTTCTAAACAAATCAACTCATTCAAATTCCATCGTTTGTTTTGAGAAATTGAACGAAACGTAGCGATTTAAATCTCGACAAAAAATGCTAGAGATAACTTCAACAATACTGTGAGGACTTCAAAATGCGTTAGCGTGTTGCAAAGAAATTCTTGTATACAAAAAATAAAAATGTGTGTAAGACAAAGGTGTGACTTATCACCGGACACAGACTATGCAGTGAAGCTTTTTCTAGAGAAGTATATGTCATACAGTTATTCATTACTGGTGGCCACAAATATCCTAAAATAAGATATGCATGTGACACAATCTTGACAGCAGATACAGAAAGCGAACTTAAAGAAATGTGCTCTTTTTTCTCTTCTGTTTAATATATCATATGAGGCACAAATTTTCCCAGTCCTCTTTCGTCATGTGTCTTGGAATTTGAAATATCTTATCTGATATTATTATACGTGTACATTTTCTTTTCATTTTCTCTCAAACTTGCTCACATATTCAATCCAGGATATTCTGAACATCATTCTGTGTGATCCCATTTTTATTGCTTCTTGTTTATCGATGAAGATTATCCAGTATTCACATTCAGGGGTATGACGATAAACTACATTCGGCAGATTAGCGGTTTCGAGTAACGTTGATCCCCCCTCTAAATTGCAATTGTTTCCTGGTTCATTTGTCTTGGAAATAGCGATAGAGTAGACATTAACTCTTGTGCAAATTAATTGAAACAAAACGAATAATTCAGTTATTATTTACATTTTTTTTTATTCATATTTTCTACTGAAACATGACCCAGTGCACATGTTAGTATTTCGTATGACAATTCCAGGAAGTCGTTCTTTGCCGATTGATCGCAGATTATCGATTGGATTTAAATCAGGAGAGTTTCCGTGCCAGTCTAGTAAATTGATTTGTTCACTGGTAAGGATTGCCAGTTTCCTCCTGCAGCGCTACAATTTTCGTTTGCTTCCTTGGAGTAACGTCCATCGCAGCCAATGGCCGTAGGACAACTAATAGACAGTCGGGACAATAGTGTCTGTGGGTGATAAAAATCCGGCGCAATTACTGATGACGTAATATTTTTCAAGGCCAAAGAAATTACATCACCCCCCTCCCCGAAAATAGATTTCATAATAGTGCACATGACTGTCAATGCACTAATCTGAAGGAAGAATAGAACGATTACACATTGTGACTCCAGTGGGTCTAAAACTGACCGTATGGTGAAAGAAAGGAAACTAATGCTTTTTTTTTCAATTAATTTGCACAAAGGTGTAGGTTTTCAAGGTTGCATCTATAGCAAAATTCTTGTAGACTGGTAAACATCATCCCCGACAAGAGCATGTCAACAATTTTGAAAACGAGTTATATTGTAAAATATGTGTAATGTAAAAATAAATGATTAGTATATGCAGAAGACATCAGTATATGAATATAAATAATTCGGTTGACTGTAGCTGCGGAAATGATAGACGTGAAATCTTTCCTTGTATTAGGATCAATAATTAATTCCTATTGGTGATTATTCCCAGGAAGAAACCAGAATTTTAATAATTATTTTCAAAGCACATTCCCTCTAGATTAATTTATCCCTAGATAAGCTGATGACACATTAAGCCAAATCTTCATAATTATGTATAAAATGAGAGAGAGGATTTCCTCAATACAACAGGAAACAAATTTGAACTATGTGAGAGAAACAGACAGAATATGTTTGCGCACGTGAAAGAAATCTAGAAGGAGAGGGTTTATCTTATAATATCTGTCATGAAGGAAGGACCCAATGAAACATGGCGGATAATGGTTGTCATAAAAAAAATGCTCTTCACCCATGACGCACAATGACGGATAATCTTCCTATTTCTATCATTTAGAATGATAGATTTCATTGTTAATTAAAATAAAATAAACTCTGCAACTATCATGGATTCGGGTGAAGACAAGAATGCCGGGCGAGAACAAGTTGTTCACGTAAAGATTTGTTACCATAAGATTATTTCAGTTTAAATACTAGAATAATGACATATTAGTTTTATTATATTTATCCACAGAAGACTTACTGAAGAAATACACTTGAATTAAGAATAAAATTTAATGATTTTTTTAAAACATTCTTAGTGGAATTATACATATATTTATTTTACGTGGATGTGCATTCCGTGGAAGAATATACAATTTATCGAACTAAGAAACGTTGATATAGAATGTAGAAAGTTCTAGAACTTATATTTTTTTTATAGTCAATTCATTATATCTAGTCCTGTTGAAAAAAAAAAGGTGGGGAGGAATGTAAATCAGGTGATAGGTGAATTATATCTACTGTTGAAAAAAAATTAGGGAGGAATGTAAATCGGGCGTAACATTATAGGGTTTCCGAAGTTATGCTAGAAGTATAGAATTGAATTATACTTTTTAAGGAAACGGTAAACCAATTTTGAATCCGGAGGCAAGGGCTAAACATGAACTCCCTTTTAAAAGACCGAGTCGTTTGAACCGAGTGTCAGATAAACCTATCTGAAAAAAATTGAAAAAAATAGAATTAAAAAAATTGAAAAAAATAATAATAAATAAAATTTCAGAGTTTAGGTGGAAACACTGGAAGTTTAGAATTTAAGTAAACTTTAGAGGAAACCAGAAAAGTACTCGTAAACAGGAAACAAATATTAATCCTCTACAAATGGAGGTGTATGAACCAGGTGATAAGCGAATCTAATTATGAAGTTGGGCTAAAGGAGCTGGAAGATAGTGGATTAAAATGATAAATAGTTTATGCAATAAAGTTAATGTCGAAAATTAACATTATGTCTTGTACTTAATAAATTTAACGAACATTTTGTTATCAAATAATTAAAATATTGTCTTTATCTTTTTATTCTTAGTTTTGGAATCCATTCATTTTTTTTCGATTTCACACAAAACTGCATGCATCAGCCATAATTATCAAATAAAGAGTTTTATCCGCGCTTTTTTGTTCCTTCACCTAGTGCCTTCACAGCCTATCTATAAATTAGGACATTGGCATTAAATCTCCGTTGAAAATCTTTTTTTTTCTCGCGAGGTGATTAAATAGATGGGCTTTGGGGAAAAGAATTTACGGCTTCACTGCTGATTTGATTTTCTGAAGAAAAATGAACGAACATTGTGTTGGACATGTTGTTAACGATATGACAAAGGAAAGCATTTGTTTCTGACTTTAAGTATGAGTAAATGAGACAAGCAATGGAAGATACTCATGAAAGAAGTAATTATTTGGGGGCTGAATTCTTTATTTCCTTTCCTTCCTATTGAAGTTACTCTCTCTAATGTTTTCCGATTTGTTTATTACGTAGTCCTTTCTCAAATTAGCTATCCACAGCCTCCATTTCTTTATGTCCTGTGAATTCTCATGTCTTATTCGTAAAGATGGTTTATGGCCATGTCAGGTTGAATCACTAGTTTATACACAATCACCGCAGTTAAGAAAACTCGAAACTATTCATGGCCTAGAGGAATGACCGATTGGGAAAATCAGGGGCTGTATGATTGGATGTACTCATGGTCTATCGATCCGAGTTCTGGTTCCAGCCGGATTCGTTATATTTACCTACGTGCAATTACACTTGCTAAAATTATGAATCCAGCAAATATAGGTTAATCTATGGGTACTTGTATTATTCAATCATTATTACCTCCAAAAATGTTTTACAATCGAAAAAAAACTTGCAATATATTTATATACTGCAAATAACAAATCAGTCTATCTTGGGAAATATAATAAAACATTTTTTTTCAATTTACTTTTAGGAATTATTTAAAACTACTTTCCATTCAGTTTACAGACAGTCCACTCTCTTATGCTATTTCACTTATAGCTAGGGGAAGAAGGGATTAATTTATGACTTTGACGGTCTCGTGTACCCCGTTATTTAACCCATAGCTGAGGAAAAATTGACAAACCGCAGCCTTCTTTGATCTGTTATTTGACTAGTTCATGACAGTGAAAATATATGTTAATGCCTTTGTCAGTGTTATTCGTATGGAGGTGAATAAATCAAACGAAGCCGAAATTTTGCTTCATCTCACTGATTAAACTTTGCGCGGCGCTATCTTTTATCTGCGTTGGGAGCAAGATTTATTACGGATGAAGGATAATGTTATTCCTAAGCGCTATTTGTCGTAAATATTTTTCTTGCTATCGCAGAAAAGGTGTGCTTCAACAAAGATACAATTAATTCATGAAATGAATCTCAGTTTACAAAACACCATTCTTCACAAAGGAAACGCTTGGTATTGAGATACGTTTAGATATAACAAAGGTCTGAAAAATATGAAAAAATAAACGATATTACATAACAACGATATACTGAATTATATATGAAACGAACTGAAATTTAACGCTTTTCTTTATTGCTGGATTCGTTTTTTTTTAAAGTTTTATCATTCCTTTTCAGGTTATTTAAAACGAGGATATTTTTTTTATATTACGAATATCTTTTGAGAAAATTATTTTTTTAGTGACACAAGTTTTACTAATTAACACATAGATGGAGTAGAAGAGGGGGGGTTATAATTTTGGAAAGTTATAAAATAATAAAACAAACCTAACCGGGATTGAAACTTAACTCTCTGATTAAACAATGCAAGCCAAAATTCATTTCACCACCTACATATAGAAACTTACAGCACCTGGTATTTCAAAGCGGTACACGTGTAGTTACTGACCACTCTTGACGTTGCTTAACTTCATTGACTGAATGGAAAACAAAGTGTCAAAGTGATATTGCTGTAACACAAATATAAATTGTGTGAAAATACCAAATGTTTGATAATTAGTAAGGTTAGCCATGCTTGCACTACGCGCAAATCTAAGAGAATCATTTGAAACTATATTTTTTTCTGTAATTTTGTCTCCGTGACAAGAAAGCAGACCAACCTGGTAAGTTGGAAAATCAGATATAACTGGTTAAAATGTCTTTCTTATGGAACAACGACACCGAAACATGTTTATGAAATGTATTGAGTAAAGTCGATGACGACAATTAATGGGGCTTCGTCTCATCCCAGAATTAATTGTCAACGAATCTAACGGGATAACTTCATGTCGACGCTGATAATTTAATCATTTCATTTTAGTAATTATACATCGATACAGATTTGGTGACGTAATGGGTTTCGATAAATTTAATAAAATCAACACTCCGATTTAAAATTACAGATAAGACTTGTGTTTTTTTTATACGCATCAATGAACCCCTCTGTTCTTCTATCCAAGTTCCAGGTTAAATACGAGAGCAGATTGCGCTTTTATCACTACAAGCCGAGGCGAAAGAAATCTCTGAATAGAAAAGCTTGAAAAAGACAAGGAGAAACCACTTCACTATATTTGCCATAATCGATTGTGAAAATCAACATTTTATAGATAATAAAAGTAAAATAAAAAATAATAATGTAAAACTATGATGTTCCACCTCTTGAAAGAAAATAGTAGAAAAAAAACCCAAAAAACAAAACAGTACAAATGATGGATATTGATCTACAGCCGTCATGGTCTACGAGATTTAGTTGATAAACATTACTCTACCAGGAGATGTCGTATATTTTTATTTAGTTATATCAAGTTGAACAATTTAAAAAAAGAAAAAAAATCGTATATATTTTAATACGGCCCACCCCTCTACAGATAAAGGCATCTTTCGATTTTGCCCTGGAATTATCTCCGAAGAGAAGACGTTCAAAATTAGTTCTCCTTCAGTTGGCATCGATCCCATTTTTTGTTGATGACCAAACAAGTGAACTTGTCTTTGAAAGGCTTAAGCCATTGCAACGAGAATTGTTGATTTTGCTTCCGGGTGATCGCCTGTCACCGGGTAACGCAAGAATGACCACATGCTTACTGCACATGCGCGATCACAATAGAGTGACGGTAGTAGTCGGGGGAAAGAAACCATATAATTCAGCATGCTTTCAAACTTTTCATATAAAACCGAACATCGTATGAACAGTGGGGAAAACGTAAGGGACAATTTTGGTAATCTATTTCGTTTGCAAATATTGAATAAACGTATGAGATCCGGAGAAGCGCATTGAAAAGAATAAACGTAAATATTTAAAATCATATATATTTACACACACATAGAAACGAGACACAAAAGACGTATTTTGAATAATACCTGTCAAGGTTGGCAACAGCTTTAACAGAATTACCATAATAATGTGTGGGCAGATAAAGTATTTATGGGGAACTAATTTAGATAAATGTTCTGGAAACCATAAACGAAGGCTATTTATTAAATACTTTATTAGGTTAAACAGCACAGCAAGTTAGAATCAATTTTTCCGTAAAGGATAATAGGTAAAATGTTGGCCTGGAGTCGAACTCGATGTGGGGATTCGTTTCTGTCTGCTAGAATATATATATGTCGATCTTATATTTACACACCCTCTATCAAATATATCGATATCTTTTGCAATAAATATAAGAGAAAACTGTATTTTATCATATATAGAGATAGATGCAAATATTTCCTACATTTACATTATATATATATATATATATATATATATATATATATATATATATATATATATATATATATATATATATATATGTATATATATATATATATATATATATATATATATATATACATACATATATATATATATATGTATATATATATATATATATATATATATACATACATATATATATATATATATATATATATATATATATATATATATATATATACACGTTTCATTAAATAATATAGACAAGTGTTATGTATTTATTTTATGTAAATTTTTTAAATCATTATTTTATGTAAATTTGTCTTGTCCGTATATAATGAAAAGATGCTGCCTAAATGCACACAATATATATATATATATATATATATATATATATATATATATAGAGAGAGAGAGAGAGAGTGAGAGAGATACATGCATACATACATACATACATGCATACATAGATATTATAATAATAATTATAATCGTTTGGTGAAAAAAAAACAGATGGCAGAATTTGCAAGTTTATAAAAACAAAGCTGTATCAAAAAAAAAAAAAAATTGATAAAAAAAGAATGAACTAGAAACATTCGAACAGGTCGAAGAAATCGTTCAGTGCCTTAAATTTCCAGTTCAAAGAACAAAAACAAGCGAGTAAGTAAAATAAAATGCAGAATACTTAGAGCAAAGGTAAAAAGTATAAACCTAAATGGTTCTTCAGGGTAAGTTGGCTGTGAAGATCCATTTAGGTGAAACCTAGGTAGATAGTTTCTGGCTCTTTTGAATTTATGCCATATATATATATATATATGTATACATTTTTTTTCACCAACCGATTATAATTGTTATTATAAGATCTATGTATGCATGCATGTATATATGTATCTCTCTCACTCTCTCTCTCTCTCTCTCTCTCCATATATATATATATATATATATATATATATATATATATATATATATATATATATATATATATATATATATATAATGTAAATTTATGAAATATTTGTATCTATATATATGATAAAATACAGTTTTCTCTTAGAGAGAGAGAGAGAGATTTACTACACAAGCTCTTCAGTTATGGAGCACTGGAAGGGACTTCTCAATCATAACATCCTTACTAACAGGTAGTAATCAATGGACAGTCCTCCAGATCGCCTGGGTCCGCGCCACGGCCCTAATCCCTTTTTGATCTGCGTAAACTATCTGCCTAAGAATATAGTTAGATTATTTGTAAACGTCTCTGCTGATTGTACGAGTACGTACAGGCGCACCTCAAAAATTCTCGATGATCATAGATTGGCGACTTGTCTCTATTCCAGTCTTGTTCAGACTAAACGTTGCGGTAAAAACGGAATGGTTAAATTCAATTCCTCGAAGATCGACGTCGCTACATTTCCATCATCAACGATCTGACCGCGAACAATCACCAATCTTGAACACCGTGCATCGAAAGACTGTTGGGTCTCAAACTCACACACGACCTCGTACTTACAATCCATTGCTAAGGATGTAGTTAAATAGTTGGTTCCGTCTAACGCTCCATTAAGTACCAGACTTCGCCTGCTATGGAGTATTTCTGCCATATATGCTCTGTTGCCCTTAATGTTTGTCTCAATGTTCTTGATAAGATCCAGACAACGGTGACTGGCTTTGATCTAGCACTCGTCTGCAGTCACTCTTGCCGTCGCCTCCATCTTTCATTCTTTTTTTTTACAAATACTTTCATTGTAACAAGTCCGAGGAGCTGCTTTCGCTGGTTCCTAGACTTCATGAATTTAAGCGTTCTACTAGTCTTGCATCTCGCTCACACCCTTTCACTGTTGAAACTGTTAAATGTAGCCGTCTCTTCTGCTCCAATAGCTTCATGTCTCGCACCTCTCGCCTGTGGAACTACTCCCATCTTCCTGTTTTCCTGATAGCTATAATCTCCAACTATTCAAATGCAATGTCGATCGACGTCTCCAGATGCCCTGATCCATCCCTTCTCCTTGTCTTCATCCTTTCGTCTATCATTCTTATTTGCTATAGCTCCAACTCTCTGTAACCTCTTGCATACTAGTGGCTTCCTGCCTTGTTTGGGGTGAAACGCTTTAAAAAAAAATATTAACGACACATGATTAAAGCCTGTGTAAAACCGTTCATACTTTTCGGAAGAACAGAGAAAAGTTTCGTGATGCAGCACAGAACCTACAAGAAACACAAAATTTATTTCCAGTGACCGGATGCCAAACATTAAAAGTAAGTCCAGTCGGCCTTGATATTTGCGCCATAGCTACAGAAAGCTATATTTAGTCCACTGCTGAAGAAATTAGCACGAGACGAATTTTAACTCGATTTCATTTATCGTGTATATAATAGTTATACTAAACACACCCATTTAGATCTATGACGTCGGCCATATTTCCTACAGCCCGTTCATATCTTCAGAAGCAAATATTAAATTCTAAATAGAACAGTATTACAAGGAAAAAATATATTCAAGAAATGTCATATGTCATTCGTTTTCATTTTTTAGCATGAAAAGCTAATTGATTGATCTCTAGACGGAGAAATTCATTATTTAGTTCTATGCTACCTAAAAATGAAAGCAAACATGATCGCAATTGACGTAAGAGAAACAAAATAACGTATGTTTCTTTTTGTTTTTATGCAGTCAGATATCTTATTTATGAAATACTCTCGTGATTCATGTTTCTAAAGTTCGTTATGCAAAATTCTTTAGCCTCTATTTCGCTTTCGCAACTTCTGAAGAAAATAAAATAAGAAACTCTATGGGATAAAAGAAATCGATAGCTGACTTTTGTTAGAACCAATGTCTAGCCATAGAGTGTGTTTAACATCAGTCGTAAAACAATGAAATCGAGCTGTATTAATTTAAAGAAATTTAAGCGAAGATTTATCGTTTGCAAGCTACAGAAAGAAAATTTAAAAAAATACATATTCACCTTTGAGTAACAATTTGTAAGAATGCCAACGAAAGACGACGTTGAAAAAGATATCTTGACAATTGTCTAATAATGATTCATTATACATTTAAGGCTTGAGTTTACTTTAATAATACGCGGGATAGTATCGATAACAATAAAAAAAATACGAATTAAGAAGACAGAAGGAAATATTTAGCATAGACAGTATTTACGGTTACACATGGCAATTCCAACTGCAACTTAACAATGGCAAAATACCTATTTACATGCACAGAATATAGAATGAAACATGTTCAAAAGAAATAGTGTAATAACAATCACATTCTTTGATGAATTTATCAAACAAGGGATGAAGAAATAATAGACGTCTAGACAAGTGTTTCTCAAGAAACATTGGTAAATAGGTTACACATTGTTTTAGTAATTTCTGCTTATTATACACGTACGGCATATTGTTGGGAAATCCTTAATTATTACTGGCCTGGGTATGAGGATGAACTCCATCTGACAGCAACAAGGCCATTGATCGAGAGGTTTTGAGGAGCATCGAGCCACCTCTTAATTGCTGGTGTTCTTAGGTCCACCTTGACCCGGGGTGGCGGCCCCTGTCTGGGTCATTGTTATGGACAAGTAGTTAATTCCCCAATGGGGTAGTGGAAATACTATGAAACTATACGAATAGAAGTTAATACCGGTAGTACATTTTAAAAAATATTATCAGCAGTAGATTTTTGAAAAAGAAAAATATTACCAGCAATACAATTTTGAAAAATATTACCAACAATACACTTTTTAGAAAAAATATTACCAAAAATAAAAATCTTGTCGGCATTAAATAACACATTGATGCTTATATGCTGTATAATAAACCACAACTAACAAACCTTGGTTATTAGATAATGACTTCAAATTTCCATATTATTTAAAATTATATTAATTATAGAGAATGTACTTAGCGAAGTCTATATATTGAAACTGTTTTCACTAGTTATTGGACATGACCTGTACGCAGCATCCGCGTATCCTTGAGTGACTTGCTCGAGTACAGGACGCATACACGGTGTCCATATATTATGTTTATGTTTTGGAACTTCGATAAAAACATTGATAGATATGGTTTTTAATAAATTTTCTGCAAGGTTTCACAGAGACAACGAAAACTAAATCAAGGATTCCAGAACGGTATAATTTTTGAGAGATGCTGGTCTAAACCTTTCTGACCAGAGGGGAAATGTATTTCATAAAGTCATGCCTAAGCTGTGATATAATCAAAGTGGTTATTCATTATTTCACCTAGTAAAGAGGATTTCATAGCTAACATAAATGATATTTCAAACAAATAAGAAAAAAACTCATTAAGCAAGTGTTGTGAATAATCACAAGTGATCTTCCCTGTTTTTTTACTTTCCTCTGTGAGAGAGCTATTTCTGTTTAATGGGACTATAAAAGGACACTAAATGCGAGCCTTGTATTCTCATTTGAATAAAGCTTTCTTAAAGCCCACACCTGCGTACTTTTGTCATTACAGCAAAATAATGAATTCCCAAGGTGAGGATAATAATATATATAACTGACATAGATTATTTTGAAGTCGGAGAACCAAGCCATCACTAAAAATATTCCTTTAAGTGGAAACATCTGAGCGAATCAAATAATGCTAACATATTTAATTCTAATCCAATGGTAACTTTAAAAGTCATCAAAGTTTATGGAATAAATAGTAATAGTAAATAGCACAGGAAAAATACATTTGTATAAAAAGAAGTAACTCGGTTATTGTAGGATGCATATTTTGATTACTGGTTAATTGATTGTTTTGTTTTTTACGGCTTATCAACCTTATTTAAAGCCAGAAAATAATTTCAGAATTTTTAGAATTGTGTTTTCGTGTTGGAGTTAATAATGTTTTGACACAACCACGACCTGCTATTTAAGACATAGCTAGGGTAGTGCAGATAAGGTGGATTCATAACTTTCCGAAGGTAATTTGTGCGAAAGTGGATATAACGAACCCGACTGGAATTGGAACATGGTTCTTCGAATACCAATCCCGAGGTTTTATCCATTAAACCACAACCATGTGCAAGCTTACATCAAGTTGTCACCCATTTAGGTATTGTTCAGGCTCGGGATATTTCTGATAATCTTTTTAGAGATTATGCAATTGTTGAACGAAACGAAATAAATACCACGTAGCCACATCACGTGACAGAATGAACGACTGACATAACATAACTATTTTAAAGTTAATTTGTTTGCAATGGTCCAACATTTGTTGATTAAATAGGATTTAATCTATGAAGATAACCACAGATAGAGATAAAATAACGTTTATTCAGAAACAAGTCGACGCACTTCAGACACTACGTCAATGTTCTGACTTTAATCCAATTGAATATTTCTGACATTTATTATGTTATGAAACCTTACTAATTTGTCAGTCTTTGAGAAGAACTACCATTCACGATTTCAAAATAAAGGACATCCAGATCTTTGTAAAATATACATGCAGATTACACCACACTGCATCAGTGCACCTCTAAATACCTTCATGAACAATAGTTGAAAGCTGATCACGACACAGACGTTACACTCACAGCTCAATAGGAAGAAAAGCGTATCTGATATCGTTCAGTACATATAAAATGAAGACATAATATTTTATGACCACCGAGCAGAAGTTAAAATAGCTAAATCCTGTTAAGTAACTATTACTTCAAAATTGCTCCTTGCCTCGTACATCTGCCAGGACTAAAGATCACACCCGAATGAAAAATGGAACGCCTATATTCATTCCATTGCAAAAGTTGATGAAGAATCATTCGCCCTAATGAATACCTAACTGCCGATGCTATTTTCTATCAAATCAAGAATGGAGTATTTCTGTGATACCAACAAGTCATCTTGACAGAGTTCAAAAAGCGCTTAAGCGGCCTTGTGGGCTGATGAATCGTTCTCTACACTGCAACCCCTATCCCATACGCGAAACGACTTCAAACTTTCTACAATGTAAGTGACATGACGAGAAATAAGTTCTACGCTAACAGCTTCTTCCCGTGAACCACTGCTAGGTATGACGGACTGCCAAGAGAAGCTTTTCTCCCTACAATATTTAAAAAATGCTTCCTGTTCAAGACTGTTTTTAATAGTTATATTCACCTCATATCCCTACACATTACCTGCTAGCTTAACTCTCTACCACGAGTGGCCCCGGGCCTTGTACAGGGTGAACCTGAAAGAAAATTAAACACGAAGTGAACGATAACGATTTGCTATCGTGAACACGGTATGGCGTTTCCTAACTGTGGATATCCGAATTGGTAAATCTAAGGAATGTAACTCGTCCTAACATCTGCCATATAGTAGTGAAGTTTAGAACTTACGGAATCAAAGTATGTAGTTCATCTGAGCACTCTCCATAGAACTAACAATAGGGCACAAATAGATTTACCACATCTCGCTTGATAGAGAGAGGTTGGAGGGTGGAATATAATTCGTCACCAACAATTAACCAGAGACGCTATTGGTCAGTATCGCTTTTTGGACATCTCCAGTCCTAATAAGTCTTCATTTTTTAGCCTGATCTCGCTCTTTACAAAGTAAGGTAGATGATAGCCAACAGAGTCAGGCATTTACTGGAGCGAGACAGGGAGTCGACCATTTTTATCTGCAAATTTAGTGATGGCTCGTACGTGTGAGTTCCACTTGAGCTTAAGGCTTGGCACTCTCTCAAGTACGGTGCCTCTCCGTGGGGACATCTGCTCATCGTAACAGGCGACAGTTCGGGGTACGATCGACAAACATGGAATATAACAATTTTGGCTTTGGAGGCATTGAATGTAGGCTGCCAGTTTTTCCCCATTCATTTCATAAAAAGCTGTTTTCTCTTCCAGAACTGTTAGATTGTGTAACAAGCTCCCGAGAGACTGCTTCCCTGATAATTGCATTCTTGGTCTCATTAAGTTCAGGTTCAGCCGCTTCCTGTCCTATGCATCCTCTATTGTACCTTCCCCATCACTTAAAATCTCATACAGTAATCCTCTACACTGACTGGCGCTTGGGACTTTTATTAGGTGAATTGTCAGTAAATACAAATAAAATCAATGGTTTCCGTAGTATGCACATATGATTATACATCAATGTTTCCGAATATTTTTCTAATGCTATCATAGTTTATACATTACTAGCAGCATGGCCCGGGGTAGCCCGTGCTTGATTCAAAAATCGTACGACTCATACAGCAATCGCTATCACTTGACTTAAAATATTTTTGCCCTTCCTTGCCTTTAAAGGAGTGCCCTTTGGTGTGCTGATGTTTCTTCATGTCTTACTTCTTGCCTATCTCGTGCGGCGAATTTTTTCTAAGCTCTATACTAAACATTAAATCTGTTACGAAAAAAAAAGATAAACTTCAAAAAAGGACTCGTAATTGGAAAAACCGAAGGAAAAAAAAATGTTAACAACAAATACATTTTCACACCCAACCGAGTTCTGCGGAATCAGAATAAACGTTGATTTTAAGCAAGCGAATGAGCCAATTGGAGTAAATGCCATGCAGATTTATTTTTTTCCACTTGTGACGAATGCGGCTATCGAATTTTTTTTTTGTATGCTAGCATGCTAGGTAACATTCGTGTCATTCAGCTGTTGGCTCTCACGCTGGCCTATAGAATCTTCCTATTCGTGGCAGCCAGCTATTGGCTCTCACTCTGGCCAGTAGAAAATGGCCGCAAACTACATGAAAACTGCCGTAGAAGCATGAAAAATCGATTATTTACACTATCGATGGGATTTGGGAAATGCAAAGTCAGTGTTGGCCTTCCCGCTAACTTGGAGCATGTGCATGTAAATTTGGTTCAAATCCGTAGAAAATTGCGGCCGTGCATTCGTTAAACACACACACACGCGCGCACCACACATCCTGCCTTTTATAGACAGAGATTCGACATTTTATTTTGTGTTTGAAATGGTTTATTTTTTCTGTCTGAATTTTCAGGATAGCGTCATCTTTCTTTTCTCCCACATTGTCGTCCAAGGTAAGTTTAACTGAATTTCAAAGTGAATCTTTTTTATTTAATCTATGCGGGAATCTATTGATTTCCCTCCGCTGAATTTATATTTTTGGAAATATCTCTTATAATTTATATATAGTACTGCGCATTTATTGTTCACCCAAAAATCACGATTATTAAGTCATCAAAATCAAGAAAAAACGGTGTAACCTACAGTTCACTAGTACTATAGCCCACTATATTCTCGTTCACGTCTCCTAGGCTTCGTTGGTTTAGTCTCTGTTTTTGCGGCCCATCTCTCGCTGTATTCTCAAAATCAAGCTTAAATTATGCATTATTCACTGGCAACATATCAAACTGGTCACACGCCAAAACACAATTTTCTATTGTTTAAAGTCGGGGTTAAAAGACCAAATCCGAAGTTTTGATTTTATACCATCTCATTCAGATCCATTACTCCACAATCCAAAATTTATTCGTCTGACATATCCGCCAGAAACAAAATCAAAAACATGCTCCGACTTGTCTAATTCGAGGTCAAACCTGGCTTCTCGAAAAACATTCCTGCCTGTGAAAATTAATAAGGACTAGATTTACACATACCAATCAATTCAAAATCATCGCCTTGAAATTAAATCTGATATTTGTCAATAACAAATTTATTTGATATTGTCCGTGGGATAACCATGAGTGTAGGAGTTGGAAAATAAAAACAACTCTGATGGTGAAGAGACTACTGCTGCTGTTTATGCTTTCCTCCATTGACATACTCTTTATCTTTCACTGCTATTGCTGCTGCTTTAGAGCCTTGATGTCATTTCAATCCGTTTTATTCGTAGTAGTAATTGTTAACTTGATATCAGTCTTGTTTGGTTGATTTTCTTTAACGACATATCAACATCTACAGATTACTTAATACCAAGGTCTAAATATTGTGTACGTAATTTTATGCTTTCAACTAGAGTTTTTTTTTTTTTTAATTTTTTTTACATAATGTTATACTTTCATGTTGATTTTTGATTTGAGGTTTACTTTTAACCCATAGCTGGGACCATAAAGGATGCTGTCACCCCTGATCAGGGTAGACCTTGGAAAAACAGCTGTTAAGAGGTAGTTCCACGCTTCTCAAAATCTCTGATCTCCCAATCAGTGAACTTGCTACTGGATGAAGTTCATCGTCATACCCAGGACGAAATATCAGAGTAGATGATATTATAAATACGTACTTTACAATATCCAAATATTTCGTTATTGCTTATTGAATATTGTACTACTACGTGACAGAGTGTTTTTATTCTTATAGACTGAAAGATAAATAAATAATTTGTTAATTATTTATGTGGTAAATTTCTTCTTCAATTTTTCGCGAAATATTGTATTTTCAGTTATCTTATACATTAATATACTATTCGTTGGCGGAACTCGTTGCTGAGTATTGAGATGCTCATCGACATTTTCTTCTATGTGAAACATGTTCCATGTTGGATCTAAAGAGACGTCCGCAATAACCGCGTGGTAGTTTAGCAAAGTTCTGGGGATGGAAATCTCTGGCATTTCTTTGGTCTCTTTTCCTCTCTTTTCAATTTTGGTCTCTTTTCCTCTCTTCAATTTTCTTCAGGTGTTTTCGAAATTTTTTCGTACTTTTTTTGTGGACTGCTCTTCTCCAAATGGTTCTTTTCGTCTCCAAATTGACCGGGTCGATTTCTGTCCTCAACAAGATGATTTTGAGCTGATCCTTGAATCGACAACGTGGAGCTCCATGTAGTCTCTTGCCAGATGCGAGTTCTGAGAAGAGGATTTGTTTGGGTAGACAGATGTCTGGCATTCAGGCAAGATTTCCGACTCATCGAAGTTGGTGTCGAGTCATCATGGTTTCTAGATTCTCCATCTTTGCGCGGAGGTGACCTTCGTTCTTTCTGATCCGGTCCTCGCACGTGTTCATCAATTCAGCGGATGTCTTAATTATATTATATATCCTCCTGTTATGGTTGATGTGGTTGATTTAGTTTAGCGGCATATCAATCTCAACAGGTTATTTAATACCGAAATATAAATATTTTCGAGGTAATTTTATGTTTTCAACTACAAATATTTTATGCCTAATTTTCTACATTCAGACTAAGTTCATGTTTTTTTAGAATTATAGTTTGTAGATCATAAAATGTATTTTACTATTAAAATGTATTTCTGTATTTTTTTTTTTTTGATTGACATTTTGCTATAAATTTTTTTGTTCATTTTAGTATAAAAGATGCACTGATATTTCTTTGGGATTAACTATTAGCCAATAATTTGGACCTTAACAGGCACTACTAGCCCGAGATCAGGTAGACCTGGGAATTAAGTTAAGAGGTGGTCGGACGCTCTTCAAAACCTCCAATCTCCCGAACAGAGGACTTGTTACCGGATATCGTTCATTGTCATAACGAGCACTATACTCCTGTCATAATCATTTTTTTAACAGACGTAATCCTCATTCGCATAATTGCAAGTTGTTACGGGAAATATAGGTTATTTGTTTTAGAGGTTACTGTTTATTGATATTTTTTGTTTTTGGTAATTTTTATCAAAAGATTTCTTCCAATTGACTCCATTTTTCCTAGTTACATGAATTTCCGTTTATGGATTTTCTGCGATAATTTTATTAATACATGTTTCAGCGAGATATGAAATGTTAATTCATTTTTTCCTTGTATCCTATCTACAATAAATGTTTGTTCTTTATTCTTATATATAAGTGAACATAGAAGTCAACACTTAGAGGCGACAGTCTGTTTCATGCTATATGCAATCTTCAGTCCACATATGCTTTATTTTTCTCGGCTATTTATATATATACGGGTTAGTGGTGCATTGTGTGTATTCTATTATGGCGGTTATTTTACCGGAAGTTGTTTGTTTATTTATTTGGGTTAAATTATATTGCTTGTTTTTATTTTTTATTTTTTTGTTTCTTATTTATTTATTTATTACCGTGTTAAAAATTTGTTTATATCACTTATTTAACAGTTTTGTTTTGGTTTGAGAATTTAATTAAAGCTATTTGTTCAATTTTGGGGTTGATTGTTGTAGTTCATTCTAAGTATTATTTTGACGGGAACAGTTTTTAATTGATTACATTTATTTGGGATTGGTTTGTTTACTTACTTGGACGAATTTGGTGAATTTATTTTACTTGTATATTTTCTCTTTTCGGTTTTCGATTTTTAAGTAACATAGTATTTATTTATTTTTTATTCCATTTTTTTTGTTATTTTGTTTATTAGTATATTTATTTGTTTTTATTTTATTTATTCCGTTTTTCATTTTTTAGGTTACGTAGTAAAAATTTATTTTGATGTCTACATTTTGAGATGAGCTCGGATCTTTTATTTAATAATTTATTTTGGTCGAGGAAAGTAATGATAGCAATTTTTTCTTCCAAGCAAAGTTTGCAAGTTTTTGATTGTTTTTTTTAGGCTGATGATTTTTTCCTTATCTTCCAAGATATTTTTCGTGTGATGTGCGTTTTGTTTTTAATTACCCAGATATATTTAGAAAGCATTGTGCTGTTCGCATATTTACTATTTGTGAAATATGTTTTGTGTGTATAATTTCTTTGTTTCCAGGGTCCTTCAGTTACTCATATGTATACTTTTTCTTCATTATCTGGTGATTTTATCGTGGCTTGGTATATTACGTTGTTTTGTAAACAATTTCCGTTTAAGGGACATTCGTTCTTTATTCTACAGTTGCACGTGGGTTTAATTTGTTCGTGTGGTTTGTTGATAATTTTCTATTGTGATTTTTTATTATTTGTGCCATGTTCTCGGTGCAGCTGTAGCTGATTTTTATTGTGTTTTTGTTGAATATCTTGTGTAAGGTGCTTGATTCTGGGAAGTGTTTGTGTAAGAGTTTGAAGAATATTTTTCCTACGTTTGTTTTTACTTTCTTGCTGTACGGTGGGTTGAACCATATGATATTTCTTCTCCTGTTGGCCTTTTTTTGTATTCTGTGGTGAGTATGTGAGTATTGCTGAGAGTCCGTTATCTTTTAGGGTCGTTTCATAGTCTTTCTTAGCTTTGTTAAATAGGGATTCATTGGAGGAATTTTCGGAGAGCCTGCGGTTAATCGATTTTGATATCTGTTTGGTTATAGAAGGCGGATGTTTGGAAGATGTGTGTATGTAGTGTGGTTTGTCATTAGGTTTTCTATATGGTTTATATATGCCTTCTCTTAGGTTGAAGGTAACATCTAGAAAATCTACTTCGTTTAGGTTAGTTTTTATATCTATGTCGAATCCGTTATTTTTAAAAATCTTTATTATTGCTTTTCTAGTTTTGTCTGTGTTTTGTTTGTTACAGTTTCTTAAGGTTATGAGGCCGTCTTCCCTGTAGAGTCCTGTGTCATTTCTATCTATTATTTTGCTCAGTTCGTGTAGTAAGTAAATGCCTATGATTTCGCATGTCTAGCACCGTCAAAGCTTACCATTGTAGTGTCAAATATCCCATCTTTCTTTACTCATGCTTCTTCATTGTGGAATAATAATGATTTACGGGAGTGCTTAATGTTTTTGATTTCGCTTGGTTTTATTTTTATTTGTTCCTGAGCTAAGTTGATGACCTTATCTAGCATACGTTCTGTTATGGATGGGTAAAATTGTTTTATGTCTAATTGTAGGAATTGGCAATTTTGTTTGTTATTTATGCTGTGGAACCAGTCAATAGTTGTTTTCCTATTTTTCCACTGGTTTACTCCTAATTTCTTCCTAGGTTCAGAATTAATTCTTTCTAGTATTGTTTTACTTATTTTACCTAGTTTGCTTTTGGCTGGGTTTATGAGTCTACATGCAGGATTGGTTTTGAAATTTTCTTTATGGTCTTTTAGAGTTATAAAGGCTTGTGCCTTGCTAATACAACTTATTCGGTCATCTAGGCCTAATTTTTGGGCGATTGTTTTAGCTTCCTTATTGATATCGTGTTCTGTTGCTTGGGGTGCCTTTTTGTATGTTTTGGTTATGTTGTTCTTGAGTAATTTATTGTGTGTAGGAGGACTTAGTTTGTATAAATTTCTCGTTTTGTCAGCAGCGATAAATACACTTGCTGAATTGTTTATTTTAGTTATATCTTCTTTTAGTTTTTTTTGGAATGTATCTTGTTTTTTATGGAATTTTATGTTTCTAACTATGTCAGTTAAGTCTTTCTCGAAATCGTCTAATTCTTTTGGTTGTGGGGGAGGGCATTTTTTTGTTTTGAAGTCGTATTTTTCCTTAAGCGTGTTGTTATTGTGAAGGTCCCGGTTTAAAAAGTGAACTTTCCATCTCATTCTTTTTAGGAAACTTTCTATTTTTTCAATTAATTTTAGTTTATATATAGGAGGGGATGGGATGGGTATGTTTTTTAGGGAGTAGTCGAGGTTAAATTTTTCCATGTCCATATTGTGTTATAAATGTAGCGAAAGTGCTCTACTCTTTACCAGGAGATGAATATAAGGTAATCAATTAAAAACTTTTCCCGTCAAAATAATACTTAGAATGAACTGCAATAATCAACCCCAAAATTGAACAAATAGCTTTAATTAAATTCTCAAACTAAAACAAAACTGTTCAATAAGGGATATAGCCAATTTTTACTACGTTAATAAATAAATAAATAAATACGAAACAAAAAATAAAAAAAATAAAAACAAGCAATATAATTTGACCCAAATAAATAAACAAACGACTTCCGGTAAAATAACCGCCATAATAGAATACCCACAATGCACTACTAACCCGTATATATATATATAATTAGCCGAGAAAAATAACAGCATATGTGGCCTGACGATTGCATATAGCATGAAACAGACTGTCGCCTCTAAGTGTTGACTTCTATGTTCACTTTTATATTTACACACGCTCTATTTCTGATATTGAGCACTTTATTCCATAAATATAGCAAACCTTAAGATTATATTTCTTATATATATATATATATATATATATATATATATATATATATATATATATATATATATAACAATTTGTGTCGGTTTTCGATGAAAACCACGATGATCCTTTTTTAAGATTTTGCTATGTTTTATGGTTCGATGTATTAGAGGAGAATCCCTCATATCCGAAATTCCTCATATGCGGTCTGCCTCATATCTGGAATTTTGCATATTCGGACATGATTTTTGATGTGCATATTTGAGCAATTTGTAGAGCATGGAATGTATTTTGTAAATTGTATTTCTAATTTTTTTTGAAAATCACGAGTTTTCGTTTTTAAGATTTTTTTTTTTTAATGTTTTATGGTTCAAAAGTATTGAGAATAGAATCCCACATATCCGGAGTCCCTCATATCCAGAATCTCTTATATACGGGGTACAAGAATCTCGCATATCCGAACACGATTTTTTTATGCGCATATTTGAGCTATTTGTAGATCATAGAATGTATTTTAAATTGTATTTCTATATATTTTTTAAATCACCAGTATTCGTTTTTAAGATATTTTTTTTATTTTTTATGGTTTGAAGTATTGAGAATAGAATCCCACATATCCGGAATCCCTCATATCCGGAATCTCTTATATCCAGGGTGCCTCATAACCGGAATCTCGCATATCCGGACATGATTTTTTATGTGTATATTTGAGTTATTTATAGATATTAGAATGTATTTCACTGTTAAAATATATTTCTATAGTTTTTGAAAATCACCAGTATTATGTATTTTAAATTGTATTTCTATATTTTTTTTTAAATAACCAGTATTCGTTTTTAAGATATTTTTTTTATGTTTTATGGTTCGAAATATTGAGAATAGAATCCTTCATATCTGGAATCCCTTATATCCGGAGTGGCTCATATCCGGAATCCCGCATATCCGAATATGATTTTCATGTGTATATTGAACTATTTGGGTGACATGTAACTCATTTGAAATTTCTATTTTTCAGTGAATTTACTTTGGATGAGTTGAAAGGCTGACAACGAGGCACTTCTGCTTATAATTGTAATAAAATCTGAACTGAAATTGCAGAAAGCTATTGAAAACGAAGTTTTATGGAAACAAAGCCAGCATTCAGCTATGACGATTGCGATAAGGCATGCAGAATTAAAAAAGTGTTTTTCGTTTAAATAATGTCAAGGACAAAAGCAAAACGAAATCGGAAAAAATTTGTAGATGACATTAGAAGAAAAAGAATCATCATAAAATGGCGATTAAAAAAATCGTCGTTACATTATTCTTTTCATACGTGGCATATATAATTTAATTAATTTTCATTAACATTCCATTATATTATTATCATTAGATTGTTCTCTCTATATACATACACGCAGATATATATATATATATATATATATATATATATATATATATATATATATATATATATTGCGCTTTTTGTTATAAAAACATTGAGCTCTGCGTGTGAATCAGATTCAGTATTTAATATTTTATATTGCGTTAATAGGATTGACTTCGATTATATACCAACGGATTACTACCTACCTATATACATACCTACCTTTATATATATATATATATATATATATATATATATATATATATAGATAGATAGATAGATAGATAGATAGATAGATAGATAGATATATGTATGTATGTATGTATGTATTTTCTGCGTGTATGTATGTGTGCGTGTGTATCTGTGTGAGTGTGTAATGTGTTTGTGCGTATACAGACAGTGTGAGCCAATATTCCCAGATAGATATTATGAGTGTAGGAGGAAAATATTAAAGGAAGATATACATAAAAATCTATAAATATTTCAATGTGTTAAAACAGTTTATATAGAGACAGAACAAGAGAAAGATAGAAGAGAGAGCGGAATAAACATTTTCCATTTTTATTAATCTTTTCTTCTTTTGTTTTTTGCTTGAGAATATAATTCCTGTTTTAAATTAAAATATAGGCCAGCGACAACATTTTGGAAGGAATCGGTTGCGGAATGAAAAAATACAGGCTCATATTTAGTGCAGAACAGCGGTTTTGAACGTTCAATTTTCGTGCATATCAATGGTCGAATCCGTCTCGATCAATATAGCTTCCTAATAAATAATAGTATTAGGTTGGTGCAAAAATAATGACGTAATAATGTCGTTTTTTACGTTAGAAAATATGTCAAAAAACGACATTATTACGTCATTATTTTTGCACCAACCTAATAACAACACATCTCTCAATATGCCAAAATGATGATACGACAAGCTGTCGTGAAATAAACTCTCCTCGGGAAAGCATTAGAAATAAGAAAAGAATAGCTGCGAAACTTCAAAATAGATCGTATAATCACATTTTCAAGAAGGAGTAAGATCTGTATGCAACTGTCGCATAATAACGGATTCAGCACGATGCACGGAACGGAAACTGACGCAAAACTTAATGACGAACAGGACCAAATTCTTCAGTTATGAATGCAGAGAGATCTGAATATATAGAATAAACAGAATTAAAAATACGAAGACCGGTCCGAATGCAACAATGTATAACAATAGACGGAGCTTGTCTTAGAAATTAATCAGGTTTCTCGAGCGTATAACATAGAAAACAGAGACAGAAAGGGAATTATAAAGTCATAAAGCACAAGAGTTGAGAAATATTTATTTTTTGAATGAGTCAAAATGAAATATTTTGAGGGAGAACTGAAACTCTCTAGTGTTGAATACCGAGAGAATAATGAGGAGTTTTGAACAGGGCCCGCGACTATAACTGTATATCACGCTGGCGGGGAAATAATAATAATAATAATATGTAATTTCTTTTCTTTTTTTTTTTGTCAGTGGAAAGTGTCATGATGCCATTTCTAAACTTAGGTCCCTGGGCGGGACCCGGAAAGAAATGTGTAAACGCCAGAAATCAAAGAAAATTAATAATAATAATAATAATAATAATAATAATAATAATAATAATAATAATAATAATAATATCCAGAAAGTATTGTACATCTTGTATCACGTTGTACGATGTTGGCCCGCACTGAATATAAAACACGGTATGATAGAGTCGGCATATATCTCCACTGGAAAAATGCAACATTGACGGGATGGAAACTGTAAAAATCTGGTATCAACCAAACGTGATTACAGAGATAGAACCTGTAGCAATTTTATAGGACATTGCAATACACACAGAGAGAACAATCAAAACTAACTGTTTCGATATTGTGATCAAAGACCAAAATAGAGTATACGCTTTCTTGTTGTTATGGCACTTCTGCAGATTGCCTTGCTATGAAGATCAACAAAAGAACTATCAAATACAAGGATCTGGAAGTGGAAATCTAAAAATTGTGGTAGATTCGTTCAAGGGATTCCTGGCAATCCATGCCTTAAAGAAATACGAAAAATTCTACTCAGAACAACAGTTTTATAAATGTAAAATGCGAGTGATCTTATTTTTTTTTTTTTTTAGTTGTCTTTTTTTATGAAGTCATTTCTAACTTTAGTTCTCTTGTTGGAACCCAGAAGGAAATGTGATTACAGCAAAAAACGAAAGAAATAAAAAGAATTCAACAAACATAGCGATTAAATCCTACGATTAAAACAATAAATATGATAAGGCCTTCGGGTAAAAATAAACCTGTGAAAGATTATGCCAAAATTGGTAAATATAAGGATCATGTATTAGAAAAATATGTTTCACCTTAAAGATATTGCCATACCTAAACATTTGAAATCCTGAATCAGATCAATAAATCTACACACAGATAATAAATGTAGGGACATTAACAAGATCTATTTTAACTTGTATCTTCAAGAATTGGTACTATGCGGAAATAGGTATCTCTTCAAAACAGTATTCTGAATGTATGCTATACAGGAGTCACTCAACATCAGCAATTTGTGTAAACAGAATGCGTATATGTACTACCTACCTTAGATTAGATATTGAGTAGACTCGATAATTTCTTTCTCGCCAACAATAGCCTACATGTATATAGAAATATTGAAAAAAATAAAACGTTTCAATACATGGATCATTTTCCATTCAATTAGCTAAAAATTAATGTTACAATTATTTGAATTGCTGAAAATATTTTTCTTAAAAGAGTTTCTCAGTAAACTATATATTTAAAATCTACCTTAATCACTCTTTCTTAGCATTGATGAGAACTTAATTCATTTTTTTTTTTATTATTGTAAGGATAATTAACATGTTCAATATATCATTATCTTTTAGTAATGCGAACTCTACAAGTGAACTTAATGGATTCGACTGGAATACGAACTCGGCTCTCCGATTCCTCAATCCAGGCCGCTATCCATTACTCTACCGTGCCTCCTCTATGTTTGCTTCACGGGGACTACTGCAAAGGATTCAAATATTTCCATGTCCAAAATTTCTGTTGTATTAAGTTATAAGCTAATGCTTAAGCGAACCAGAAATTCATAATCCACGGTTTCCGACTGTCACTTTTAATAAAAAAAAAAAACTTCAACTAAAAGGTATAAAGACACTACTCTTTGCACACTATCTCATTGTCAGATGTGTTGCAAAAGTTTTTATCACTTGCAGTTTTCTTCTATGTGTCAGGTCCCTTCGGGTGAAGAAGGCGATCATAACTTTCGACAATTTCAGGCCCTTTCTATATTTGTCTATTTGTTATTTCTTCTCATTATTTTCAGCTAAGCCATTTACACAAGCTCGTTAGGTAGGTTATTTGCTGCATTACTTTTTTTCCTTTTTCCTTCAATTTGTACTGTGAGTGTCAAATTTCCAGAACCTCTTTCCTCCTTATGTGCCCTAGACAGGTTCAATTGTCTTTTTCTAATTCTAATTACAAATATCGTTTTTGTTTCCATTTTTCGTTAAGATTTCTTCATTGTCCACATTTTCCGTCCATATTATTTTCAGTATTCTTCGTTAGCACAATTTTTCTGTTGTCTAAAGCTTCATCTTCTTCTGACAGGAGATTGTCGAACATAAATTGTCATATTATAGGATTGTACTACATAAAATTTCATTACACTTTTCTTTCTTTCAAATGAATCTTTCTGTTTCTTAATAGTTTGATTAGGTTTAGGAAGGCACATTCACAATTCAAATGATTTAGGTGTGGCAATTTCCCACTTTAAACAGAGATTAGGATACGTGTTGGTGTCGTCATCTTCTGTATTTACTATCCCTGCAGGGAGTTGAAGTTTCATGGCTCTCCACAACGGCCTGTCTCTTGTAGCTTTTATCATTTGAGGTGTATTAGTTGAATCTTTTAACAAGTAAGTCATATTTGAAAATTTGACCTTACAAAACTCCACAAGATTATTAAACTAACTATGATATAGCTGTCAATTTCTCTCGCGTAAAATGAATTTTTATTCATGCACACACTAAAAGAGAACGTACTAGAAACATATATTTAATAATAATCGCACTTGCTGTCACTTCCTCTCGCGTAAATTGACTAATTTTTATTCATGTAAAAACTAAAAGAGTACATAATTTAAACATAATAATTTAATAATAATTAGGAAATAATGCACACTTGCTGTCACTTGCACTCGCGTAGAATGTAATGTTATTCATGGGAAAACTAAAAGAGTATATACTAGAAATATATATTTAAAATATCACATTATATTTCACGCTAAGTATACAGTAAAATTGCAATAACAATAAGACAAATAAATGCTTGTAAAAACTATTAGCTTTTGTTTTCAAAGAAAACAATGCATTGAAAATATAACTTCACAGGCAAAACTTACTGAAAATACTTATTAAATAACTGTTTCTTCAACTTTTATATAAGCGAGTTAAATCAGAAAGTCCCAGCGAATTATTTTCATAAAAAGAATCGTTTAAAAAAAATTGAAAAACAACGTCTGTCTCCTCAATTTTAATCCTGCCAGATGGTCAATGGCCTTTCTTCTTTGTCTTTCTAATCAATAACTTTGAATTCAAGTCGAGTTTAGTTGTAGTGAACAGTCGGAAAATATTGAACGGAAAATCGTGAAATAATGAAACAATAAACGTGTATTCGGGCGTCACTCAAGTAACCATTAAGTGATTCTTTTCTTTTTCAATTGCATTTTTTATTTGGAAAAGAAAAAGCTTGCATGTCCTTAGCTTTAAAAAATTATTATAATAAAAAGATTAAGCCATAAAAAAACATGTATACATAAAAATCTTCATTTTTTTCTTCGTCGTTTGTAAGTGTTTCAAATCGATTGAGTTTTGAGTCATTTTATTCGATTTTCGATTCAGATCATTATATTTTACGATGTTTTTTCAGTCTTCTCTGTAAAAGTTCAACGAGGCGAGTGTTATTAAAATGGCGAGAACAGAGAGTTCACAATGGAAAAAAAAAAACGAGGAAAATTGGATAGACCGAAAGTGGATAGATGAAAGAAAGAAACAAAGAAACAAACGAACGACTCAGAAGAATTTCAATCAAACACGAAATAAATGACAGACAAAAAACTCATTTGAAAACTGTAAAGAGAAAGTGAACATTCAAAATATATTACATGTAACTGTTTTTCTTCAAGAAAAACACCGACTACTTTTCATTTAAAAATAACAATGTTACATCAAACAAAATATATTAGCTTATGAATTTACTCAAAGACCTAAATGCGGTTGAATGAACAAAGGTACAAGAAGAATGTATTGCGCCAGTATTTAATAATTGAAAGTATTCTATAAAAGCTCCAAGATCTTTTAGTGTAGAAAATATTTGTCGCGTCTTCGAGGAAACAACTGCCTTTGTGCTGGGGACAGGTCTTCTAAGCAGCACATCCAGACTTTACGAACGTATTAAGGTAGGCGGTTCTAGAATGGCAGTAATCCATCAATCCGTATTTATTTTGTCTGTTCATACATTAAAAGCAAAAATAAGCCTTTAGTCACATTAACTTACTAATGCCTACTGTAGTAATTGTTAGCCTGAACTCAGGTGATTTGCCAATGGAAGAGAACAAATAATACATCGAGCAGAAGCAACAGAAGCTAGAATTCTACTAAAAGCTGCATTTGACAGAAGCCTTAACAAAGCAAATACATGGCTTGAAAATAAATCATGCTTCTTTCTTCACCTGAATCTCCTCTCTTCAAATGTTAGTTCGTCAGTATCACCCCAAGCAAAGCAGTACGGCCACAAGTAATCGAGAGGTTACAGTGCGTGGTCCAATTGGAAACAGAAACATTAGTAATGAGGAGAAAGAGAAAAGAGTAATCAGGAGAACAGTACATAGCGATTGGCATTGCATTTTAATTTTTGCAGATTATAGTGAGCTGGAATTCAAGGACGCGGGAGGGAATTCCACAGTGAGAAGTGCGCAATAAGAAACACTTAGCATAGAATTTACGGATACATCTAGCTAGCTCAAATGTAAATTTATAAAATCTCGTCACCAGTCAAGAATTGCAATTAAATTCATGCTTTCTAGGTATCATAGAGAAAAAGGTCATCCGATCAATTGCCATAAAAGTATTTATAAAAAAAGACACAGAGACGCAACCTTACGACGGTGGGAAAGTGATTGAAGCCGAGTCACCAGATAAAGTTCAATAATATTTCTGATTCTTCGTTGAATCTTATCAAGGAGCTACATGAAAATAACAGAGACACTGGATCAAATATGACGACAATACTCGAAGCATGGACGAATGACAGACTTATAGATATTCAAGATAGATTCCGGTGAAATAAATTGTCTCGTCCGCTACAGTGAACCAGCTTTCTTAGCAGCTGATCTAGCGATGGATTCAATGTAGTCTTTTTATCTCATATCAGCTGAGTACGTTAGCCGAAGGGACAATGAGTCACTTTCTAAGGGGATATCATCAGCCATGCGGAAGGAAAGCAGTGAAGGGATATCTCAGGGGGTTAATGGAGAGAAGTCTAGATCTGGAGGCTTTAAAGTTGACAAGCCATCATTTGCCCCAGTTACCAACGGTTTTGGGGAGATGCCATTTTGACTATATCTGACTGATCAACCTTACAATTGATGCACGAGTGAATGGTAATGTCGTTTACGCAGATGCAAGGTTGAGTGTTGATGTCATCGGGAGATTCGTTAATGAAGAGTAAAAACAGCGTAGAACTAAGGATGGAGCTCTGGGGGACAGCCGCGTTAGTACAAAAAGATCTAGACAAGTGGCCATTCAAGAAAACTTACATTTTATGATTAGAGAGGAACGACTGGATCTGCTCAAAACGTACTTCGAGATACCGTAGCTTTTCAACTTGTGGAGAAGACATGAATGCCTAACGCTGTTAGAGACTTTCGTGACGTTTCACCGTTTTTATTCAGATCATGATAGACTATTTTTGCAATTATCATTAGTGTATCGGCAGTTGATCATGAAAATCGTATTGCTTGTCTGAGAAAAGTGCCTGTAATGAGGGATAACGATTCAATCCCACATTGATTATAGCCTCTAGGAGTTTCCCCAAAAGATGCAGACCGCTAATGGGTCGATACTTGAATGGGTCAGACGTTTCACTGTGATTTCCAGCAAGCAGGAAAGCAGGAGGTAATTTAGAGAAAGCAAAAGCTAGTTCTGGAGCACACTATTTAATCACTGGGAAACCTTTGGATCCAAATGCTTTGTGGGGTTCAAATTTAGAGATGATAACAGAAACCATGGAAGGGGTTACATGTATACCACTCAAAAGAGAATCAGTTTTAATTGGAAGTCAGGCAGGGATACTCCAGATTATTAGAGTAGAGTTTGAGAAGAATTTACGGGCAAAGCATTCAGCTTTATCAGCAGAGCAGGATAACACCTTAATTGAAGATCGTTGGAATAGAGACCTGGCATTTTAGTACCCTATTACAGAAACGCCAGTAGTTACAAGAGCCTAAGATTTTAGAAGTTATTCGGTGCCTCATTCTCTAAGCAAACAGGGACTTACTTTCTTCGAGGACACGCTTATATTTGTCATGAACATATGCAAATACATATCAGTTATGATGAGAACTGTCACGTTAGTATAGCTGTAAATAGTTGTACCTGTGTTCTATGGCGAACGAGCATGATGAGGTGAATCATGGAGAGTGTTGCGGTTTCACCAAGCAGGGATGAAAGAGTTCATGCATGCTTTGACACAAGAAGAAACCGCAGTGGGTCAATTTTCAATTGAGAGTTTGTAGATGTCAGTTACTGGGACGTCACGAGAAAAATCCCGGAACGGGTCCCATTTTGCATGATGGTACCGGAAAAAGGTCTCATGGATAAAGCTTCCTGTTTGATGGAAGCTTGGATGGAGATATTAATAGCTACCATAGAGTGGTCCTAGTTACTAAGAGGGCAGTATTGTGAAGCTTGGCAAGAGCACAGAGAGGACGTAAGAATTAGATCAAATAGCGAAGCATGTTGCCCCGTTTGTCTGGAGAAATGAGTAGGGAAGACCACGATTTGAGTCAGGAATTGTGTAATGAAAACATTTGATAACTTTATACGGGTAACACCAGTATATTCAGCAAGGTATTGTGCCACCAAAAACTAAGATATTAGCAAATTGATGGAACGAAAACGCCTTTAGTATACTGTCAGCTTTTGCATCTAATATACTGCGATATAAAGAAGAGGCGGAAGAGTGATAAATGCAAAAGTGATAGCTAAGAGATTTTAGTAGAGAAAGACGAAATACATGAAAGAATAGTCAGCCCCTCGAGAGACAATTCTCTGGTCATCGGAAGATTATCCCGGATGTAAACACCAAGGCCATACATGTGAATACTGTAATCTTTTCGGTAAAGCGAAGATATCCTGGACCGAATAAATCATTGGTAGCAATGGAAGATTTCAAGTAGGTTTCACAGAGGTCAAAGATATCTGGCAACAATTCCAGGAGAAAAGATTCCACCTGCGGTATTTGGAACGGATACTACTATTGAAGAAAGAAAGATTGATGCGGGTTAGATTTTTTTTTTTTTTTTTGTTAGTGGGTTTAGTTTTTTATTATTTTTTTATGTTATTTCAATGAGATATATTTTGAAGAGAAAAGAGAAAGGCGACAATAATTTTAACTACCTGTTCTCAATGGCAATATAAACCAACCACCATATAGCTGAAAACAGAGAATATTATTTTTTCCGATACGTTGATCCACAATCTCTGCGTTTTTAATCATATCACCCCATGCAAGGCAATAAAGTAACCAAGACTCAAGTATTAACTGAGTGTGAAGGAATAAGTGAAAACAGAAGCATTATTAAGTTGCGAAAACAATAGAAGTGTAATAAGGAAGACAGCCAATAACAATTGACTTTGCATTTAAATTGTTGAAGACCAATGTTGGCTGGAAAATATGGAGATGGAAGAGAGTTTCACAAGCGGGAAGGGCGATAAAATAAACTGATATTATAGAACTAGATTTACAGCTAACTTATTCAACAAGGAATTGATGAGAGCTTTTCGCCAATCTAATACTGTGCTTAAATTCACAAAATCTAAGTAGCATGGCGAAGAGTTCATCCGAATAATTACCATGAAAGTATTTATGTAAAAGATACAGGGAAGATAGATTACCATGGTGGGAGAATCACGGAAGCTGGGACGACAAGTCAGTACCAATAATATTGCAGATTCTTCTTGGAATTTGATGAAGAATCTCTAAATATACAGCAGGAACACTGAGTAATATGTGCAATATTTAAAGTATCGATTAATGGTAGGCCTATAAATATATCTGATAATTTCAGGAGAGAACAACTGTCTAGCCTTACACATTGAACCATCTTTCTTACCAGTAGATCTAGCTATGGATTCATTATAATCTTTGAACTTTATGTCAGCCGAGAATGTTAGCCCAAGAAGGCGCAGCGGTGGTGATGGGAGGCAATAAGAGGTCTTTCAAAAGCGGTTACAGTCAGCTACAGTCAGCTTTAATGTCAATGGAAAAATATTGAATAAAATTTCAGCCTAATTTTTATTCCCTTTCGTTTTGCATCATTTTCTTTAAATCATCTTGAACATGTAGTAGACGTTACATCTTTTTGTCAGAGACATAAATGTCGAATCCCTATCAGCAAAAGCGTCTCTTCACATCTTTTTAGCATGCGTAAGAAATAACTGCGAGCCTTTGTGGTGCAGATCCCAAGTTGTCTATTTTTCTGTCTGTGCAAGTTCGAAAACTAGCACAACAGAACAAACACCTATCAAGACCATAGACAATATACCTTACTCACTCTTTAAGTAAACAACAGAAGACAGTCCATTATTTCTTCATTTTTGTATGAAGGCACTCTTAAGAATTTTCTTTGAATTTAAACATTTTTTTTTATCTTGAACTATCCCCAAACTTCCTCGAAACAAAATGTTCCCGTAGAAAAATAAACCTCATTTTATTCAACTTTCTTGTGTGTTTTTTTTTTATTTTCTGGACCAATTCATAACTTGATTTTTGTTCGTTTATATATATTTAGTTTAATGACCGCTTGTTCAACCGTAGTTAAAATATTACTACTTACTCTCTACGGGTATTTCCTTTGTATTACAATGCTACAGTAACCCTATGGGTGATAGGGGAATTACCGTAAACCTATGAGTAATAGGACGGGATTCAAGCTAATCCCTGAACATACATTGTTATTCTCACTTCTTAATTCTCCCATGAGGTGAACTTGCCTTGGTGCTTGGGTCGACCTCTTTGTTTTATTGAATTATCAGCAAGAACCTAATTTAGTAACACTTTGGGACGTTTTGTTGAAAAAAAATATTACAAGGACATGACATAATATCAGTATAGTGTAGCAATGTTAAAATAATAACGATACATAAAATGTGATATGTATGAGAAATTATGTGGTCGTTTTATTAAAAGAAAGATTCTAAAACTATTAGAATGCAGGAGGGGCCATCAATATAGATGCTTATTTTTTATCTAGTAAGATGTAGGAAACGAAGAATCGCCTGACTCTTGTATTGGATGAAAGATAAAAAAAAATATTAGAAGGCATGAGAGACACTCAATGTAGAGATATACTGTTAAAACAGTAACAATGAATGAAATATAATATGAATGAATCGTGGGTTGTTAGGAAGTGAAGAATATGAGAATAAGAAAGATATGTAACGATTAACCCCTGCCTTGAAGAGTTTACGTTTTTAATATTTATAGAAATATCCACGCGGGAGTCTGTTCCATAAAGCAGCAATGTTTTGTGAATTTATGTCCGTTTCGTATCGTAGTTTTTTTTTCATGCGTTTAAATTCCTTGGGGAACACTGAGCCACAACAACACATCTCCAACGGATTCTATCCCGGGCGATACTATTTAGCTCGGTTCTTGTCGTGCCGGCTGCCTTCCCTTCTGCGTTAAGTGTGTTTTGATCAAACCCCTTTTCGCTTCCCTTGTGGATTCCAGTCAAGGGCCTCTCTGTTGATACTCGAAGCAGGCATGCGGAGTAAGGGGCCGATATATCTCCATTTCCGTTTCTTGATGTCAGACTCGATTGGTGTTTGTCTGGTCCTGTCCCACAATTGGTCATTGGAGACGACTTCCGACGACCTGATCAATAACCTGAGACATCGGTTGGTAAATATCTGAAGTTTGTTGGTGTTGGTTACCCGCCAACTTTATGAACCATAAATTAGGACCAACCTGACGTATCGTAGTAATGCCTAATAAATCTTTTTTAAATGGCAGATGGTCCTTAGGTTTAGAATACGTTATAATTTATTAAGAAGAACACTTTAATTGTATTTGTTTTCATATTAGTTAACAAGGTCTTATCGTTAGTATTTTTCTGGGGGGAATTTGTTCAGTGGCTTTCGCTTGTAAAATAGGTTATAGACATATCGTTTCTAAGAAAAGTCCTATATCTGTAATGCTGAAATGAAATTATATGACAAATTACAATAAAATGAAAGTATTGCCTTTTCATACAATCCATCCACTCTTTTCTTTCTACGATTTGAATGGAATCAATCCGAACTTGTAGCTTTCAGTCTTATAAGTAGATACAACCAATGCTCGATTCTCATCTACCGTCTTTAAATCTGGCACCAGCTATCTCGCAGATCAGTGGGCCATAAGGCTAAATTTAGTTCCTATTGCTAACCGAATCCCCGTTTGTTAGCCAGCGTGAAATGAGATTGGTCGGTGAATCTGATACATCAAAGTAATAAAGATCAAAGGAAATATAGATCCTATCACAATGGATATCTTGTACACATTGATATCTACAGGCTTATGTTCCAGTTGGAAGTGACTGCTCGTTTCAACGATTTAATAAGCGATTCACTCACTGTGACATCTGTTCCATCTATTTGAGAATAATTGTTATAATGACAGATTATTTTATAAGACTGTCGTTATAAGTCCGATATCAAGATTGATTTCCTCTTCAACCAATGAATAGAATTACTTCTATTGTGAACACACTCACACACACACATACATTTATATATATATATATATATATATATATATATATATATATATATATATATATATATATAGAGAGAGAGAGAGAGAGAGAGAGAGACAGACAGACAGACAGAGACAGAGACAGAGAGACAGAGAAAGAAGGGAGGTATATATATATATATATATAGAGAGAGAGAGAGAGGGAGAGACAGAGAGACAGAGAGAAAGGAGGGAGGTATATATATATATATATATATATATATATATATATATTACATGAATCATTCATACAAAAAGTAGATTAGTAGAGTTAATGATATAAATAGCGAAAAAAATCTTCGCAAACAAATATATTAAAGTTACATTAACTTACGAACGACTCGATGGATGTTATGATCCTTGTTTTTAATAACTTCCAGTTGTATATATTTTATTTATTATTCTGCTAGTACTTTCAGCTATACATTCAGCCATCCTCATGCATGGAAATTAATTTTTGTTTTTTTAGTAAATCAAGGTAGTAGAAGAGCACGAAAAATTAAATGCGAATCGAAAAATGTTTTGTTAGAAATGAGTTATCCTTTAACAATAAATTAAAAACAAGGATAATAACATTCATCGAGTGGTTCGTAGGTTAATGGAAGTTTAATAAATTTCTTTGCGAAGATGTTTTTCGTCATTTATATCATTAACTTACCTAATCTACTTTTTGTATGAATGATTCATGTAATATAAATTGAACTGCATATATATATATATATATATATATATATATATATATATATATATATATATATATATATATATATATATATATTATCAATTGGTAGGAATAATTCCAAGAAGCATATAAATCCAAAGAGAACTCAATATTAAAACAGAGCAGTATAATAATGAATATATACAGAATCCTTAAAATTCCGTCTGGCCAGGTAATATATTTATTTCATGGTCCTCATATCCATCATTTCAGACCAGTTTTCATTAGTAAAATCCATTTTATTAAAGAAAAATTGGTCTGTAGAGATGGACCTGAAGTCCATGAAATACACTTAATACCTGACCTAATTACATACTATATATATATATATATATATATATATATATATATATATATATATATATATATATATATATATATGCAAATATATAATAATCATAATAATAATAATTATACTCGTTTGAAAAAAGCTTAGGTGTTTTTGCTTGTAATTGAACAAACCAATGTCCAAGGGATTTAAAAAGAAAGAACCAAGGCCATTAAATTTAGGCGAAAACAATCGTTCAGAAATCAAGCTCAGAGTCCAAAGAAAAAAAAATCAATGACGAGTAAAGCAAAAATAAGTACGTGCCCAATACGCTAAGTAAGGCAAACCTAAATATGAACCAAAAGAGCCAGGTAAACCTACCTCCTTTTCACCTATATTGACCCTGACGTACTGTATAGGTGAAACCTAGGTAGGTCTACATGGCTATTTAGTTTCATATATATATATATATATATATATATATATATATATATATATATATATATATATATATTTCAATTAAAAAGTGCAAATATAATTTATAAATTCATGAATCATTCATACAAAAACAAATATAGAGGTTAATGATTTAAATGGCGAGAATACATCGTCGCAAACAATATAAATAAGATACATCAACCCCGAACCTGTATATGAGTGATATGATCCCCGTTTATAGATTTTGTTCTTGTTTTTACTTCTCAGTAATAAGAGGACAGCGGAAATAGAGATGTAATCCGAAAAAATGCTATGAGAAATGTGTTATTGTTTTAGAACTTGCGGTCGCAACGCTGAGTTTGAATTTAAATTTTAAAGTTGTGCGTTATTGTACAAATATAGCAATAATTGAATTATTTTTTACTAGTAGATTTTCCGTGAATTTTCCTCTTATTACTGAGAAGTAAAAACAAGAACAAAATCTACTTCCATACCTGATGATGTCTGTAGGAACAGACGAAAGCTTGTAAAAAATTAAAAAGACCTTATGCAACTGGAATTTATAAACTGGGATCATATCATTCATATACAGGTTCGGGGTTGATGTATTTTATTTATATTGTTTGCGACGATGTGTTATGTATTTGTTTTTTGTCTGAATGATTGATGAATTTATATTAGGTTGGTGCAAAAATAATGTCGTTTTTCTTTTGAAGTTGAACTTCAAAAAACGACATTATTTGGGCAACAACCTAATATATATATATATATTAGGTTGGTGCAAAAATAATGGCGTAATAATGTTTGTTTTTCGACGTATTTTTTCACGTCAAAAACGATATTATTACGTCATTATTTTTGCTTCAACCTAATATATATATATATATATATATATATATATATATATAGAGAGAGAGAGAGAGAGAGAGAGAGAGCGGGGAGGGATAGAAAGATAGATACTAATAAGGTATCTTTAGGCAGCATGTATGAAATGAAATAAGTTTGATTAAAAGGAAATGTCTGTTTAACTTTTTAATATTTTTTTTTTCGTTTAAGATTGTACTGAAATCTGTGGATAAACTGTCCGCAGCTCATGTTTTGTTACTTTTTTTCACGTGCTTTCGGCTATTACATCCATTATCAAGAAACAATATTTATAGTTAAAAATTAATTTTTCACACCCTGGTAAGCTTTTTGAAACTGGACGTTTGAAAATGTCTAGCGTGGCTTCATGTGTAACGGCTATTTGAAACGAGGCTGCACAGAAATAATGCGATAAAGCTATTTTATTGTTTGTTTAATACTAGCATAATAAATGCGTCCATTAATATTATCAAAATGCACTTCACCTTTTAATCACCTGAGATGGATGACATTTCATTTAATATGGTCTGTTAATTTTATATAAAGAAAAACTTTCAAGGCGTTGATTTTTTCATTGCACTGGGTGCCGTATAATATTGTGGTTTTATCCACTGATATTTGCCTGATGTTGATAGTTCTATTTTTATCGTTCATGATGTGCTGGTCGATATGCCCACAGATTGCACTAAGTTACTGCAAGAGAGTGTGGTGAGTGTAAGTATTTCATATTTTTAGATTATTATTGTTAGGGATATCTTTCCCCAGGTGAACATGGGCAATTCATAGAAAACATTATTTTTTTCACATAGGGGAATTTTTAAGCCCCATTATGTGTGTGTTTGCCTGTGTGTGCGCACGCATAAAATTCATATATAAATAAATGTATCTTCAAAGACAATATATATATATATATATATATATATATATATATATATATATATATATATATATATATATGTCATGAAAACACTCTAACGATTGCTCAGGATCGCCTCGTCAGTGATGTTATGTCTTGGTGTCATGACAAGTTTTCAGGTTTTCCAACATCATATTGTTCGCCCAAAGTACCCTACCGAAACAGTACTATTCTGGCAGGGGATCATGAAACAAAAAAAAACAATGCGCCATTCACGCGTCAAATGCCACTTCTAACCAATTACAAAAGTTTTTCGTCACTTCCGCCTCAGCCAAGACGATACAAATATATATATATATATATATATATATATATATATATATATATATATATATATATATATATATATATATACATATGAAAGATAAATATCATATTTATATATTTATAAATAAATATATAAGATAATTACGTCGTAATCTTCTTATATCAAAGCTTTCATTTCATTTCTTAAGGTAATTTTTTTTTAAATTTAGGAAATTTTATTTATATTACAAAAAAACGAGAATTTATAATTGTTAAATATTTTCAATGCCAATTTTGATAAAAAAATGGCGTCCTTATTAAGAAATAAATTCACATAATAAAGTGAAATGTTTTCAAAAAATAATTTTTGTACAAACCTAAATATAATGACACGACATTTTTGTGTTTTCTTTTTATCTTTCTTAAAAGAAATAATACATTACTAAGCCAACATATTTGCTTATAATCGTTACATTTTTTAAAATGGAAAGAAAACATCTAACACATCAATAAGAACACTAACAACATTAATTCACTTTCGTTTAAACAAAGTGTTAAGTATGTACGTCATACTGCTACATCATTTTCCATTCGTTTTCGCAACACCGAGAGTTTTTTTAATTTATAGAGCGATTCTAATTCATTTTTATATGCATCACTTTACATTGCTAAGAATTAATTTTTTCTGTGCGCTTGCATATATGTACATAAAAGTTAAATGAATCTTTGATGTCTCATGTGGCAGTTAACTCTTTGTCGAGCAAGACCCGTTTTTGCTTAAAATACTGTGTCTAGAGACATCAACAGAAATACAATGAATCAATATTAATAACCATAATAATCAATGCATTCTTATAAGTATCTTTCTCTGACACATGCGCGCTCACACACTCACAAATTTGGCGCACAAATTACAAAGTTTGATCACGATACTATACTCAACCAATCGGAGTGGACTTTAAAAACTATTTATTTTTTTGGCATAAAACTGAAAGAAATCTACAAATCTAGATAGTTACTAGGGATATCACAGGCTACCCATACACATTTCAATATCAATTTTACTTTTGAAAATCAAAGAAATCGTAACGACTCAAGTTGCATTTTAACACATACATACATATGTGTGCGTGTATTTGTGTGTATGTGTGTTTAATCAAGGATGTTTGATTAAATAATTTAGACGTATTATGTCTATTTATTTTAGTTTATTTCTTTCAACGTATTAACTTCGACCAACATGTATCAACCTCTATATGATTAAGCTAGAAAATAACGTACTTAATACAACAAAAACATTTTTTAGCATCCTGCTACCACCTTTTTTTATCAACATCAATTTTTGTACAAAAAGTGAAACGCAGAGCTTATTCAGCTTAATGTATATATTCAGAAAATCTCAACTTCTAATTAGTCACTTAATATTTAATAACATCGACCTATTTCTTTACCTAATCAAAAAGATAATTCCGCCCAAATCTATGAAGCTTCTGTGAACCTATCACGTGACCAATTTAGCAGTAAAATATGAAACGTTTTTCATCTTCGACAGTGCGCCGATAGGAAACATTTGAACTCGTCACACATTTGTTGGCTTTACGTTAAAGGGCCTTAACATGATTCCAGCCTGATAGAAAACTCATTCACACAGCAATATTTTATGACGAACAATCAAATCAAGTTTTCCACATTCAACTTAATACTTGAATCTTTTTCATACGCTTTCAAGCTCAACGTTAATTATTGCAAACACAGATTTTTAAGAACCACTTACCCCAACTAAAATATTCTCTTCGCACATGTGAAAATAAATCAAAGAGCGACAATTCCGTAAAGTAAGTCGTAAACAATATTTCTCTATTTTAATACAAACTTGAACTGTTTATTTTTTTCTTTAATTACAATAATACCCAAACACACTTTCTCATTATTGTACAGACCATTCAACAAATTATAATCTATCAAACCAGAACTTTGATAACTTTTCATCCAAATATAAAAGGACGTTTGAACTTTTTAAAACTACCTTTTTACTCCAGTTGTTTGTACCTTTTTGTTATACAAATATTTTATTCATCGTTGTGCAAAAACTGTTTCTCATGTTGTCCTTATTCTATGTTTGTTGAATAATGAAATTTAATGCGAGAGGAAATTGTTAATTTCATCACGCAGCCTAATTTACTCAACAATTTTTAATCCATATAATTTAACCCATTAACACAACCTCGAAAACTCCACTTACCGAAGATATATTTTTGAAACTATAATATTAGTCAATAAAGCATAGACGAAATAAAAGAACTACAAAAACCTTTAAAAAATCTCCGTCCTTAATATTCGCAAACGAACAACACCGACAATAAAATCCCCTTTTTAGATGTACTGATAGACATTAATAATAATAAATTTACTACCATCTCATGTAAAGAAAAACTAACATAAACATGTGCACTCTCAAATATTAATATGAATTCCATAACTATTAATAAATATCTATTATGCGAAGTTTAATAAACTGCGCAAAAGGAAAGTTTTCAATAAGAATTATTTTCTATACTGACTTAAATATATTATACAAACTCTTATTCATAATAACTTACCTAATTTCCAAGATGATAAACATATTAAATGAGATATTCGGAATACTAATATAAATAAGAATGAACATAATACGCCCTTAAATAACTCTAAACATATCACCCTACTATACCGTAATCAAATGCATTCTAACTATAATGAGAAAGACAAATTAAAAAAAAAACACATATACAACTTAATTATATAATATACTATTTTTAAGAAAACCAAACTAATCATCCATAACAACACTTCTTTGTCAACTAGCGTCATACAAAAGACCATTATTGTATAACAATTTAAATGTCATTTGGGAGATTGCATCATTGATAAAATGTCCATACGTATGTTTTACAACAAAGACGATGACGCGAAGTTTTACGTTTCACTTGAACGATCATAGTTAAATCTTAGAACATTTAAAGGGACACTCGCATCGACCTCCACGGACACATATTAGTAAAAAAAAAAACTGCAACAGTGCTCCATCAAGATAACAATAATGAAAATCTTAAAATAAGCAAAAGCTTAAAATGCTCAAAATAAAGTCAACTACGAGTATACAACAAAGTTCATATATGTTTGTAGCAGCAAACTGTTATATAAGAAATACTAAATTAAAATGCTACAATTAAAAGATCTATTACAAAATTAAAAAAGAGATAATTATCTAAACCGACTAATTTTTCACTCATCAGATCTTCATCCTCATGAGCGTTAACATCGCCAAAATTTTAATTGGTTCAGATAAAAACTGTCTTTTCAATTATTTATATATATATATATATATATATATATATATATATATATATATATATATATATTAGGTTGTTGCAAAATAATGTCGGTTTTTGACGTTAAAAAATACGTCAAAAACGAAATTATTTTTGCAAAAACCTAATATATATATATATATACAAGTATAGTATTGGTGTATATGGAATGAATTCCAATAACCAACAATTACTATTTATAAAAGAGTGCTCAATACAAAGTAGAGCAGATATATTTATTTATCTAAAAAAATTATAACATAAATATGTTATAAAATCACTTCAAACATAGCCATTTTGTTTCAACACCCTCGGTATCTTATCAAGTGATGATGTTGAATGTAAAATAAATGGTTTTAAAAGTTTCAAATTAATTAACAATCCTTCGTAAGGGGAAAACGTTGTTACAAAGGCTAGATGGACCAATCAAAACACAAGTATAGGAAAATTCAAAAAGCTTGATAACGAAGTCATGTTATAATATCTATTCAGATTTTTAAAATATGGGTAGTATTAAAAAAAGAATTTATTCCAACCAATAATTACTAAATTATATGATAACGTTTAATATTAAAATTTAAAACTGCTAATTACAAAATCCAAATTTAAAATTTATTCGCTATTAAGTTTACAACTATAAAATTACTGAGGAGAAAAGAAGAAATATATATGTTATTCAATTTATTTGTTCATTGAAGTTACTTTAGCTATATTTAATATCCGGTCCTTTTACAATGTATACATTTTATTCCTAATAGTGTGTGAATGGGGTCCTAAACTCACGCGTAAAACAAGCGCAATCAGATTCTAATATATAAGCACCAAGACATATTTATACATATATATATACACACAAAAAGAGACAAGACAGAGAACATCTTCACGGTCTGTTATGAAAAAAGGGGGGGAGGTGGGGGAAGGGAAACCAACACACACGTACATACATACACAATTAAAAGTGAATGCACTTTCCATACACATAGATACCTATAAATACATGCACACACATCCACAGACATTGACCCAGACAATCGGATACCACAACCGATAAATATTTAAGACAGAAAATGTCATTACATGAATGCTAACAACCTATTGAAATATAACAGGCTTTGACCAACACCAGAGTTATAGAATGCGTGTTCGATTAAACATGACATCTCTACCAGTAGAATAAGCGGAAGCAAAGCTGCTGAAAATGAAAGAGACGAAGCTTTTGATTTAAGGGTAGAATCATTTTAAATTACAATTAAAACAGGAAACCAGTGTTCGAATTCCATCTTGGAACTTTATTCAATATCAATTTATAAAATTAAAAAAAATATTATAAATCTTTTAACTCCGTAAAGTTACGATACTGATAATAGAAAATGACAGAATAATTTTTCATATTAGACGATGAAATGTAAACCAGGGTTCGATTTCTACTTTACATCTTTAAAAAAGAAAGAAAGAAAGAAAGAAAGAATGAAAAAACAATAAATAGATTAAAAATCCGTTTTTATTTTAATGATTATTCCACAAAGATTACTGACACGGAATATTTTTTACGTTACAATTGCCTTAGAAAAGATGGAAACCAAACATGGATTTTTTTTACTTTAGAATAAACTTTATTTTCTTAAGTAATATTATCAAAAGTTATCAAACGTTTTAAATTTGTTGCTATGTTAAAGTAAATAGTGTAAGTATCATTATTGAATTGAAATCACGTAAATTTCCTTCACTTTATTTTGAATGTGTTAACTTCTTTAAAACTTTTTTCTTTACCATAAAAAATCACCATCGTTTCAATTTGTATGTTTTATTTTATTTTAACTTTTTTTTTCTTCTAACATTGGCTATTTTTGTAGAAAATTAAAGAAAATTTTAAATAATTATAAAAAAAACGGTATAAATATATATGGAAAATTTAGGTGAGCGTTTGAAGTCTCCTTTCTTTTTTTGTTTGGTTAGGGGTAAGGGTCTCTAGTAATGTTGTTATTTTACCTAACACACACAAAAAAAAAGAATATTTAAAAGAATATTTGAAGAGCTCCAGACAAAAATTCTTGTCGATATTTCAATATTGGGACATTCACAACAAGAGTCCACATGGAAAAATGATCATTATCTAGCAAAACATTCAAATATATATGCATGGCTAATATCCTTTGATTTACTGAATGAAGAAAAGAAGACTTTTCTATCATTTTTCTATATAATTATAGAGAGCTGCATTTTAGTAGTAACATACATATAGATCTATCAATCAATTTTAGTAGTAATATACATATAGATCTATATATATATATATATATATATATATATATATATATATATATATATATATATATATATATATATATATATATATATATATATATATATATATATATATATATCAATCCCTTGAAAATAGCTGTTCGTTTCAAGTCTTTTATTCCCATTTTAACTTCCAGATAATAAATTCTTTCATCTGTTCCATTTCATTTTCTTAAAACATTCTATGTATAATATAAGAGTATTATTTCAGGATCCCAGGGCATTAAGTAAAGTACAAAATGGAGCACTTTGGATACTATCTCAATCATGATGCCCATTATTAAAAAAAAATTGGGAACATGATGCATTTACTTGCTTCCTTTTGACTAAGCCAGTTCTTTGTAATGCATTTTAGTATATGAACTGAATCAATTTACATATATATTATATATATTTATTACAACGTTTCGGCCGTTGTACGCTCCGGCCTTCTTCAGGTGGTTGGAATGTCGAACCGAACCCTTTATTTCGCTCACTGGTGTAGACTGTTCTAGTTCCACGTGCCAGTTATCAGTTATCTTCTGTTAATTCCTCTTTCCATGTTATCCACTGCCTTAACTGGGTATTGAACACACACTCTTTGGGTCCCTCACTGGATATAACCAACGCCTTTATCTACTGTGCCATGTGTACTTGAGAACAAATGGCGCAGTGGATAAAGGCATATAAAGGGTATTGTACTGACACTGTATCTAACCAACACCTTGCGGACACATGGCACAGTAGATAGGGGCGTTGGTTAGGTCCAGTAACAGTTCAATACCCGGTTAAGGCAGTGGAGAACATGAAGAGGGAAATTAACAGGGGATAACTGATAACTGACATCCATTAAACACGACGCGTGGGACTAGAACAATCTACCCCAGTGAGCGAAATGAAGGGTTCAGTTCGACATTCAAACCACCTGAAGAAGGCCGCAGTACAACGGCCGAAACGTTGTAATAAACATTGGGACAAAGTTGAGAACAATAGTCCAAATAATGTAAATATTGTACATAATACCTCATCTCAGAAATATAGACAGACACTAAACTGAATCAAATATGAAGAAAAGAGGTTTATATTTAATTACTGGATGTTATACAATTGTTTTTTTTCTGGACTGCAAAAGAAATATATAGGTTTCTTATTTATTGCATTATTATCTGTTATGTCTGATATTACTCTAAAGCCTATCCTCCTCTACAAATTATACATGTTTAACTATATCAAATAAATCCTTAGAATTCAGACATTTAGTTGGCATAATATGCACAATATCCTTGTATCGGGAGAATACACTGCTAGAAGCAGTATTTTCTAAAAGCAAAAGCACTTTTACACACTAAAAGCAAAATCACTTATTTCAGACGCATTGCTGTTGTTGGCTAACCGACAATCTTACCACTTTTATAATCAAAATAAGGTTTTAGGTGAATTTCATCTACAAGTTAAAATACTGTATTATCTTTTTCCTCCAGTGACTTAATTTTTTTTTAATATGTATAAGAAAATTGCTATCATATTGCACAGACGTAGGATTCATATACGTTGATGTGGTTAATCTTCTGACGGCTAAAATTATATTTTGGTGTCTCTTAGCAACATACAACCTCTAGGGGAGCAATTATATAACAGTAAAAAAAATCATTTCTTCCGAATAATCACACTTACACGGTGTCATTAATTTTAGCTTCTCATATATAAATTTAATTCCATGAAAATATCTCAATGACTTGTCTTGCATTAATAATATAATTACCAAATATAATACAATAATCACAATTTGAGGTTTCATTCTTCTGCTCATGTTTTTATTGTTTTCAATAATGTTTTCAATAGTATATTGTTATCACTTACATCATCAGGAATCTCATCTTCCCTGAAAATATTAATTTCCACATCACCATAGAACACGTCCTAGGTAAGACGTTAAACTACGTCCAGCAGAAAGACCCCTGATCAGGAGGTTTTGCGGAGCGTGGAACCGCCTCTTAATTGCTGGTGTTCCAAGGTCCACCCTGACCGGGGGTGGTAGCACCTGTTATGGTATCAGTAATGGGCAAATAGTTAACTATTACCAGCAATGCTTTTTTTATGAAAAAAATTATTGCCAGCAATACAATTTTGAAGGAAATATATTACCAGAAACAGATTTTTGACATAACAAAATATTACCAGCAATAAAAAATATTGTCGTCATTAAATAACCCATTGAGGTTGATATGCCGTTAAACAAAATAAATCTAACCAAATCACCATAGAACACATGCACTGCAAAATCAGGTTCAATTATAACAGATTGACTGATTTTTAGATATGGAAATTTGATGATGCAACATATAATAATGTGTCTATTGTTTTCACCCTATATACTCCAGTAATTTCTATCAAGGCAATTTGATTTTCCCTCCATATGACATTAACAGTGGAATCTCCTCTGCTGTTTGCAACCCAAGTCATCAGCATTACTTTGATCTAATGCTCATTTAAGTGGAGAATTCCCCAGTTGAGTTTTAGTCTAGTAATTCTTCTCGAGAGCGTTAGTGAAAATAAATATGAGAGACTGTTTAGAATAATTCTAGAGAGTTCACCTACATGAAGAATTGATTTCTTAAGGCTAACGCTATTTCTGGTACCTTTTCTTTCTTTTTTTTAATCAAATGCTTATGTTTCCCGCCTTATGTCATCAGATGAAGAATGCAATTCACACGCATAAAAAGAAAATGAATTAAGAGGGCAATTACAACCTATTTAAACATTTATCAAAATATAAGAAAATAAAACAAAGTACATTAACATGAGGGAAAGTTCCAGATGTTTATATCAAATTGATGAAAAAATGAGTTTTATAGGTGTTATAAAATTCAAAAACATTTACTAAACAAATGCAAAATAATATGCAAACTGAAACAAAATTTTAAGTTTACACATGTATATTTGACGAAGTTTTCGTGGAAATAATTTTTACAATTAAAATTAAAATTCAAACGTTTGTTTTTAAATGTCTACTAGAAATTATAAAAAATATGCTTAAGTAATTGTATCTTAAATGTTATTAAAAAATTATGTGTTTAATAAATAATTTCACCCGCAGATTTTAATAAACATTTTAGTCTTAACGGTTGAGGCGGCCTCATTATTTTTTCAATATATTGTTAATTATAAAGTCATGAAATTAATTTAATCATAAAGTATTAATATTTTTTACAAATAATATAAAAGAAAATGACTCACTTTACTATTTTTTTTTTATACAAAATTTTCTCGTTTTGATAGCACGTGTCCATGCATCTGAAAAATCATTTGGAAATGAAAACACAGTCATTCCTGGCCCATTTTGCTAATATCCTTTGGATTTTGGGACAGCTAAACGATACGGGATTTTTTTTTTTTTTTTTTGGTAAATTATTTCAGTAAAAATATTTACAAAGCAAATAAAAAATCAAAACGAATCATTCAAATTCAAGCAGTGAAATCAAATGAAAGTATTTCTCCGAATTTGTACTACACAGTGACGTCGGCAAATGAGCTCCGTCCATCGAACAGGCCTTCTATCTAGCGATGTTAATTGAATGACGTTTCATCTACCTGCTAAACATTCATGAATGTTCACAAATTTAAAAACTTTGATGAACAAATGACATCCTCGCCTATGTGGATAAAAACACGTATAGCCTAATAAATTCTACATTGCCATGATAAAGTCCCTTTAAAGAACGAAACATTTTGGCTACGTTTAGCTATTAATCATGTCTCTTTTTATTAATATATATATATATATATATATATATATATATATATATGTATCTGTTTACATGTGATGCGTTTCGTTCTTCAGGAATTCATCGGGCTAAATGTGTTTTTTTAGTAGCATCACATATGCGCACAACCGAATTAGGAACTTTTTATTTTTTTGTTTACCGAATTCATTAGTCGTTTTCCTTTTCATTCTATTATATTTTTAAGTAGGTCTTCCATACTTTGATATTAGAAGATCTGCCAGTAATGGTGAAAAGTTGTAAGAGCCAAGGCGCCATTTAAATCGAGGTGACTTTGCCATTAAGGCACTCTCCAGACATTTGTCAATACTGTTCTTGATATATATATATATATATATATATATATATATATATATATATATATATATATATATATATATATATATATCATTATTTCAACATATTTGATACATTAATTTGTCAGTTGATCTCAATGCACTTAAAAAAGTTACACGCATCACGTCAATTGTACAAATATTATTCATTGTATTTAAAATACTATTGCGGCATAAGGCCAAAATAGGTAAGGTTTGAGGCTGGTCATCACTGACTATCTTATACCTAGCTAATCTGATTCACGACCCATTCACACATTACAATTTCCACATTCACCATAAGACCTCGTTCGTCACCAATCAATCCTCCATACAACATAATACCGTATCCTCTCAAGGGGAACCTACAAAACGCGCCCCCATGCCATAGAAATCAAATGATTATAAAATATACACTTAAAAATTCACGTATATTTGAATTTAAACATGTTGTTTTCTCAAGAACGCATGCATGTAACTAGCAATTTTTTTTATACTTTGTGGAAAGCATATATTTTTAGGAATGATTGTGCTGGGCGAATAACAGAAAAAAAGAATGAAATACGGACGGTTTAACCACAAATTTAATTTGGATGTACATCTTCGGAAATAAGAAGAAATACCTTATCAGCGGAATGAAAGAAAAGTCATATACACTTTAATAATATATAATTATTTATACTTAATTATGTGATCATCAGGCGACTAGTACATGAAACGAAAAGAATAATACCAGTTATCAAATGATCGGGATACAGTGTAACACGAATATGAGAGTTGTCGGGACCGGAGAAGAAGTCCCTTATACCCGGGTTTCTTTTATATCCGGGTTTCTCTTATATCCGGGTTTGGTTATTTTGTTTAGATAAGTATGGGAATAATTTCGGAGCAGATAAAATATCTCTTATATCCGGGTCTCTTATAGCCGAGTTAGACTGTATATGGCAAATATTATTTTGCATGAATTTTACTGCTAGAAAAACTACCGCGCAGCATTGTATGCGTTAAGAATAAGATCTCTCTATCTCAGTATATATATATATATATATATATATATATATATATATATATATATATATATATATATATATATATATGTATGTATGTATGTATGTATAGAACAAAAGTACTCAATATCCGTGATAGAGCTAAAAATATGCGGCTGCATGGATATTAATTTGTTACCCCGGATGAGCGTAAAACCCGAGGTTGGAAACTACTATCCATGCAAACGATTATATATATATATATATATATATATATATATATATATATATATATATATATATATATATATATATATATATTGTTCAATAATTACAGAAATGTCACACTTATTATCCGAGAGCTGCACGTTGGATCAGTTACTTTAAGTTCGATTATAGGTGCTGTTCAACTTATAATTACATGAATCATTCATACAAAAAACAAATACAGAGGTTAATGATTTAAATGGCGGGAATACACTATTTCAATAAGTTACACTAACCCCGAACCTGTATATGAATGATATGATCCCTGTTTATAAATTCCAGTTTCATAAGGTTTTTTTTAGTTTTTACAAGCTTAAATCATTAAGCTATATATTTGTTTTTTTATGAATGATTCATGTAATTATATATATATATATATATATATATATATATATATATATATATATATATACATATATATATATATGCGTGCGTGTGTTTGTGCGTGTGTGTATATGTACGTGTGTGCGTATGCACTACAGTTCAAATGTTCATGGTGGCCTCTGATTTTTTTTTTAAATTGACCCACAAAAGTAGTTGTTTTGTACTCTAAATTATTACACATAAAACAGTGAGAGATGATTTTCTATTAGAAATCTTATTATGAGAAAAAGAGTAAAATACATTCATGATTAAATTTTGCTCTCGTCAAAATATCCGCCTTTAGCCTTTATTACTGCTTCACAAATGTTTGGCATTCATTGCAAAAGTTACTCGAAGGAAAAGTTTGATAATTGATTCCATTCTTTTTCAATGACGCTTTTTTCACTCAGCAGTCAAGTTCCTTCTATGAATTATATTGAAATGAGTTACAATTTATTATATAAAAATGATATATGCTTGTACATTGATGATTAAGATAAAAGTTTAATTCCAATTAGCGAAAATAAAGTTCCAATATCTGTTTAAATTTTGACCCGAAATATATGACTTGATTTTGTTTGATGTTGATTATTTATTGCCTGATCCTATTTAATTAATCTTTCTTAATTCAAGACAATTTTCGAAGACTGCGTCCATTAAATTAATCTCGTATTTTTATGGCTAGACATTTTTGTTTTGATGTTTCTATTAACGTCTTTGTTGTTCTGCTGTGAAAATTCGATCTGTTTGGAAAATCTGGTAGCGTATTTCACAATATATACTTGGAACAAACTGCCTGCATGCGAGTGGAAAATAAATTGAAACTAGAGTGAGGTGTGAGACAAGAATGCGTCTTTCACTATAGATTTATTCGAGATTTACAGCGACGCCATATTAAGATAACTGGCAACCGTACCGATAAAATAAGATATTCAGATGATAGCGTGTTGATAGCTGATCCGGAAAGGGAACTAAAGGAACTCTTAGACAGGTTGGAAGAGGAAAGCGTGAAAAAAGTACTAATCAGCAAGAAAGAAATTATGGTCGTCAGCAATAGAAAAAGCAGTAGATGCGAATTGCAGGCATAAACATCAAACAGGCGCAGAAGGCCAAAGAAGATAGAAAAGGTGACACCGATATTCGAACGCACATTGGACTAGCGAATGATACATTCCAAACGTAATAAACGGAAATAAATTCAATAAAAACAAAAGAAAAATATGCTGGATTGCTGCGTTGCTTATATGCGTGTGAATGTTGGACAATTTCGCTAAACGTGAGAAAAACTGTTTGGAAGCATAGGAAATATAGTTCTACAAATGGATGAAGAAATTGCCATAAAAGAAGCGTGTAAGTAACAAGGAAGTCTGAAACAAAATAGCAACAGAAAGAACACTTTAACTCAGAAAAAAGGGAAAATGCATTCTTTGGTGGGGCATAATAAGGATGGTGGGCTTGGAAAACCTCACAGAGAGAGCTACTTACATAGCGACGACGTGTTAATTGATGCTGGAAAACTGTTAAAATTCACAATAGATAGAAAGTTGTGGAGAATAATGGTCGCGTATATTCTGAAGGAACAAAGAAGAAGAAGAAGAAGTAGTAGTAGTAGTAGTAGTAGTAGTAGTAGAAGAAGAAGAAGAAGAAGAGATAGAAGAAGAAGTGTGTTAAAAACTTATGAAATAGTTTTGCTGTTAGTAATGCTAACTGTATAAGAGACATCTTGTAAAAATAAGTCTCGCCCGCTTGCATCAAAATAGATATGTATTCTTCAGTAGAAAGATAAGCGCAAAAACAATATTTACAAAATGGTCGCAGAAACTATTCTATATCATCCAAAAATAAACAATTGTATTTTGGCGCGAGATGCCGTTTCAGTCTCACGTTAATAACAGTAATTTTTTCGGTCGACTTACAATATTTATACTGACATAATGGTTGGTATATATTAGAGAAATATGCAGCACTAAGTGAACTTAAACTTTTATGGCCTAAATAATATGGTTTTTGACAAGCAACAATTCACAAAAGGCAAAAAATCAGAATTTACATAGCTTGCTTTCCTCGCTTTTATTTTATAATATTCCTTCCAGGATAAATGTTCGTATGTTTTTTTAGTGTTGTGGGGATTCGAGGTTAAAACTGACAGTTGATTTACCCAGGCCAAGATTATTAATGGATGATGCCAATGACGAGTAAAGACATGTGTACTTTTAACAAAAGATAATGAATAAAGTTGTTTCAGTAGATCGTTTCAGGAAATAAATCAGAATTTTTTTTATATCCGTAGTTTAAACGAATTTTCCTGAAGAAAAATTCTTCATAAAACAGATTACATGATGAGACAAAATAATATTCAAAAATTTTTCAATCAAGTGTAACTGAGTCCGTTGCTCACAGAAGAAATATAAGGTTGCATACATTCAAAAGTAGATGAAGAGATATAGTTTGAAATAATTAGTTTCTTGGATTATTAAAAGAATTTTCTTTGAAATGCCATGAGCTTGTTTAAAGTCAATAATCTATTTGGCAATTAATTTTATACTAGGGAAAACTTCAACGCTGGACGCAGTGAACAGAAACAAAACTCTTCACATGACTTCAAACACTCTTTTCTTATTACTTTTATTTTTCTTCTTTTTTCTGTCAAAAGTACTTTCGTATAGGCTTACTATTTCATTTCATTGTTATTTCTCAACGGCATATTTCTCTGGTGGTAACATTTTAATGAGACCAAAAGCAATTTCTCATAAGCACGCGAATTTATATCCGTCTTCTTCTAAGCTCGCCAGCAGTCTCTGTGAAGACATGGTTTTCCTTGGTCCAAAGATAATTTCATATAGGCTCGCGTATTTCTTCTGTCTTTTATCTCAGGTCTTCGAATTTGAAATGATGGAGTAAAGTAGGATACTATTTCACAGGCACTACATTTTACCACAGCTAAGGTTAAAATATATAGTCTACACCGAAATTTAACCAATAACTGGATAGAAATTCTGAGCTGGGTACTGGCAGTACAAATTTTCACCAGTGCTGTCTCTACACAACTGCTAATGAACGTTGGAGCAATGAAATCACCAAAAACTAAATTTCGCGTGTCAGTCAGTAATGTAAGCTTTATATCTAGACTATATAAGTTTAATGTTCTGTTGGTAGAGCAAATGGCGAGGCTAGATGGCTATATTCGATCACAGAAGTCGTATTTGGGAAAAGTGTTACTGTACAACGGAGATTATAAACTGAAGAGATAAAAAGACGCATTTAATAACTTCCTCACATCATGTCGTTTTCTTTTATAAGGGGGTGTAGAGAAAAAAGAAAAACAAATATAGAAAATATATTCTAGAAGGTTAATAATTTTGCGACTGCAAAGCTTTTCCCGTGTCCGTTTTTTGATTGTACAATTCCTCGTGTAAGCGTTCACATAATCCGAAATCTGAGCAAAATTGAATTTACTAAAACGTACCATTTTATAAAAAAACAGAATGACTCATCAATCGTAATTTTCAGTCTTATAATGAAACAAGCGAAATATGAAGACAACAGTAAAGAGAAAATTTTGTTGCCTAATAGATTACCTTTTATTTAAAACCAAAAATAATTTTGGATAGTAAAAATGACATTTTTCGAGTGAAAATTCCATTAAGATCTTTTGGAGATGGTAAACATTATGGGGATACAAGTCCTACTTTTTAACCCACAGTTTGATTAGAAGACGGATTTCTAAAATTCCCAATGATATTTGTAAGTGAATGGAACGAATGCGACTGGAATTCGATCTCGGCTTTCTGATATCCTACAATGAACCGCGATCCATTACACCATACGCACATAATGAGGAGAAAGCGTTGATCGATTTTACTAGACCCATGTCATATACAAATAGAGACAGTGTTCCCTGTTTCAACCGCAACTTTATGTGAGTGAGTAAAAGAAAACTCATAAAAATATCTAGAATACC